>CM034157.1:105016022-105176162 GCA_019776745.2 Taxus chinensis
TGAATGCTTGATTTTTTTTCCATTAAGGTAGTTTTGAGAGATCACAATGATAAAGTTTATTCTTTAGTTGTGCCTGCATCTCTTCTCCTTCCTCACCCAAAGTTCAAATAGGACAAGTATACCATTGAGATTGTGTATCGTCCAAGTGTTCCAGATAATTCAGCACATTGGCAAGTGTTTAATGATGATCAACAGTTATTTTCTTTTCTTGAAAAAGATGATAATTTTAGCGAGCTTTATTTTAAAGGATTTGAATCGGCTTTTCATGAGTCTGTATCTAATTCATATCAAGAGATTGATGGTGAGTTCATCAAGCTCAAAGGAAATAAGATTCCGAAGGGATTAGTTTCTCTGGAGGGTTTGTTTGACAAGCATGACTATTTCATTTGGGACAAAAGGCAAGCTGAAGGTGCTTTCTCGTCAGAGGTAGATCAACTTGATCTGGGCTCTGCTAACCAACCATGGATGATAAACATTGGGAAATGCTATTCTCTGGAAGAGAAAGAAATATTCACTTTGCTCCTGAAGAGATATATGGACATCCTAGCATGGTCATATGTGGATTTGAAGTATTTTAAGCCCAAGGATGTGCAACACAGCATCCCTTTGAAGCCTGAGGCTAAAACTCTACAGGTAGAAGAAAAGGTATTACAATCCAAAGATCTAAGGGACTATCCTTGACAGAAATTTAAAAGATGTTAGACACAAGGATTATATTTTCAATCCATCATTCCACCTGGGTTGCTAACATTTTCCCCGTCAGAAAGAAGAATGGTGAGATCCAGATTTGTGTCAACTTCCGGAACCTTAATCAGAATTCATTGAAAGACAATTACCCATTTCCTATCATGGACCAAGTATTACAGACTGTCACTGGATCAAAAATGTTATCCACACTTGACAGATTTTCAGGGTATAATCAGGTCGAGGTAGCCTCTGAAGATCAACACAAAACAACATTCACCACCCCATGGGGGAACTTTTCTTATAAATGGATGCCTTTTGGTTTGATTAACGTCGGAGCCATGTTTCAAAGAGTTATGGACTTAGATTTTAGTGATTTGATGGGAAAAGTCATAGTTTTATATTTAGATGACTTTACGGTCTTCACTAAGAAGCGAAGTGATCATTACGATCACCTGGAGCAAGTACTCTTAAGGTGTAGGCATCATGGGATTTCATTAAATATAAAAAATTCCATGTTCGAAGTAACAGAAGGAAAGTTGCTAGGTCATATCATGACTAAAGAAGGAACCAAGATCGACCCAGAATGGGTAAAGGCCATCCAAATCCTTACCCTTCCTACAAGAAAATCTAGGGTACATTCCTTTTTTGAGAAGGTAAATTTCCTAAGAATATTTGTACCTGATTTTGCCGATAAAAACAAGGATATTCTTGGGATGATGAAAAGTAAGACTCCATTTCGATGGAGCACTTAAGGGAAGCTTTCTTTCGAAGAATTCAAATGGGAAATTTCTCACGATCCTATTATGGTATGTCCAGACTTCAAGAAGGATTTCATCATGTATAACTATGCTTCCGCACATATAGTATCAGCCATTATGATGCAGGAGAATTAAGAAGGAATTGAAGCTCCCATTGCTTTCATGAGTTTCCCACTAAAGGAACATGAATTAAAAATTTCGCAAATTGAAAATTATGCTTATGCAGTGGTGAGAGTTGTGAAACATTTGAGGTACTATGTGTTGAGTTCTCACACTCTCATTCTCATTCCTGATACTGCAGTTAAGTCCATTTTGACTCAACAAGAGTTGAGTAGTCAACAGGGTAACTGGATAGCCAAAGTCCAAGAATATGACTTAGACATCAGACCTACCAAGTTGGTATGAGGAAGAGGCCTATGCCAATTGATTGCAGAAAACAAGTCTGAGATAGAATGTGAAGAAACTAAAGATACTTCTTCAGAATTTCCCATGGTGCTTTTTGTAAGCAAAACCGATGAATGGTATGAAGACATCACTTTATTTTTAAATTATGGAAAATTTCCCCCACATTTGAGCCAAAAAGAAAAGAGGAAAGTTAAATTAAGGTTTGCAAGATACGTTCTATGGGATAATGGTATATACAAGAAGGGCATTGATGGTGTATTCCTGCGTTGTGTCGATAAGTCTCAGTAGGTAAGGTTGCTAGAATCCTTTCACAATCTAGCATGTGGAGGACATTTCTCCTCATCTGTGATGACTTACAAAATCTTATGGCCCAGGTACTATTGGCCTACTCTCTTTTGAGATTCAGCAGAATGGGTGGCTAAGTGTGAAGTTTGCCAACATTTCGTTGGTCATCCTAAGTTGGCTGCTCTTCCCTTGAAGCCTGTGGTAATTGAATAACCTTTTCATCGATGGGGAATTCATTTCATTGGATTTCTAAACCCTGCCTCTAGCGCTGGTCATAATTATGTGCTCACCACCAGTGACTATTTCACCAAGTGGGTGGAAGTTGCACCAATCAAGCAGGCAACCTCTGAAGCTGTGTATAATTTTCTCGAAGAAAATATAATTGTTAGATCCAAAATTCCTCACAAGATTGCTTCTGAAAATGCTTCCAATTTCTCATCACATGAGTTAAATGAATTTTGTTATGGATTTGGTATCACATTGTCTCATTCATCTGATTATTACCCCTAAGGCAATGGTCGGGTTGAATCAAGCAATAAGAACCTAGTGACCATAATCAGAAAGATGGTCACTGAGAATCAGAGGACATGGCATAAATCATTATATGGTGCATTATGGGTAGATCAGATTACTCCTAAGCGAGCTATTGGAATGTCCCCATTCCATGTGTTGTATGGAATTGATGCTAATATTCCTATCTCTGTAGAATTTTCAGCCTTACGGTTAGCTAAAGCAATTGACGATGAAACTTTTCAAAGTTCTATTGGGAAAAGGATAATGTACCTAGTCAGGCTAAAAGAAGAATGGAGCAAGGTGGTGGATCACATTGTAGATCATCAAAGCAAATTCAAAAATATATTTGACAAAAAATCAAAGCAACGTGATTTCTAGATTGGAGATCTAGTACTTCTCTGGGATAAGAGAAGGGAACAGAAAGGAATGCATGGCAAGTTTGACTCTTTATGGAAAGGTCCTTTCAAAATCCATCAGCTGAAATGGTGAAAATATCTTATATCTATCATACCTTGATGGAGATTTGCTCCCTCTACCTTTCAGTGGTCAACATCTGAAGTTGTTCCATCATAATGCAAGATGCTCTCTTGCACTGTATTATAATTTATTTTCTGTTATGTGTTTGCTTTTCTTTCTTTCTTTCTTTATTTCTTTTTGGTTTTCTTCTTTTGAATCCATAGCCCAATGGATAGAAGCTTTTGATTCTGAGTTCTCTTCCTTTGATGTCTCAAATAAAGTCCCCAACTGGAGCCAACTGTTATCTTGTTTTAGTGATTCTAGCTAAAAATGAGATAACCATAGAAAATTTTTGGACATATCTCTTAAAATTCCCCTTTGAAGGAGATTTTCAGGTTTTCGGGTTTTGATTACATGAAAGCATGTTTCTTGCATGTTACATGTCCCATGTTCCCCGAAACCCGAAACCCGATGGTCTTGACAGTGTGTTAGGTTTTCGGAACCCCCAAGCATCGAAACATGCATTATCTAATGCATGTTTCATGTCATATGTTTCCCGAAACCCGAAACCCTAATGAAGCCTTTGTGTCAAGATTTCAAGGACTTAAAATCATCTCGACATCTCATGCGTCATGCTTCATGTCTTCCAAAACCTGAAACCCGAATTAAACCAAACCCTTTGTGTCAGGTTTTCAGACACTCCACGCATGATGACATGTCATTAATGTCCAGTTTTCTGGTAGTTGGCACATGTGTCAAATGAGGTGTAATTAATGTTAGGGTTTTATAAATAGGTGGTTTTCCACAGCATTTGTTACCTTGTAATTTTTTGATGTGTTGGATTTTTGTGCATGCTTCTTCCACCTCCAGACCCGATTGAGCTTCCCAGTCGATTTCACCATCCATTCTCGATCATTTTTTGATCTTGTTGAAGGTATTCTTCTCCTCTTTTCATTTTGAAGCTTCTTGGGGTTTTTTTTGAGGTGTGTTGTTTGGGTTTCCATTTCTTTTCCTCTTCCATTACTGGTTTAGGGTTTTAGGTTGTTTTTCTTGTTTCTTGTCTCTTTCATGTGGGCTCTCATTTGGAATTTACCCCCCCTTTTGGTTATTTACTTTTTGTAAGTTGTGGTTTTCAAAAGAATCTAAAAACCCATGAATGAACAAAGTGGGAAATTTTTCATGTTCTGATAGGACAGAGACCCGATATCCTTTTTTTTAGGTTTTGCAAGGTGCTCGACACCATCCAGTTTCTACCTTGTTTCAGGTTTTGCAGGATGCTTGACATCTTGTTTTCTCTTCCTTGTTTCAGGTCTTGACATGTGTTCAACATCCTCCAAGTTCCATGGTGTGTCAGGTATTTTTACCTACTCAACATCATCTCACTTCCTCTTTGTGTCCGGTTTTTGTCGATATGTTATATGCCCTAACTTCTGACACACACACCCCGCCAGTGTTTCAGGTTTCTCAAAGTGTCTGACATCCTCCAAAATTATCCAGTCTTTCAGGTTTCCATTGGTGTTTGACAAATCCTAATTTCTGACATAAAATCTAGTCTATCAGATTTTCGAAGGTGTTCTGCAAGTTTCAAAACCTGAAAGGTGTGTCAGGTCTGTACACTTGTCCAACAAGCTCTCACACCCAACTACTCTTCCAGAAGTCATCAAGGCATTCTCAAGACTCCTCATGTTGGACCCTGGCCCATCTCAGGATAAGTCAAATAAGTCAGGAAAGATGAAGTATAAGTATCAGAAGATGGATTCTTCTTCTTATGTAAGCTACAATTACAACATCCGGGACACAGAGCTCGGCAATATAGATATGGAATACTTCTAGAAAAGAATTTTTGATTCTTCTTAGAATCCATAGACGAAGTGAATAGCTGGTAGTGGTCTCCCTCTCGTAGTAGGATTTCCAATATCATCCCAATGCCCTGAATTCATCCTTGCTTGCGCTTCCCACTATGACTTAGCCTCCCGCTCAGTAAGAAATCAAGCAAGGGAGTCTATAGTGAAATTGGACGGGGATTATTTTGATCAACTCCTAAAGTTTTCCAACTTTATGGAATACGTTGATTTAGATTTTAAATCAGTAAAGAAGGCCTGGGGCAAGGATCAGGAAGACTACATCAAACACGTAAATAATAAGTTCTTGGTCAAGGCTAAGCCCGTTGTTTCTAGGTTTCCTAAGTCGGTCCCTAGAAGTGATTTTATTCTTGAATTCAGTGATATCATCACCCTGCTAAGCCGGTTGTTTGGACTCCCAGATTCAAAAGAATTCCAAGGGTGGATGTACCAATTCATGGTCGTCATAAATAAAAATGACCAAGGGATTGATTGGGGTAGCCTAATAAGTAATGAGATAGACTCCCAAATGAAAATGGTCTTGACTACTGGCAAATTCTATATGATGTCATATGTCACCTATGCAGCAGTAGGCATGAGAAACTATCCAGGGTTGGATGCAAAGGGAAATCGAGAAATGGAACACATATATTGGTACTTCCCATAGCTAACAATAAAAGGGTCTGAAGACCAATTTAGAAGATTGAATGAAACCTTCTTCTACAAAAACATTTGTAGACTTGATCCTGATCTGAGGTTGAGAAGGGTTTTTGATGAAGCATGGTGCAAAGTGTCAAAATGGGGTTGCATCTTCTTACAATTCAAGAAGTTTACTTATCTTCAGGTGTTAAGGTTCATGGTAATCCATTCCATTTTCCCAGGTTCCCAGGGACAAACTTCCTCAAATGGCAAATAGTTGGTCAGAGAAGGACTGGATCCTTTCAAAATGCATGCCACAAAGCAGACATGCAAAAATAATCAAATCCTAGGATCTAACTTCCATAGATAAAAGGACCAACATAGTTCCACCTGCAAATGGTGAAACAAGAACCAAGAACATGGTCAACATGCAACTATCAAAACTGAACAGTGAACAAACAAGAAATGGTGAGCAATGGGACAGGATGGATAGATTTACATACCAGGATCCGATCCTCAAACATAAAAATGTACTGCGGCTCCATAACGGAGAAATCATGGAAAATAGCTCTCCTTGGTTGAATTTCAGACATCTTTTTGCAACCGTGACCCAGAGGCAAGCAGGAGTCTCCAATGGAGAAATCAAAGAGAAGGATCAATTCATCTTAGACACGTCCCAAATGGGACAGCAAGTTTGCAAACTTACATCATTATCATGTGATGTACAGAGGTAAAACTTGTGCACCCAAGGCTAACAGAAGTGGCGGATAGAACTGGATTTCAACCCTGGGGAAGACGGTGCGCCCAAGGCGCACAGAAGATGGCACACTTTTGACAATGAGATCTGGCTTTTTAGCATCAAGCAAATGGTGTGCTGGGAGAGCATCATTTCCAAAAGTTTCACACAGACAATGTTGATCTTTCCATCCCACAAAGTGATGGTGTCGACAGGGCAATGTACATGCTTCTACATTGCGCAAAAGTAGGCCTTCATAATGAGTTTGTCGACAGGGAAAATTTTGCACCTAAGGCGCACAGAAGTCAGGCACACGAAAATGGATGTCGATCAGTGAAAAATCTCCATTAAGGATCCGGACATAGAAGTATGGTGCACGATTAATGGATGTCGACAAGGGATAAAGGTGTGCCCAATTCACAGAAGAATGCACGACAATGGATGTCGATAGGACAATCGGTGATGCCCAAATTGGACAGAAGTGGCGCAGCCGACAGGTTTGGATGTCAATTAGGGTAAAAATGGATTGGAACCAGGGCATGACACAAAATTGGCGCATGACAGGTCCATGGATGTTAGACAACAATTTTCTTTACCAAGGCGCACCTTAAAGGAGGCAATGAAACATTTTGAGCGCTGACATGTAAGCATCTTCCCTGGTGTAGATATTCAGATGGGCCATAAATTTTGCTGGGAGCTAAGATTCATGCAAGGTTGAACTTTTCGGAAACTTAGTCCCCCGAGGTCCTCTATCCAACTACGTGATATCTTTAATTGGCTGTGATGAATAAAATTCTTCCAAATGCAAAATACAGTTTGGTCACTTTTGGGTTCGCTGGGGTTCTCACCTTAGACCACCATTATGAGAGGATCCATGTGCATTCTGGAAATGGTTGGGGCAAGATTCAAGCCAAAATTTTCCTCTTCCAGCCTCTCACATTCTTCCTAAAATTGTAAGGAGGGGCTGGCTTTCTAAATTGGACATTTTCATGGCACCCCTCCCTTCTTCTCTTTGCAAGGTGAAGATCGATGGAGTAAAAACTCCATCGAGATAACTGTGATGCAACCTTACTTGGATTTTGGAGTGTGTTGTTCAATCTTTGGAGAAAATTAATGCATGTCTGTGGAACCATTTTCTCTAGAAACCCTTCTGTGCTTCATTTGCATCCTCCTGATATTTCACTGTGAATCTGAATGAAGGCCATTTAGCATGATCTTGGGGGGGTCATTTTATGGTTACACGTTTATTTGGCAAGACATGGTGTTCTTCATTCCTCAAGACAGCATCACCTTTGTAGTTTAGGTTTTATTTTAATGCATTTTCTTACCCTGTCTCCTTGTGACAAACTAGATTATGGAGTTAGTAAACAATTTTTGCATTTTCACAAATGTCCAACAAACAGACACAAATAGGAACTGTCTCCTTCATTTCCATTGGAAGGTATACATGTTCCATCATTTAAGGCCAATAATGTGGTCCCACACTTGGGAAAATTGCTCCATGTTATGCAAAGATACTGAGGGATCTCAACTATCCAGGAGTGTTAAGACATATCACCTTCGGGTGTTGCATGTGCCCACTAAGGAAGATATCTAGGTTGATCTTTGTGATGAAGTTGCCATCTAAAGAAAAGACAACAGTAGACTGACACTTGAATAAATTAAGATGTTAGATCTTGCTGATATCCTTGAAGGTAGCATGGATAATGAAAGTGTTTTGGAACCTAGGTACGAAAAGTAAGATAGAGACCAACTTAGATTCCTAACCAATGATTGGTTTGTTGTTGAAAAGGCTTCTATCGCTGAAAGAGATGCTCAGACTCTTATCTACACTAAGGCATGGCTCATTTCCTAGGGAATGAGTTATAAGGAAAAGAGTTTTTCAAAGATAACTACTTTAGAAGCGGGACCCTCCAAGGGAGAAAAGGAAAAGGATAAAAGCCCTACCAAGAGGCAAATAAAGTTTAAGTTTGTCAGGAAAGGAGAAAAGCAAGGGGCTGAATCATCTGCTACTCCAACACAAATAGTTGAGATCTTGGATTCACCTCCTCCGCCAGAACAAGGAGAAATTATTTTAGAAATTTAGGTTAGTCAACCACTTGTTTCTCCTTTTGTTTATTTCTCATCGGAGGTAATGCTTTCTCTTGCTTCTCAAGATTTTGCTTTAGAATCTTTACCCCCTCTCTCCCAATCTTCCTCATCTCATATTTCGGCACCACTCTCATCAGCCATGGCTAGCATTTTCTCTGATCTCTCACCTATCTCTGCTAGACCTAGGATGGCCCTAGAAATGCCTCCTCCTTCCACACCTTCATTACTTGAATCTATTCCCACAATCACTACACTTACATTCCTCACAACTCCGCAAGTAAATCTGCCTCCACCCACAGATACAACCATAACACCTTCAATAGGAGAAACTTCTTTCAATGTACCTCAATGGTTGGTTGATCAGACTCCAAGGAAGAGGAAGGTGGTAGTTCCCCTACCAACCTTCGATTTCAGTTCACTCAAGGCTTCTCCTACCAAATCTGCCAAGAAACCCAAAATGCTTTCAAGAGTTTTAGTGGATGCCTCAAGGAATAATATTGCAAAAATTGCCACTCCTGCAGCTGACAAAACAAAGGAGGATATAAGAGTGACTGATTATCAGATTATAAGGGGTGATCTGGGAAAAGTGATAATAGAAGGAGCAAAACAAGATGCACAAGATGCCATGAACGTGCTTTTCCAAAAGATGAAAGAAACAAAGGTAAGAAGGGATGAGCTAAAGGAGAAAGTTTAACATTTGACAGAGGTACTACTCAAGCTTTTAAAGCCTTCACGATCAATGCCATCATCTTCTACCCATACACCTATCAGGTTTGATTTCTCATCGGTGCCTATGATTGAAAAGAACATTGAGAAGGGTAGAACGGTTGAAGAATGGATAAAGAGGCTGCTTCTACAAGGAAGAGAGGCCATAGATGACACATTGGAAGTTTATAAATCCTTAGAGGAAATAAAGAAAGATGGTGACAAGATGGATGATTAGTTTTCACATGAAGTTGACAAACTTGAATTAACTTTGGATGTCCTCAATGCACTGAAACAGGTTCCATCCTGAATCTTAACGGAAGAAGGAATTATTCCACATGGGGATAAGCATTTCTAGCTTTCCAAAGCCATCAGATTCAGGATAAAGATTCTCAGTGAAGCTTATAGCAAGTTGAGGGAATCTAGAGATCAGTTTGTTAATGCCACTAATGACATAAAAGAGGATCTGTCTAAGATCTTTGCCAAGGTGTTGGGTGAAAGCTCAGAGATTCTACCTGCTGATGATCTCTATAAGAAAATTCAAGAATTAATTTAACACAAACCAACTTTCATCTTCAATCTGGAAGCCATCGATAAGTTCATAAGGATCAAGAATGTTTTGGAATCACTAAGGAAGCTCAATAAGAAATTGAAGAAACTCCCTGGTAACGCAAGTGACACTCAGGAAACTTTCGAGGTCCTAAGTGATTATTCTAGTGCACCAAATGAAGACGAGATGTAGAGCATAATCTAGAAGTTCCAAGAATTTCGAGACAAGCAAGCTTCGCTGGAAGAGGACAAGGATGACGAAGCGGAATAAACATAATGTTTCATGTCATTTCTATCAAGAAATTGTCATGTCTTTTTCATTTTCGTTTCGTCACATAAGAAGAAAATTTTGACTTTTTCTCCTGCGTGAGAGTCAAGAAAAATAGGAATCTCATTAAAATACTATTTTCTAGGATTTATCCTATTTTCTCTCTACTCTCTCTATTATAAATAAGGGATGCTTGTGTATTTCAAGAGGAGACTTTTTGAATATTAAGAGCTATTTTGAAGAAGAAGAAAATTGTTGTATTTTCTTTTTAATCATTGAAGAATAGGAACAGGTGTTATTTTACAAAATTTGTGTTGTGGGATTAATCTATCTTGATATATTGTTCTTACGTCCAAAATCTTGAGCTATTCTTTGTTTAGTATTCTTAATCATTTTAATCGTTTCAAAATATTACACTCATTATCTAAAACTCGTATAAGTATTTCTTGATCTTTGTTTTCTTGAAAGAAAATACGTTCCTCTCATTCCCTTTCCACTTTGTTTCATCTATAATAAGTTTCCTTTCTAATCCATTGCATTTCTGAAGTTGTAATATCTCCACTTCGTTTTGATATAAATTTTTGGATTGTATCCCAACCCCAATGGTTAGAATATTGTAGATACTTTATATATTATTTCTGTTGCGTTTTAGATTAGTAATATACAGGCAGCCTCACCTATCTTTGAGGAGGGATTTGATCCTATGCACTTTTGTTGAACCTAGTATTTTGTCCTGACAAAATATCCATCCAACAGGTACCAACATGCTTCTGGCACCATTGCCAGGGAAAAAATGATTGCAGTTCATATTCAGACCCTAGTAAATACTTATTGAATGCTCTAAGTGTGGATCCATTATTTCAAGCATCATCTTGTGTTCAGGCCTATAAGAAGTGTTCAAAGTTACAAGTGTTATGTGTAATTCTTTTACTTTCTACACCTAGTGCACTAGCTTTCATTGATAAATCTGGGTACAGAAAAGTCAGATCATCCCATTTTCAGTTTCTAGTATTGACAGACATTTGACAGATCATATTTTAGTGCATTTGCACAACTAAGGTGGAAATCCTTAGTGGGGACTCCCTGTTGATCTGATTCTTGATGAGTACCAGTGTCTTAACCTCTGTCAAGTGAGTTTTATTACTAATCTTTGCAAAGCTAGAAGGAAGAAGATATTTCTTTGCTAGAGATCCTACTAGGACATTATTTCCAGAGCTAGGAAAAACAAAGTCAGAAGGAAGAAAATCCTGGAGAGTTGTTGGAGATCAGCAGACAAGAAAAGGGATCTCCATTGATGAAATTGATCAACCTATCATTGAATACTACCATTCAAGTGCTTCTGAATCAGGTAGCCTCTTTGTGGAATTGAATTCTTTCAACTGGAGAGGGGCCTTCATTTGATTTTGAAAAGTTTTCTTCTCATTATGCCCCTATATTTTCAAAGTTGATAGGGTTTTCCAAGAAACAAGGCCTTTAGGGGATATCCATTTTGAAATTTATACTCCTGTGTTTCAAAGACCCTCTGCCCCTTATCATTTTGTCTCCCCTCCAGGGTCACCTCCTCAAAACAACATGGCCCAGCCCCCACCCAGACCTCCTTTTGTTGTAAACACCTTTGGTCCTATAAATTTTATAGGGATGGCTGGTTATCCAAATGTAGTTCCCCAGGATGTAAGAAATAGATTACCAAAGTTCCAAGGAAACAACACTATAACTGGTGATCAACATTTAAATCTTTTTATCAATATGATGGAAGAATTTGAGATTGAACATGAAGATGTATATATCAAATTGTTTATCCATACTTTGGAAGAGGATGCAAGGGACTGGTATAAAGCTTTTCCAGATAATTCCATTGATTCTTGGACAGAGATGAACAATGCATTTAGATTGCAGTATGGTGATAGAACTGACCCTAGGTTTCTTCTATCAGAATTTGAAAACATCAAGAAGAATCCTAATGAGTCAGTACATGATTTCAACACAAGGTTTAACAAGACCTTGAGGATATTTCCTGTTAGCTTAAGGCCATGTGATGAATCATGTTTGATCAAATATTCAGATGCATTTGATAAAAAAGCTACTTACTACTTGAGGGACAAAAACCCTACTAATTTGAGGCAGGCCTTCACCATGGCTCTGCAAATTGATAATAACATCAAGGCAATTAGAAAGCCTCCAAAAAGGGAGGGTGTAAAACTAATTAACCTGGAAAATCCTCAAACAAGTAAGGATGCTGATTTGGAGGAAGTTTTGAAAACTTTGGTAGGGGTTGTCAAAGAAATATCATACAAATTAGCCGAGGTATAAAAAGGGATTGGGCAGAGTTCACAAGGTCAACACAAGCAATAAGGCCAAGATAGGTTTATAAACCATCATAGAAATGATCAAAGATCTGATGATAGAGGCAAGGGACCTATTGGATTTGGAAATAAACAGTCCCAGGCCAGGGAAAATAGAATGGTACCTGATCCTTTGGCTGCCAGAGTTGTTGTTGTGGAGGAGACAGATGTCATTGATTGGTGTGACAAATGTTTCATGCCCCATGCTCCATGTGAGGAAGATCAGCAAGAAGAAGAAGAAGCTTATGATGATAATGATGATGATGTTTGCATGATGGGTTGCTCCACGAGCTCACAACAAGGGGAAACTTCAACTGAGGTAATAAGTGCTAGAACTGCTACTGATTTTTGGGATTGCATCCACCGGGTACCTATTCTTCCTCCCTCTCATACTTTAGAAGTAGATAATTTACAAGCTTTTGAATTTCCCAATAATGACTTTGAATATTTAAGAGCTTTAATGATAAAGAAGTATGATGGAGGAATCCCATCTGAGGAGGATAGGTAGTTATTGATGAATGTTGTTGTGGCTCAAGAAAAGGAATACAACACAAGAAGTAGGGTTGTCAAAGGTATAGGCCTCAAGCCAAGCCAAAAACTCCATTGCTTTCAAATATTCCTAAAGAGGCTCCTAAGAAAGATGCATCTGCCAAGGGCCTTACTGTCCCAAACAAAACTCATACCCCTCCTCATGCCCAAGCTGTCAAAAATCCTGTGCCATCTAATGAGTGTGTCAACCTTCCTTCCAATGTTGCCTTGCCAAAGTCTGTCCCTTATGATATTGCCCAAGTCTTGAGTCAGATCAAGATCTCAGTTCCAATTGTTGAGATGCTTCGGATTCTTGAGCACAAGAAAGGGATTTTGAGTATTTGGGGCTAAAAGAGGAGAATACTACCCTAGGTAGAAATATAAACATTGTGGAGACTCCACCAATCATTGAAGAGTTAGAAAGCATCACTAGCATCGGAAGAGCTAGATGAACCACCTGAGGTTTATTTGGGGACATCCTTGGTGGATTCTCAGCTAAATGTGGATCCATTCTTCACCACTCTGATCATTAAAGATAGATTGTTACACAACTGTATGTTTGATTCGGGGGCATCATATAATGTTATGCCTCTAGAAGTCATGAATGAACTAGATATCAAAGTAACAACAGCATATGGGAAGTGTACTACCATGGATTCCAGAGAGGTGCCAGTGGTGGGATGTGTGAAAGGTCTGGTGGTACAACTTGCAGCCTTACCCAGGTAAAAACCTGAAGCTTGATGTAGTTATTGTTGATTGCCCAACCAAGTGGGGTATGTTGTTATCTAGAAAATGGGCTGCAAGTGTTGGTGGGAGTGTTCAAATGGATATGTCCTATGCTACCATCCCAATTGAGGGAAGCCTTGTCAAGTTGTATGGAGAAAAGAAGATGTTGCACCTTATTGAAGATCCCAACAATGCATCTTATGAAGTATTGTACACAAGTGTTGATGTTGATAACTTTGTAGGATTTTTCTGATGGAAAAGAGCACAAGATTGAAGAATGCAAGTGTCTTGAATAGGCAGGCTCTCCTTGGACTTTATTGTTTGATGGAGCTTTCTCCAAGTTTGGAAATGGTGTTGGTGTTGTTCTGATCTCTCCAGGCCAGGAAAAGTTTGTCTTTTCTTTCAAACTCAACTTTGAGTGCACTAATAACATTGTTGAGTATGAGGCACTATTGTTAGGTCTGAGGATTGCTTGGAAATATGGTGTTAAAGACATCATTGTCAAAGGAGATTCAAAATTAATTGTCAAGCAAGTCAGAAAACTGTATGCCACAAAAAATCAGCAAATGAAACAATACAAGCATGCAGTTTGGGATTTCATTGAGATGTTTGATTCATTCAACATTGTGCATCATGATAGGAAGTTCAATGATTTGGCAGAAAAACTTGCAGTATTGGGATCTCGGTTTGATAATTGTGCAATGTCCCCATATTGTGAATATGATGTTGAAGTATTGACAAGGCCATCTGTCCCTGACAACATTAAGCATTGGCAAGTTTTTGATGATGATGATGCTCAGTTCAGAAGAATTCTATAGAATAAAGGGGAGTTTTCTGATCAAAATATTGATTGGGAGCCAATGGTGTGTGTAGCAGAGGGTAAAGAAACCTTGTTTGGCAAAGGCATCATCCAACTAAAGACTAATACCATTCCTAGAGGGCTGGTTTCTCTTGAGTCCAACTTTGATAATGTTGATCACATTATTAACAGATGTATGGCAGCCTCAAGGGATGTTGAGGAGCATGACCTTGGCACAAAGGAGAAACCAAGGAAGATTTGGTTGGGAAGCAATCTCAGCAAGGAGGAAAAACAGTCTTATGTCCAATTGCTGAAAAAATATCAAGATTGCATGGCTTGGACTTATTCTGAACTAAAGGCATACAGAGAGGATCTGTTTCAACATGAGATTCCCTTGGAATCTAATGCAAAACCATTCAGGTAGAAAACAGAGGCCAATCAATCCACTCCTATCTCTTAAAATGCAAGAGGAATTGAAGAAACTGAGGGATGGAGGGATTATTCAGCCTACAAGGTATTCTTCTTGGGTTGCAAACCTAGTACCAGTCAGAAAGAAGAATGGTGACATCAGGCTGTGTGTGGATTTCAGAAATTTGAACAGAACATCAATGAAAGATAATTATCCTTTACCAAACATGGAAAACATTTTGCAGCTAGTGACTGGTTCTGAGCTACTTTCTACCCTGGATGGTTTCTCTGGTTATAACCAAGTTGTGGTGAAGGAATCAGAAAGAATTAAAACAACCTTTACCACTCCTTGGGGGACTTATGTATATGTCAGGATGCCCTTTGGTCTGATGAATGTTGGAGAAACCTTTCAAAGAGTAATGGATGTTGCTTTTTCTGGTTACATCAATGATTTTATTATTGTTTACCAAGATGATGTGACTGTGTTCTCTAGAAAGTGAGGTGATCACTTGCTGCACTTGGAAAAGATGCTGATAAGATGTAGAGAGTATGGCATTTCACTCAATCCAAAGAAGTGCCATTTTGGAGTGCAGAAGGAAAAATTGCTTGGTCACATTGTGTCACAAGAGGGGGTGATGATTGATCCAGAAAGGGTGGAGGCCATCAGCAAGGTCCCAATTCCAAGAACCAAGAAAGGAATTCAGTCCTTCTTTGGGTAGATAAACTTCATCAGAAGATTCATATCAAACTTTGTTGAGTTGACCATTCCAATTACTTCCATGCTAAAGAAGGACTAGACCATCAAATGGGACGAGAATGCCATTCAAGCTTTCAATGGGATCAAAGAGGCATTAAGGTATGCCCCTGTTTTAGTAGCTCCAGATTATAAGAAGCCTTTCCAACTATTTTATTTTGCTTCAGAGAACACTATTGCATCTGTCTTGTTGCAGAAAGATGATGAAGGGGCTGAGAGGCCAATTGCCTTTTTTAGTAAGGCATTACAGGGGGCTGAGCTGAAATACACTATTATGGAGAAACAAGCATTTTCCTTGGTGAAAGAAACAAAGGTTTTCAGGCCTTACATTATGAGTTCTAAAGTGGTTGTTTATGTTCCCCACACCATGGTGAAAGACATCTTATCAGAGATGGAGGTCTCAATAAAAATTTGTAGATGGGTGAACAAGTTGCAAGAATATGACATGGATATCCAAACCACAAAGTTGGTGAGAGGTTTGGGCTTGGCTAAGCTTATGGCTGAGAGCAACTTGCAAACTATTAAGGTAAATGAGGTAGAAGAAGGAAGGGTAGATGTTTTTGAAAAATTGATGAGTTCTGAGTGGTACAAGGATGTGATTTTTTATCTCAGACATTTATACTACCCTGAGTATTTGAGTAAGAACCAGAAAAGGGCCCTTAAGTTGGCTTCCCAGAAATATGTCATTACTGATTATGGGTTAGCTTGGAAGAACCCTGAGGGAGTCCTCTTAAGGTGCATTACTGAAGATGAAGCCCCCAAGATAATTGTTGATCTCCATGGAGGAGTTTATGGGGGGCATTTTGCTAGAAAATTCACAACACACAAGATCCTGAGGGCTGGTTATTGGTGGCCAACTCTCTTCAAGGATGCAACTCTTTTGGTTAGAAGATGTGAGAGTTGTCAGTGCTTCTCTGGAAGACTGAAAGCTTCAGGCTCCCTTCCTTTGCATCCTGTATCAATTGAAGCCCCATTCAAGCAATGGGGAATGGATTTCATTGGTGAGATTTCAGACCCTTCAAGTGCTGGCCATAAGTGGATTCTTGTAGCCACTGATTACTTCACCAAGTGGGTGGAGGAAATCCCCACCAAGAGAGAAACACACCAAATTGTCATGGACTTCATGTTGAACCATATCATCTACAAGTTTGGAGTGCCAGTCAAAATTGTTGCTGACAATGCCATGAGCTTCAGAGCTAAACCTTGGTGGCAATGTGCAAAGAATATGGGATCAATTTGACATATGCCTCTAATTATAATCCCCAAGGAAATGGACAAGCTGAGTCTAGTAATAAAAACTTGCTGAAGATTATCAGAAGAACCTTGGAGCTGAACAAGAGAAAATGGGGTGAGCAGTTGAAGTTTGCTGTCTGGGTTAGCCGAATTACTATTAAGAGAGCCATTGGAAAGAGTCCATTTGAGTTGGTGTATGGAACTCAGGCCCTACTGCCCCTGCATATGCAATTATCCTCATATCAGTTCATTCAACAACTGGAAGATCAAGAAGTAAGTCCATATGATGCCCGCATTAACCAGATTGTTGAACTTGATGAAGAAAGGAGGGCATCTCACCAGAGGCATGTAAAGTTCAGAGAAAAGATGAAGAAGTTATTTGACAAGAAGGTCACTCCCAGAGCTTTCAATGTTGGAGATCTTGTGTTGCTATGGGATAGCAGGCATGAAGATAAGGGAAAGCATGGAAAATTTGATGCATTATGGATGGGCCCTTACTCCATTGATATTAGGATTGGTGAACATACCTTCTTCTTGAAGGACTTGGATGGGGAATTGCTCGAACTTCCTATTAATGGAAGGCATCTGAAGCATTTCTTGGATTGATTCCCTAGAATCAAGATGCTCTCATCTATACAGTGTATAGTTTGTTGGTTTGTTTTCTGTCTTTTGTGTTTTTTTTGTTCTGGTCCTTGGTGGCCTGGTTTTGTTGGTTTCTCTGTTCATTTTGGGGAGATGGTTCTGGTTTTATGCTCTGCAAGCTGACTCCTTTTCCCAATGGATATTTTTGGCACTTGGTCTACCTTTTTTCTTGTGGCACTGCAGGGAGTGCCCATCCCCGAGTCGGAGCCGATGTTGGTGCTCAAAATAGTCTCACCCCATTTTTCCATTAAAAATCTATCAATTTATGGTCTCTGTCACATTTTATCTTCCCGTATTGTGCCTGAAAAGTCTCCACCTTCCTTTTGTTTCATAATCAGTCCTTTCCTGGACCGAGGATCACGTATAGATCCAAAATTGTTTCCTCGTTTCTCTGTTCATCTGAAAAGGTCTGTATTTGGGTGTAAAAACTCAGGTTGTCCCATTCTTTCCATTTTCCACAGTCGGGATTTGTTGTCCTTGTCATTTTTTCCCTAAATACTTGAAGAAAAATGAATGGATGTAGCTCGGAGGAATGTATTTGAGCCTTGTAACATTTCTAAATTCTCTGTCCTTAGAGAAAATTTCATCTCCGGGCTCAAATGGTCATTTTTCCACATTTTACGGTTTGATGGGTGTTTCTCCTGGTCAAATTTACATCCTTGCATCAACAGGAAATGTGGCCTCTTTTGGTTGGATGTGGCTCGGTAAGGTACTTCAAAAATTTCATGAATTGCCTCAACTTAAAAAACCTGTCTACGTGGAAGAATGACGCTCATTTGAAGATTTTATTTTTGGTTTGGCCTTGGAGTTGCGCCAGGAGGACACGTGGAGGTTTCCGCTGCTCTTCCCAGACTTAGACAAACTTTTTATGCAACCAGTACTATTTGGTGGGACAGGGACACGTGGTGAGCCCACGCTCATTCAGGGTCTCTACTCTTGGGCACCATTTTGAAATTGTGCCATGAAGACACGTGGAGGCTTCCGCTGGGTCTTCCCATACTTAGTCTTTTTTCAAAAGGTTTTGAGAGGCCTGGGACACGTGGAGGGACCATGCATGTTTGAGGACCCGCCCTTGAATTTTATTTTAAAGAAGTGCCAGGAGGACACTTGGAGGCCTCTGCTCACTTTGCATTTTTCTTGGAATTTTCAATGGCCAAAGGAGATTGCCTCAGACCCTGACACATGGCACCTTCCGCTGAGCTTTAAGCCTTCAAACAAATTTTTTCGGGCCAGGACACGTGGTGAGCCTGCGCTCATTCAAGGTCTCAACTTTTGGGGACCATCTCAAGATGCGCCATTGTGATGCGTGGCAGTTTGAAAAGTCAAAAGGTGGGGAAGTGGACCATCGAGGGAAACTTGGATTTTTTCCTCTTAAAGGATTAAAATATCAAAATCAAGCAAGCCCGACAAGAGAGGAGGTCAAGGTTAGCTTTGAAAAGTCAAAGGGGGGGAAGTGGACCATCGGAGGCAACTTGGATTTTTTCCTCTTGTCATCAAAAGGATTAAAACATCAAAATGGCCCCAAGCCCGACAAAGGATAGTCAAAATTTGATTCCAGTCATGGGCAGAGGTGCGGACTTTCGGGGGAAATTTGGAAAATTTTCCTTTTGTGGAAAAAGGGAGTTAAAAGTGTAAAAGGAAGTGGGGTTCTGCTGGGACCCACATCAGAAACTAAAAGTGGAAGGTGGAGCTGCGGGGAAAACTTGGAAAATTTCCCTTTTCCAAAAAGGAGGTGAAATAGCAGAATTTGGCTGCGGTTCCTTTGGGACCCACCTTAGGACACGTGTCAGGCTCATTTCTCAAGGGCGGAGGTGTGGAGAAAAATGTGAAAATTTTACATTTTTCCAAAAAGTTGTAAAAGGAAAAAAGGAACCCGCAGGCCCATTTTAAAGTGGATCTCCCACGTGGATGGTCCAAATTCAAAATAGAAATCAATGGCAATTGTGCATCTGTATCTGATTTTTCTACCATTTTTACTCCAGAGCTCCTAGAGATGTGAGTCTTCATGATTTCTTGATATTTCTTACATGCCAAATAGGGAAGGGGAGTTAATTTGATATCTACCTGTTGATATCTAAGTTTGGTGAGGAAGATCTGGGAGATGTCTTTTACCATTAAGATGAGAAATGACCTATTGGGCTCGATCTGATCTTCCATTTTTCTCTTCCTAGGCATGCAAAGAACCATATTTGACATATTAGGGGTGTAAGTAGTTGGCGAATGAGGGAAGAGTGATCTACCAGGTGAAGAATTGAATGCTGGAGATATTTGAAGAGATTTTCCCTCTGAGCACCTGACAACTTTTTACAAATCTGATTCTGGGAATCACGATCGGGATCATGGTGAGTAATGGTGCACTCAATGTTTGGATTTTTGGGGGGAAAACTCTGTTGTAAAATGTTATAAATTGCATGAATTTATCATGCAAATGGTTGGAGTGTAAGGGGTCAGAACTGATTTTCTAAGAGAAAATCTTGATAGAGCCCATCTCCCTGAGGGACTGTTTGAGAAACCTGTATATCTCTTTTGTGTTAAACTTGATCGTGTCAAGGTGGTTGCGAGTGTACAGCCATTGACAAGCTCTGAGATTGTTCTAGAAACTTTCCCCTGCTGATAAGTTTAATCAAATTTGAGTTATTCCATGTTGACTCTGGGAAAAATTGTGTCTGCTTCGTTTCTGAATGTCTGCAAATGGTTTTTCTTGTTCCTGTTGCAATCTTGTATCAAAATCCCTCTCAATCACATAGATCTCAATCCTTGTGATAGTTTAGTGGCATCTGCAATTTCATTTTTAGAAGAGCTTTCATCTGGGAATGAAATAAATGATTTAAAATCACTTTTCTTTCATCTGTTGACAGAGATTGTTTGTAAGCCTCTGGGTGTACCTCAGGTGTGATTGATCTTAGATTTTGATGTTTTATTGAGTCTTCTAACTCGAGCCTTCGTGCTAGAATCTCATAGTTTGTGTGAAAACGTGCTGATTTGGGCCTCCATTGAAGCACACATTCTGGTTAAAGGAACATTTTAGCTATCTTGAAGCATTCTGTTGTGTAAGTTCCCCATTTTGTAAAAAACTCTCAAAGATCTGGTAAATCAAGTTCATTCTATCTCACCTCCCACCAAAAAATTCACTTAAAAACAAACAATCCTACCTGTACGACCTCTTTTTTTCCTCTGTGTGTGAAAATGCATAATTTCTACCACCAAAACATGCAGAAACAATCAGGATTCCAATGTCTTTAGTAACCTTTGCCTTGTTTTGAAAATATCTCCATAATCTGGAAGTGACAACTCGTGAGAGTCAGATTTGGTGTGTTGATCATATTTTCCCAAGGTCTTCTCTATAAAATTTGTGCAAAAGAAGGATTTACCAGCATTCTTCAATAACAGAGGTTACAAAATAGGTTCTCTTACCTTGGTTGAAAGGCACAACCTAAAATAGTTAGGATAAGATCACATCCTTTTAAGGTGCTACCCACTCCTTCCAAGGCCTGAGTGCTAAAGAGTCAGATAGACTGCTTCCCTGCTACAAAATGACATACATAATCATCTATCTTCCTCTGAGTGTCCTGTCAAATCTGTGATGCTACTTGGCCTTTGAAGGAGATTAAATTTGGGTACCAAGTAGATTTTTCTTTCAGTAGAAGAAGTGCTTTTGCACACTCTGTATATCCCACTTGAGATATGTATGATTTTCAGTCTCATACATAGCATGTTGTTGTGTTTTTTTTCTCCAAGGTTGTATCACCATGTAGTTCAGTATTCCTATAGTTAATTTCAGGGACAGATGAAAGACTCAAGTCAATACAAATTTCTACTCTCAGAAACCCCATTTCAAATATTTTCTTATGAAAATTGAGAGTGCAGACAACGACGCAGGCTTAGGGTCAGAAAGTGCAAGAAATCAGGGAGTCCATTTCAAGAATTGGGTCGATACTAGGTTATTATTTGTGACTCGATGCCCAATGGATGCAACAAGGCTACTAGTCTCTTCATCTAGCAGGCAGATGTCCCCATGAGTCGCCAAACTATTATTTCAATTTTTTCCCCAAAAAATTTGATCAAACATGACCTCGCACAAGAAAATTAGAAGGATAAGATTTGTCCCATGAACTTATAATCGATCCCAAATCAAGGGGTAGGTGGGGCTCGACTTAAGTAAAGAGCAGGGTCAAAATATGAAGGTGAGCTCGACATAGAGGAACAAGGTCAGTGAGGAGGCCAATGACATCAAAGGAATCTAGAGTGCACAGTAGGAAGAAGGCGGGGAAAGATTCAAATTTTTGGACTTCACTGCATACAAGTTGACTTGGGGCTAAAAAGAAAACTCGTGGAAGGTGTCACGTGTCATCTTGAAACAATTCAAAAGGCACAACCCAAAAGCTAGTCCCAAACAAGCGCAAAGCCTCCACGTGTCCAGGGTCAGATATATGGTCCTGCCAAGCAAAAGGGACTTAGCCAAAATATAAGGAAATAGGGAAAGCCAACAGAAGAAGCCACATGTCTCATCGGAACACTTTCAAGAGGCAAATCCAGAGGCGGTCCCCAAACATGCACCAACCCTCCATGTGTCTCACCATTGCAATTTCAAAGGCGTGACCCAAAAGGTAGTTCCCAAACGAGCTCCAACCCACCACATGTCCCAAAGTCTGAAGAGGTAAGCTCAGCCATTGAAAAGTACAAAATCCTACGGAGGCCTCCACGTGTCTCATCTATATAACTTCAAAAGAAAAATCAGGAGGCAATTTCCAAACAAGCGTGAAACCTCCACGTGTCTCGAGTTAGGTACAACATCTCCGCCAATAGGAGGGACTCAGGAAAAACACAAAGGAGACCACAGAAGATGCCACATGTTAGTATGGCATGATTTCAAGATTAAAAGGAAGGATCCGAATCTTCAAGATGCACGAGGATTCCTTGTGGACCCGGTATGGACAGACTCTTTAAATATTGTGCACCCGGGACACAAACCTTAAAACAGCCATATCTTTTGACTAAGAGCTTGGATTTGGGTGGGAGAAGACTTTTTGGAAAGGTCTCGACATCCTCTATGCCATAAAGGCCTTAAACCTTAATTTCTATAAGGTTAGGTGGGAAAAAAATAGCAGAATGTCTTCCAACACATTAATGAATTGTTCCAGGTTGCTTCCAACTACAAATCATATTTGAAGATAGGGCTGTCGTTCTTCCTTCTAAAAGTCGACATGTACAATAGAGACATGAGCGGTAAGGACTGCCCATAGCCCCTTGTCAAATAGGATTTAATGGAAATTTGGTAGGTGGTTGAACTTTTAGAGAAAAGTTTGGTTACTTCTCTCTTTCTCTCTCATTCTTCTATATATTGTAAAAGAGGGGCATATTAGAAGGATGGATATTTGGTCATTGCTTCTCCTCTGGGAAACTCTTACAAAATTGTTTCTCAGGGTAGAATGTGGAGTTGTAAGCCTTCCTCTCATGAGCTATATAATGTATTTTTTCTTACATCTTGCCCATGATCTAATAGTATCGTGTACAATTTTGGAGAAATAAAATTTGTGTTTCCTAATACTTCTCTCAACCCTTGCATTTATTTCTGTTGTCATCTTCTTTCCTCTCTATCGTTGTAGGGTTGTACTATGCATACTGCATGATTTCCGTTATTTGCAGGTTCTGGGAGTTGTTTAATGGAGTTTTCAAGTGGTGTTCCATGTGAAATCTATGGCTCGTATCACAGTTGTTTTGCATCTTTTCCACTTCATTTCCTCTTCTCTACCTCTCTCCACTACAACAGTCGGATCCATGATCAGCCAACTTCCTTTTCTTGGTGTTATCACCTCTGTAGTGTAGGATTATCCTTTCACCATGCTCTCTCTCTCTCTACCCTTGTAATTCTTAGGGTAGGATTATATTAGGCGTTTTTACTTGTAGTCAGGAGTAGTTTAGTGGCAAGTAGATTAGGTAGTAGGAACCAGCCTTCTCTAGAGGTCGATCTCCAAGTATGAAAGTCCCACAACTTGAGAGATGGTATAATGTCAACCAATCATTACACTAAGCCCCACTATGCACACACACATGGACAATTAAAGGGTGTTGTAATTCTGCACTAACTCTAGCTGACCATGTATTTTTTGAGGATCTGGTGAATTCCCCCCCTGGACATCATTGGAGATCACATTCCCCGAAAACCCTAGCTAATAAGGGTAAGGCAATTAGATTTCGTTTTTACCTATAGTTTGACATACTGACACTAGCCATCGGACACAATGACTCTAGTTGAGAACTAGGCTCAATTAACCTAGAGCATGTGATAGAGACTACAGGGAATTATTGGTGGTATTCCGAAATCCCTACTATTTGATTCTAAATAAATAAACAATTACTCTTTATTGCACCACTTTAGTAGAGATATAATAGGAACGTGGCACTTAGGCAGGGCTATAGTTGGGACATCGAGATAATTCATATGAGCTAAGAGTATCTAAAGACATTCCTTAGACCAAGGAGTAAATAGTGGATTACAATGACACCTTCACCATACTCTCGGATCTTATCTATCCTTCGGTTGGGTTGCGTATGGAGTCATCTTGGGCATAAACTTGGTTATCTAACAAAAAACTAGAGTGGATTGTATACCAAAAGACTATATCCTAAATGTACAGATGGATAAAATTTGGAGTGGAAGATTCAATGATAGCCAAAGTTGAGGAGACCCATTTCTATCTGCACTATTTATGTTACCAGCAAGAAGCGGTGTTCATGACCATGGGTGTCAGATGTAGATAATACAAAGTTCAATTTGGTGCCAATGCAATGTTGGGGCTAAGATGGATTCAATTGATGAGCGACCCAGTTATGGTTTTCTAATGTTCAACCAACAATGATTCGTTAACGTTGCCTACATGCTGGTGTTTCTAGATACAATAGGATTTTGGATCTAAGGAGCAGAACCTATTCCGATCAAGTGCTAATCATAGCAATATACTAGTCAAATATGTATACTTCGTGAGCCAACAATTTTTTTAATTGGTTGGGCACTCCTTTAAGAAATCACATCATCCTAGTGTATCCCCTTTCGGTGCATAAATGATTCTCCTTCAAGCTTTCACACATGTAAACACAACATCCTAACATTGTGTATGAACTATTTGATGGAGTTCACAAAGTTGATTCAGAATTTAACCTCTTACTTGACAGGTAATGATTTTTCTATCAAATGCACGGTGGATATCAACTAATTGACTAAGAGCTATCTTAAGTGCAATTCATAGTCTTGGGAAGAATATAGACCAGGTCACCAAACACAGTGTGATCCAACAGAGATCGTGTGGAATGATATGAATTTCATTTACGGGAAACTAAGAGCCAATGAAGTTGCCCCTTACAGTGTTCAAATTATCTCTCCATCATAGGAGTGATCATAAGAAATACTCTAGATACCAAATCTGGAGATTTGGACAGTTGAAGGAAATTTACGAAGCACTAATATTAACACATGAGGATACATGAGGATCACTCTATAGTTAGGTATTTGACCAATATCATGGAAAATGACTATTATATAGCCAAAGAAATAGAGAAATGTGACATCTTATTTAAAATAGAGGTGTATTATAAACAACAATTCCGTTACATAACATTATGGGTACAATTTTGTTATAACAATGTAAAAAATTACTAAGATTACTATCCTATTACCATTTACCAACAAGTAAATAGTATGAATCCATGTATACCCACTAACATAGGTTTTCCTAACAATCCCGCACATTTTTAAGGACTGCATCCTAAGGTTAGGGTAATGCACCCCATCACATCCAATCATCAGATAGGGAAAATCTTGGTATGCCCTAAATAGAAAATTTGAGCTCTCTCCCAATGACATAGAATGAAATGACTCAAGCAAATCAATGCCGAAGTGAAAGGAATTTTGAATTAGGTGATTGGTTATTTGTACAGATGCCTCTTAGTAGGACCATACAAGAAGATATCATTGAAACAACAAAGGAGGGATGTTGTACAAGTCTAGCTCTCAAGTATTATGAGCTCAATTATCCGAATCATGACCTTTACACAATAGTTGTGCACTGTGGCATACAAATTGGACCTACATTTCCTTCTTGGCCAAGAATACACTCAGGACTGACCACTTTTCATGTCTCCTACTTGAAGAAGGTCATTAGACAAAAAACAACCACCCAGACAGAATTGGATGCAGAGCTTTGGATGTAAGACATGGCGCATTACTCAGGTGAAAGGGGAACCAGATTTAGTCGTTACAAATGCTCTGTACAAAGACATTTGGTATACCTGGATACTGCCAATGGGTAATATTTGTAGATCAAGGGTTGGAAGAACCTGCCAGGTGAGGATGTCTACTTGGGAGGATAGAAAAATTCAGTCTCAAAAGCTTCCAAGCTTGACTCAACATTTGATGGAAAACATTGGTTTTAAGGGGAGGGGCATACTCACGCACCTTAATTTACTTTCTCTAGTAGATGGAGATATGATTAGCCAAAATGTGGCTAGTATAGATCCCTCCCTTGGTCTTGTCACATCTTTCTATGTTTTCATATTATCCAGTAAGGTTGGCATATGGACTGCACGCATTACCTTAAGTAGGATATATATCGAAAGTAGGGGTAGTACTTGAGGATCATCTTGAGCATTATAATCTTATTGTCAAGTTGTCTTAGAGGTTGCCCCCTCAAAGTGGGTGCGGTCGAGATATAAGGTATTCTATTATGCCTTCTATTGTGTTGTTACCGGAGTTGATCATGGGACAACATTATCCATGTGACTTCATAGCTAGGGTTATTGACAATATACTAATAAGGTTCATTATCAAGTGGTATCAGAGCTTGATGAATTTGGATCAATTTTCTCCTGGTGAGGTACCACCTACAAATTGGTACAGTGGCTAGTGTATTATACAACTAGATGGTAAGAAAAAAATAGTACACGATTCCAAATGAATTTTTGATTTTTTGCGATCACTTATAGTATTGCTCGGGATTTTTTTTACAAAAATGCAAGTGCCCTTGGGAAAAAAGTTATTAAGAAATAAGGGTCCGATTTTTTGGGTGAATCTTTTGCATTATAGTATTCATTAGTTTAATCGATGTACGTCATGGATCGCATCATGGTACCAGTCCTCCCATGACCTTGTATTTCGTGGAGTTTTCCACTCTTTTTACTGTTCGATCGTCAATAGTCTTGTTTTCAATTGTATGCAGACCTTCGCAGGACACGTACTGAGTTCTATTAGAGGACCCTATTCTCTTGGGGCCACCCTACAAGACCTGGAACCGTAGGTTAATCCTAAACCCTAAACCCTAAACCCTAAAGAGGCCCAATCCTTAAACCCTAAACCTTAATCCATATACCCTAGATCAATGGTAAGATAGATCATACTTGTGGTAGGTGGGTAAAGGATCTAACATGTCAAGAAAAACACCAAGTAAGGAAGAGGTAGAGTTTGAGTTTGATTTGTCTGCTACAATAGATTAAATCTAAGAAGATGTTTAAGATATGGTGAAGAAATATTATTTGTGCCAGGATACAACAGAATTTTGTGAAATCTTGGCACATATATAGGCCCAAATCATCTCCCTCAATGTATTAGTTTGCTAGTATAGGAAACACTGGACCGTCTAGTAATCCTCCTCCGTATCACCACCGTCATCAGGTCCTAATGAAGGATTACGTAACATGCTACCAAAGGTGGAAATGCGTAAATTTGATGGGAAGGATCCAATCACTTAGATCAACCAAATGGAGATTTTTTTTGATCTACACATGTAGACACCTAAATTCCACTTTTGCGATCTTATTGCCAAAATGCACACAAATCACTCTCATTCTTATCAATTCCATTATAATTAGTGATTTCCTCTAATTAAATAGTCGTCAAATAGGACTTTTTAGAAGAGCAACAGTCAGGGGACAAGAAGTCCCTCCTCTTTAATGGGAGAGGTTCCCTTATTCAGAAACGAACTTATTTACAAATGTACAGAACATTGTTTTATGGTCAAACTTGGATATTACGAAAGTGTTTTCCACAAGGATCATCAATTACACAAGGACTGAGGAAAGGGAATAAGAAGATGAGCAGAATAGCAACATTCAGAATTATAGATAGCAGAATAATTCTTCATGTATGCGAAGCTTCAAAGAATTTAAGACAAGATCATTTGCATTGGCTGAATGAGATTAAATTTAAAGACACAAAGTTCCATAAATAACCTTCTTCAGATTCATTCATCAAGGACACAAAGTTCCTTCTTGGTTATACAAGATCACTGTATTTGCAAAACTGAACAGTATGCAATCAGAGAGACTAACGAATCAGGAACAAAATGATCTTCACAATATTAAAGGAAAACACAGAGATAACAAGAATTAGATAGACAAAGAATGGAAAGCCCTTTTGTATTGATTTCTTTAAGATCTATTTACACTTTCAGCAAATATCCAAGTTCTTCCTCCTTGCAAAATGGCGTGGAAAGGCCATTATATAGCTTACAAGTCAGTTACTCTTCGTAACCATTTCTTTTAACTAAAGAATAGTTAAGGATCACCGATTGCAATACCTTAACTAATTACAAAGAATACGAAAAGAATGGGAAGAAGAGAAAAGAAAGGAGAAGGAGACAGGTGGCCAGCTACTGAGAAGGACCCACCGTCTTCAGAAACCGCTTCTTGAATTTCTTTAACGTCTCAGCTATGTCTTTGCCACGAGGAACACACCAGACGTTTCATCTTGAAGATGACAATGGATATCTTTGAAAACTGATGTAAACGGCGTCTTGAAAGCTTCGTCCTTCTGCCAGCTGTCCTTGAAATTTGATCTTCGCAACTTAAATTCAAATTTAGCACATTCGGGTCGAGCGGGAAAAACTAAGTATGAATTGCATTAGGTTCACTTGGGACATGTGAGACGCGAATGCGCGAAACACGAGGCTCGGCCGATTCGGACGAAACAGGGAGAAGACGCACAAATGCATTTTGGGACATTTGGGACGAAAATGCGCGAAGGACGCGGTTCGGGCGAACCGGCCGAAAATGGAACAGTTTGCATTTTTTGATTTGGGACAAAGAGCTCTGAAGTACGTGACTCGGGAGTTTCGGCCGAAAATGGGACAGCGTGCACTTTTTAACTTTGGGACATTCGGGACAAAAAGTTCCGAAGGACGCGGTTCGGGCGAATCGGCCGAAAATGGAACAGAAGGCCTTTAAGTTTGAACTTGGGACATTTGAGACAAAAAGTTCCGGAGTACGCGACTCGGCCGGTTCGGGTGAAATTGGAACAGAGCGCACTTTTGAAATTGGGACATTTGGGACAAGAAAGTGCGAAGTACGCGGTTCGGGCGGTTCGGCCGAAATTGGAACATCTCGCACAATAAGTTTTGGGACACTTGGGACAAAACTTTCCGACGGGCCCGAAAATGGAACAACTTCGGGGATTTCGGCCGATCGGGGAACAGAATGCACTTTCGTACTTGGGACAGGCGGGACAAAAATGTCCGACAGGCCCGAAATACATACAAAATGACCCAAAACACAGATTTTCTCAATTTTCACGACTTAGGCACTTTAGAGAAAACACTCATAACTCAAAATTTTGAAATTTTACTTTTATCAGAGCAGGGAATTTTGAGTGGACAACAGCTGGCTCCTTCTGGGGATGACTTGGCATAAATTCTTGGAATGAGACAAGGCAAGAACTTAGACAAACTTGGTGAAGCAGACCAGTGCCTTATCCATTGGGCAAAGGAGTCAAAAACAAACCAATACAGAGGGCAACACACACAACAACAGAAGGAAAACACACCAAAAGCAGAAAAGCAAAAACACTGTACAGAATATACAAAGGGACTCCCTAGTCACCTATGACTTGAACAACTTCAAATACTGCCCACTATAAGGAAGTGGGAGGGGAGAACCATCCATGTAATCAAGATAGAAAGAGTTCTTACCAGCAAAGTGTCTTATCTTGAAAGGTCCGAGCCACAGGGAATCAAATTTTCCATGGCTGCCACGAGGTTCATGTCTTTTGTCCCATAACAGCACGGTATCTCCAACTTGGAACTCTCTGAACCTAGCTTTCTTGTCAAACAGAACCTTTACCTTCTGCTGGTGAGCAGATATCCTATCAGCAACCTCCAATCTGTCCTCGTTCAGTTTGTGCAGGTACATGATTCTTTTATCCAGAGCATCACTGAAACTAGTATCCTCAATGGCCTTCATCAGGTGCAAGGCTGGCAGTTCCACTGTCACTGGCAATTGAGCTTCTACTCCATACACCACTTGAAAAGGAGACATTCCAATGGCTCTTTTAGGTGTGATCCTGTCTGCCCAAAGAGCATCATAAAGCTTCTTATGCCAGTTTCGCTGAGACTCATTGACCAACTTCCTTATGATAGTCACCAGATTTTTGTTGGTGGATTCTGCTTGTCCATTTCCCTGGGGATAATAATCTGAAGAATGAGCCAGAGAGATGCCATACCCGTAGCAGAAATCCATTATCTCAGTTGAGGAGAAGTTCGAAGCATTATCTGTTACAATCTTGTTAGGTACACCATACCTTACCAAGATGTTCTCTTTGATGAAGTTGCATACCACTTCAGAAGTAGTGCTCTTGACTGGAATAGCTTCCACCCATTTGGTGAAGTAGTCAGTGGCAGTTAGCACATGAGTGTGACCAGCACTAGAAACAGGGTTGAGTGCACCAATGAAGTCCAGACCCCACTGTTGAAATGGTTCCTCAATCACAACTGGCTTGAGAGGCAAAGAGGCCAATTTAGGTCTTCCCACAAAGGTCTGACAAGCCTCGCATTTATCCACCCACTTGGATGCATCTCTGAACAAGGAAGGCCAGTAATATCCTCCCCGGAGTATCTTGTGAGCTGTGACTGTTGATGAATAGTGCCCTCCACATGTCTGATCATGAAAAGCTGAGAGCAACTTTCTCTGTTGTTCCTTGTCCACACACTTCAGAAATCTCCCATCTAAACCACGCTTGAACAAGGCATTTTCCCACAGTACATATTGCGCTGATCTCAATTTAACAGTCCTCTTTTCCTTGGTAGTTAAATGAGAGGGGCATTCCCCATAGGTGAGAAAATGGGCGATGTCAGAATACCATTCATCGACTGAACTAAGGAATAGAACAGTAGGAATGTCAGCTTTCTCCTCCAGCAACTCATGTTTGGCTCCTTCAGCAATGAGCTCACAAAGACCTTTTCCACGAACCAGCTTGGTCGGTTTGATATCAATGTCATACTCCTGGACTTTAGCCACCCAGTTTCCTCTCTTGGACCCAAATTCTTGCTGTGTAAGAATTGACTTAACAGTTGTATCTGGAACCAGCACCATAGAGTGAGAGTTGAGGATATAGAAACGGAACTGCTTGACAGCCTTGACTACTGCAAAAGCATGCTTCTCCATCATGGTGTATTTTAGCTCATGATTCTTCAGGATATAGCTCATGAAGGCAATTGGTAGCTCATGTTTATCAGAGTCTTCTTGGGTTAAGACAGCAGCCAGGGTATTATCTGTAGCATAGCAATAGATGATGAAATCTTTGCTGAAATCAGGACAGGCCAAAACTGGAGTTTTAGCAATAGCTTTCTTGATACCCTCAAAGGATTCCTTTCCTTCAGAAGACCAACCAAATGTTTGCTTCCCTTTCATCATCTGAGAAATATTCAAAGTTAATTCAGCAAAATCAGGGATGAATCTTCTTAAAAAATTGATCTTACCGAAGAAGGAATGCACGCCTTTTTTACTGGTTGGGAGAGGAATTTGCTGGATGGCTTGAACTCGTTCAGGATCAATCTTAATACCATCCTTGGAGACGATGTGCCCTAATAGTTTTCCTTCTGTAACACAGAAGACAGATTTTTTAGGATTTAAAGAAATCCCATGCTCTCGGCATCTCAGCAGAACCGTTTCCAGGTGGTCGAAGTGATCCGCTCTTGTCTTTGAAAACACTGTCAGGTCATCAAGGTATATGACAATACATTTCCCTTTCAAGCTTCCAAAAGCCAGATCCATAGCTCTCTGGAAAGTGGCACCAGCATTAATCAGCCCAAAAGGCATTCTCTTGTAGGCAAAGGTACCCCAAGGAGTGGTGAAGGCTGTCTTGTGTTGATCTGCAGTATCAACCTCTACCTGATTGTATCCCGAGAATCCATCAAGCATAGATAACATTTCAGATCCTGTTACTGCTTGCAATATTTGATCCATCATAGGCAAAGGGTAGTTATCTTTCAGAGAAGCCTGATTCAGGTTCCTGAAATCAACACAGATGCGGATCTCACCATTTTTCTTCCTAACAGGCACTATATTTGCGATCCATGTCGAATGGTGAATGGGAAAAATAATTTTAGCCTTCAACAACTTCTGGATCTCCTGAAAGATGGTGTCAGCTATTTTTGGATTGTACTGCCTCTGCTTCTGCTTGAAAGGCTTAATTCCTGGTTTGAGAGGAATAGAATGCTGCATATCTTTTGGCTTGAAGGCTTTTAGATCTTCATAAGAATAAGCAAGAACATCCTTATACCTCCTTAGAAGATCAATTGCTTTTCTCCTCTCGTCGGTTGTGCAACATTTTCCAATATTTACTAGCTTGGGGTCAGTAGAACTCCCTATATCAATCTTATCATACTCAGCTGATTGCTGAGGTCCAGTAGAAGCTTTAGATTTCACATATCTGTCATGTTTATCAAACAACTCCTCCAAACTCACCAAACCTTTGGGAATCTTGTTTCCTTTGAGTTTAATGCACCCTTCCTGATCTGTTTCTTCTCCTTGGGTGACAGGATGGTCAGAGGACACACTCTCACGAGGCAGGTTGTCACTTCCCTCAAAATACAGTTGTTCGAAATTACCCTTGAGTTCCAGGAAGGAAAGCAAATGCTGGTCATCGTTGAAAACTTGCCAGTTATTGGTATTGTCAGGTACACTAGGCCGGTGGACCATTTCAATAGTGAACTTATCCTGAGAGAATTCAGGATGGGGAATCAGTAGTGATCCTGAGACAGCCAGTGAATCAGCCCTGCTGTTCTTTTCTCTAGGTATTGCTTCAATGGAGAAAGCATCAAGGAATTCAATTGAATCCCAAACCTGATTCCGGTAATGCTTCAGCCTCCCATTTTTTACCTGAAAAAGGCTTCTGACTTGCTTCACAATCAGCTCTGCATCACCACGAGCCAGAAGATTTTTTACACCTCGTTCTTTGGCCACTTGCAGTCCAAGAATGAGAGCCTCATACTCTGCTGTATTGTTAGTGTTTTCGAACTGCAACTTAAATGAAAAAGGGTGTAGGCATCCTTCAGGTGACACTAGCAGGACACCAGCTCCAGAACCAGCTGAGGAACAACTTCCATCAAATTCTAAAACCCAAACACCATTGGGATCTTTAGGTGATACTTTGGAGGGTTGGATTTCATCAGGGGACAGAATCATGTAATTACCATGACCCATGTCCTCATAGAGTATTTGTGCCTTAGGATCATCCGTTTTCTGCACAATATACTCAGATTGTTTCTCAGGCAGCAGCTTCTTCATGTGTCCATTGACAGGTATGAGTGCATGTGACCAATCCATTTGAATCTCTCCACCCACATCTTTACAGAAGTTCCTACTTAGCAACATTCCATAAGAAGGAGGAATGTCTGCTACTAGGATGGTAGCCAAGACTTTCTTTTCAGGTAAAGCAGCAAAAGCCACTTGTGCATCTTTAATCCTTCCAACCAAAGGCACTTCCTTACTTTCCATGGAGTAGCAAGATCCATAAGTACGAGTGAGGGTCAAGCCTAAAGCATGAGCTACTTTAGCAGGCATCACGTTATCTGAGGCTCCGGAATCTATGACACAGTTACTGAGCCTATGGCCAGCTATAAGAAGTGTTACATAAAAAGGCTTGATTTTGTCACCAGGCGAGGTGACAGCAGCTACCAGACTAGGCTGTGGTGCAGAAGGAGGAGTGGGCAAAAGGCCTTTAGAGGTGGTCTTGGAATGGGAATTAACAAATTGGATCATCTTGGCAAAAGCTTTGGGATGGGTTTGATAGTATTCAGCTTCTGAAATTTGAACCTTGGTCCTTTTTAGGTGATCAACAATATCAAAGGATCCAGAGGTGGATGGACCATCATCATTTGGAATTCTAGGCTTATCAACTTTAGGAGAAAAAGAAGGAACTTTGCTAGTAGGATTGACAGGACTTACCTTTGGTGCAGATGAGGTAGGGATAGGAGATCCTCTTTTGGCAATTACAGGAATAGTTGCCGGCTGCTCCTTAGATTTCTTCATGGGCTGTGTTACTTTCTCCTTCTGCCTTGTCTGTTCTCGAGTCATGACAGCAAACGATTCACTGTTCATATCTGCTACCACTTCATCATAGTCATCTCCATCATCAGTGCCTTCGGTGGTAAAGAAATTAACCCGAGATCCCTCAAGTTCTTCTGCCTCATCATCAAATTCCTCCAGGAACTCCTCACGAGCTTCATCGTCCACATCATCATCTGGCTCTTCAACTTCACAGGTTGCATTCATAGGAACTTTAACAGGAGGTCCTTCAAGTGCTAGTCTTGTGTGAGGAGCAGGCAAACGATTTCTGGGCTGAAAATTTCTTCTTGGAACATCTGCATACGGGGCATGCTGAGCCAATTGTTTCTTTATAGCTACTAGATCATTTGCAAGTTTCTGGACTAATGGATCAGTATTGGGTCCAGAGGTGGAAGAGGAAGAAGCAGCAGATTTAGATTTGGGAGGATCTCTTCTCAACTTCCCTGACATGATCAAGTCATCCTCGACACTAACAGCCAGTTCTTGATCCAGAACTAACGTTCCGAGATTAGCCCTTCTTAGAGCATAACTGACTTTGGGCGTTTGAGCATTTAGAAAGAAACATTTTTGAATTTGATCAACCGGTCGAGTATTTACAGGAATTTTGTTGATCAGTCTGTTGAATCGAGCCACAAATTCTCTCATGGGTTCTGATGGATCTTTCTTTATCTGAGAAATTTGGGCAAGCAGGGCATGCACATCTTCTGCCGGCTTGAAACGGCTTTCGAACTGAGTTCTCATTGTATTCCAGTCGGTGATGGCACCAGCCGGAAGGTGATAGAACCAATCAGCAGCATTATCTTGTAACGTCTCAACGAACAGCCTTACTGAGACGTCTTCATGTTCAACTCCCAAGACTCCACATGCAACTATGAAGGCTGCAATGTGTTCATCAGGGTGTACTTTGCCATCTCCTTTAAATTTGGGGAAGTTCTTCCGGTTACCTCTAGGTAACTCATGCAAAGGCTGAGTAAGGGCCAGGGGCCCGACACGTTGACCCCATGGCAATTGTGCCGCCATTCTTGGAAATACGGCTTGGAGGGGAACTGTAACACCAGCTAGGATCAAAGCTCGTAGATTGGGACTAGCAGGTTCTGAAGGAATACCACCCGTAGGACTTCTATCTTGAACAGGTGGAGTGCTCGTCGAACGAGTTCTTCTATTTGAAGGGAAAGGAAAACCCTGTTGCTCCAAAAGCTGAAACTGAGAATCTTCGATACCAAGGGCCCTTCTCCCTCGAGTGAAACGCGGAGTCGCCAGATCAAAGGATGATCGAAAAATTGCAGTACTGGAATGCGATTTTCCCCAGCGGAGTCGCCAAAAACTGTTGGTCGTCAAATAGGACTTTTTAGAAGAGCAACAGTCAGGGGACAAGAAGTCCCTCCTCTTTAATGGGAGAGGTTCCCTTATTCAGAAACGAACTTATTTACAAATGTACAGAACATTGTTTTATGGTCAAACTTGGATATTACGAAAGTGTTTTCCACAAGGATCATCAATTACACAAGGACTGAGGAAAGGGAATAAGAAGATGAGCAGAATAGCAACATTCAGAATTATAGATAGCAGAATAATTCTTCATGTATGCGAAGCTTCAAAGAATTTAAGACAAGATCATTTGCATTGGCTGAATGAGATTAAATTTAAAGACACAAAGTTCCATAAATAACCTTCTTCAGATTCATTCATCAAGGACACAAAGTTCCTTCTTGGTTATACAAGATCACTGTATTTGCAAAACTGAACAGTATGCAATCAGAGAGACTAACGAATCAGGAACAAAATGATCTTCACAATATTAAAGGAAAACACAGAGATAACAAGAATTAGATAGACAAAGAATGGAAAGCCCTTTTGTATTGATTTCTTTAAGATCTATTTACACTTTCAGCAAATATCCAAGTTCTTCCTCCTTGCAAAATGGCGTGGAAAGGCCATTATATAGCTTACAAGTCAGTTACTCTTCGTAACCGTTTCTTTTAACTAAAGAATAGTTAAGGATGCCAATTGCAATACCTTAACTAATTACAAAGAATACGAAAAGAATGGGAAGAAGAGAAAAGAAAGGAGAAGGAGACAGGTGGCCAGTACTGAGAAGGACCCACTGTCTTCAGAAACCGCTTCTTGAATTTCTTTAACGTCTCAGCTATGTCTTTGCCACGAGGGACACACCAGACGTTTCATCTTGAAGATGACAATGGATATCTTTGAAAACTGATGTAAACGGCGTCTTGAAAGCTTCGTCCTTCTGCCAGCTGTCCTTGAAATTTGATCTTCGCAACTTAAATTCAAATTTAGCACATTCGGGTCGAGCGGGAAAAACTAAGTATGAATTGCATTAGGTTCACTTGGGACATGTGAGACGCGAATGCGCGAAACACGAGGCTCGGCCGATTCGGACGAAACAGGGAGAAGACGCACAAATGCATTTTGGGACATTTGGGACGAAAATGCGCGAAGGACGCGGTTTGGGCGAACCGGCCGAAATGGAACAGTTTGCATTTTTTGATTTGGGACAAAGAGCTCTGAAGTACGCGACTCGGGATTTTCGGCCGAAAATGGGACAGCGTGCACTTTTTAACTTTGGGACATTCGGGACAAAAAGTTCCGAAGGACGCGGTTCGAGCGAATCGGCCGAAAATGGAACAGAAGGCCTGTTTGGACTTGGGACATTTGAGACAAAAAGTTCCGGAGTACGCGACTCGGCCGGTTCGGGCGAAATTGGAACAGAGCGCACTTTTGAATTTGGGACATTTGGGACAAGAAAGTGCGAAGTACGCGGTTCGGGTGTTTCGGCCGAAATTGGAACATCTCGCACAATAAGTTTTGGGACACTTGGGACAAAAAGTTCCGACGGGCCCGAAAATGGAACAACTTCGGGGATTTCGGCCGATCGGGGAACAGAATGCACTTTCGTACTTGGGACAGTTGGGACAAAAAGTTCCGACAGGCCCGAAATACATACAAAATGACCCAAAACTTAGATTTTCTTCAACTTTTTTCACGACTTAGGCACTTCAGAGAAAACACTTAACTCAAAATTTTGAAATTTTACTTTTATCAGAGTGGGGAATTTTGAGTGGACAAATCGCCCCAGAATAGAAGACCCGTTTGATATACTATGGGATCAATTGGTGACAAAAATGTCCACGTGATCAAACTGGAAGCTTCCTTACAGCAAGGTTGATCCAAAAATCAGAACTTAGAGGTTTCCGACGTGTCCCAAATTGATTTTTCACACCACCAGGGAAAAGACATTTAGTTAGTCAAAATTTTGAATTAAGTTTACGGACTTAGGGCGAGGGAATTGATGAGGTGTTCAAACGAGTACCTGCGATAACCGGAAAAAAAGGTTCATCCGAAATAGCACAAGTGCGGAGCTTCCACATGTCTCAAATGGGAATAAAGATAGTGACGGTCGTTAAACGCGGAATTCTGAAAAAGCCGAAGAGCCAATTAAATTGCATTGGTGCACGTGTCATAGTGAGGTCAAAGAGGGACAAGGAAGCCCATGGCAAGGGCGGTCTCGGAGGTATGTGTCCCAAAGGTATAAAAGGGACTTTGTCAGGGGGACAATATTCAAGATTAAAGGGCGCGAGTGGAGCCGGAGGCCCCCTGACTCAATTTTATGGCTAACTTCTACATTTTGTCCTGAGTCTAGAGCCTAAGTCATAAATTCTTCAAAAGGGCAGTTTTAAACTTTCTCCACGTGATCCCGAGTCACCATTGAAATAGCGCCTCTTTCCAGCTTTCAAGAAAGATAATAGAATTCCTCCTACACATGGAAATTTCAAAGGATGGCCTGGCGGAGATTTATAGGAGGAAAAATTCCCCTGAAAACATCGTCCAATGCAGGACATGCCACCACGTGTCATCCAGAGTGGATGGAGCGTGGGGAAAAATCCAAACGAGTGCAAAAAGGCTGCCACGTGGACTTGATACGACAGACCCGATTTGGCCCTGTTTTGCGCCCTAAAACTTCAAATGGCCATATCTTTCGATGGAAACCCTCAGATTTTGCACGAAGACTTTATATAGATAGATTTCTGGTGAAATTCTCTACAAGATTCCATGGTTCATTTTACTATTTTGATGGAGTTTGGAGAGAGAAATTCGAAACTACACCTCTGGCACGTTCATGGACAGAAATGACATTTTCAACCACCGGCTTTTTAATGCAGAATGGCTCGCATTCTTCCTCCAATCAGGGCTAAAAATGAGGGAACCATGGGTTTGAAGGGTTCCCCATGCTGGATTTTGAAGGGGCATTGGTCAATGGTTGAATGGAGCTCTTCCAGTGCCTTTGTATGTTTTCTGTCTCCTGGGTTTGACCCATGCAATATAAAAACCAGATTTGGCTCATTTTTCTTGAAAGCATTTTTGGTTGTATTGCAATACTTCTTCTTTCACCTTCAGCAAGTGATTTGTGGATATAACAGGGACCTTATTTCAAATTGTAACAGTTTCCTTTACATCTCTGAGGTGTAATGCAAGTGATTTTGGACATTAAAATGATAATTTGTGCCTGTGAATTAGAGCATCCTTTGCTATTTGTGATTAGTCTTGTCCATCCTTATAGATCGCTCTAAATTATACAGCTATTATCTTGTGTCCATGTCTTTGTTATGTAACATTTTATGTCTGTGTCAATTTGCATGAAGTAAAATATGTTTCACCACTCCTTTGGTGCATCACCTACTTTAGTTGTAGCTCTTTCAATTTTTGTAGGTTCTTCTATCCTTGTCTCCTTGGAAGTTAGATTAGGATTAGGATCTAAACCTCTGTCACCTTAGAGGTCTTCCACTTCATTTTTGACAGGTTGGTGTGTTCCTGTGAAGATTTCAGCCTTTGGAGGCATATTGCAAACACATCTGGCGACTCCATCTGGTCAACAACCCATTCTCTAAAGTTGCAGACCTGTTTTCCATCCATTTTCCATCCATTCTTCTTTCCATCTCTTTCATTCTTTTCCATTCCATGAAGTTGTGCAATCATGACTTCATTTCCATCATGGAATTCACATTTACAACAGCAACAATGCATTCCACCTCCAACATGTTTTTACAACTCCTCCAAATCAACATTTTGATCAAATTCAAAATCAGCATGCTTACCCATATGAGCAATACCAAAATTAGTTTGGCTATGGAAGCTTATCAAGAGCAAGGGTATGCATGCAATGAAGACAATCAAATGGAAGATGCTGGTCTGTTGGAGAAGATCCAAAAGATGGAGATTGGCATGGTGCAATCAAGGGCTCACAACACAAATGAAGGCATTTCAGAATTGGTTGCAGGGCACCTTGTCCATGGGGAGGCCCTTTTCCAAGACACTTCAGCCCTCAGGAGAAGCTGGACTTCATGATTGAGATGCTGCCCCAACTTGCACAATGGATTAGCAGAGATAGAGGCCTATGAACTTGGTGCTGAACAACCTTGTCAATGGGTAAGTTCTACACCATCATCTTGTTTTTCTCTTTCCATTCCTCAAGTAGCACCATCTCATTTGCAATGCCAAATTCTAAATCTAGTCCATGCTGCCCCAAGTGTTGAATTCCATTTCTCCATCCCCTAGTCTTCCACCTCATCTCAGTCTTTCTATCCTTTTCCCTTCAAAATAGTCATCCCCTCCAAAGAAACAAGAAGTTTCACCTCCTCTCCACCACAAAAAATTGTAAAATCAATTGAGTTATAACCAACCCCTCCTCTTGCATTCCCAATTTCATATGGAGAAGAAGAAATTGCAAAAATTAGTTATGAAGGACAACAAGAGAAAGAAGCCCAACAGAAGAAGAAATTAAAATTTCTGAAGAGTTTGGCTCTTCAAATTTGGGATTACAAAAGATCCCCTTGATGGTTAAGCCTACAGAAGAGGTTGGAGTTGAAGAACAAGTGGCAAACAAGGCTGATTTTTGTAGCAACAGAAACAGAGAAAAAGCAAGATTGAAGAGTTCAATTTGATCTAATTCAAAATCTCAGAATGAGTTGAGTGTCCATGTTGGCATTTTTCCTAAAGAGAATGCTGATCCAATAGAAGTTGCACAATCAACCTTGGAGGAGGAAAGCTCTAAAAGAGATCTTGCAGCCCCAGCTTGTCCTCTAGAGTAGCAGATTGAAGAGTTTGATTTGTCAAACTTCATGCTAGAGGAAGAGTCATTCAAGAGCAAGATTGTCTTCAATCAGCAGAGGAAGAAGAAGCAGCTCCAAATCCAAAAGAAGAGGATCACATTCCAGCTGTGGAGGAGCAAAATTGATAGATCCAAAGGCTTTGAACACAAAACAGGCTATAGAAGAACCTTCAGTTCTTCTTCCACTTCATCTCTCTCAAAATCTAACGTTTTTTGAAGAAGAGTTTGATCTTGAAAAATTCATGTTTGAGGATGAAGAAACCATGGTGAATCAAGTTGCAGATCAGGAGGACACCATGGAAGAGGTTGAACATTTGCAGCAAGATAAAAATGAGACAATTTATTTGTCTGATTTGGAGGACTATTTTGATGGAGAAGAACCAATTGAGTTTCAATATTTTCTCCTTCATCATCCATCTTCCAAACACATGAGCCTGCTGTCATGGAGGAGAGCAGCCTTCATTTGCAACAGCTCTGCATCTTATAGAAGCTCTTTGGAATCAAGTTTGGGAGATTTAAATCTTCCATGTTCTTCATTGGAGGAAGGAAGAGCAAAGAGCAGAAGAGTTCCACCACTTCTTCCACACCATTCACTCAAGAAGGTATGTAAGAAGACTCGATTTTTGGAGGAGAGAATTCAGAGTTATGGGCATATCAAATGGATCAGACCTTGCCCAATCAGGTATTTGGCTTCATTGGAGCCAAAGGAGAAGCCACAACCAGTCATGCTTGCTTCTAAGCATGAGGATGAGCTACAAAGTACCAAGGATCAGCTGTCATACCTCTTCAATCCAAATGTAGAGCAACTAAAAGAGGTATTGGATTTTTTCTTCAGTTGATACCTTGATGATTTGGGTGGAAGACCAGCTTCTTGTTGATTTTTCACTCATCCAACCAGCCATATTCAGCTCCAAATCATTTGCATGGCTGCCAATTTTGAAGAAGGGAAGCTATTTCTCCCAACCAGTTGCAGGCTTTGTTTAGCTCCCTTTGCTCTTGGTTAGAGTAGAGTAGGTAGGTTTGCTTTCAGCAGAAGAAGTGCTTGTGCACACTCTGCATGTTCCATTTGGAGCATGTATGATTTTTCAGTTTTGTACATAGTTTTTGGTGCTTGTTGGTTTTGCTCTTGCACAGTGCATTTCAGTGGCATTTTGGTGAGAACAACTCCAAGTTTCAGTGGGTTTCCAAGTGGCTCAGAAGTCATATTTTCAAAGTTAGATCAGAATTAGGTTATACTCTTGACTCCATGCCCAATGGATGCTTCAAAGGCCACTGATCATTCATCTAGCAGGCAGATGACCCCTCTGAGTCGCCAAATTGTTATCCAAAATAAGTCCCTGCTTATTTTTGGCTAACTTGCCTTCATTCCTTCCTTCCTTGTGCCTCAGTCAATTTTTTTAACTTTTTAGGCACTAAAATTTTCTAGAAATGACTTCATCAGATAGAGAATTTCTTCCCCTTTCCAGAAAGGTAAAGAATTTTCCTTCTAACTCCTTGTATTTTTCAAGTTATGGCTCGGCGGAGTTTTTGAGGGAAATTTTCCCAGGCAAGGTCCATAGGAGCCAATGGAAGAGTTTTTTGCCAAAAGGAACTCAAAGTCGATGGAGTGGAAAAAGGAAAAATTTTGCCAAAATTTCCATAAAATCAAAGTAAGTTAGAGGGGCATTTTCAGCTCCCATGAGGGCTAAAGGCACAAGCGGTGGGGACGCGAAATTCTGAGGTAAATATTTTTTCTTGAATTTTCACTCATCGGGGCCAGGGAGAAATTTGGAAAAAAGGAAAAATCAAAAGGGAAATGAACAACGAATTGAAGTGTGACATGGTGCCATTGTTATGGTCAGTGGTGGGGCCGTAGACTTGGGAAAATTTTTGGTGAAAATTGAATAGCTCCCATTTGCTCAAAGTGGAAAGATTTCCAGTTCTCTTCATCATAAGGATCCACATGCATTTCCAGGTAGGAATTTGTGGGAAAAATTCAAAATTTTTGGGAAACCCGCAATCCTTTTCAACCGTGTGACCCAATAACTTTGCTAATCCAAGGTTGGATTTTTCTCTCCTAACGCAGATATTCATTTGGGAAGATGGGAAAATTTGTAATAGGAATGATTTTGAATGATGTCAGTTTGGAGAATAAATCATGTAATTGACACGTGTTATGGCCACTCTCAGAAATTGAACATTTTTGCAGTTTATTGCATCCTTTTTTGGATCTCATGTTTTGGCACCAAAAGTTGTTAAGTGGTCCAAAAGATTTATGAAGTATGGCCTTCCCTCTTTCTTTTCTGCGAATTGTAGAAAGTTTTCTGAAAAATATGTGGTTCATCTTTTATCTTCCAGCCCATTTTTTTAAAACCCATTTTAACAAAAGGAGAAGTCCCCCTATGCTCTGTATGGCATTTTTTCCTCTTTCCCATTCTGGGATTTTGCTAATAAAATAAATCTATTTTGAGCAATAAAACGTGTTTTTGTCTTCCTGTCCATCCTTTGCTTATTTTTTTCCCCGGAGGTCCAGGGGTTTGGGCCTCCTTGTGGAATGAATGTTCATTTGCAGGTTTTGGAGCTGTTTCATGATGCAAATGGACACTTTCTTAAAGGATAAATTTACATCCTTCCATTATCACCTCATCTGTCCAGAGGGAATTTGATAATGTTAACATTTTCTTCCTACTGGTGTATCTAGTTCAGGCTCTGTAAGGTATTCGTCCTATTTTCCTGGAGCTTGTGGCTCTGGTGTATGAACAACAATCATTGTAGCCTTCTCAGTTTTGGAGTACTCCTCTCATCCAGTTAGATTAGGGCAAGTAGAGCTTGATACTGGAAAAATTTTCCTTAGTCTATGAAATTTCCAACCTTCTAAAATGATCTTCCATTTCATCAACAGTTTTCCCATAGCTTGGGGAACATAATGTTAAAATTCATGTGCCAATCACATCTTAGTGGCGGGGCAGATCCATAACATTTGGGGACATTTTTTTCTAACATCCTTGACCTCTCCTGGAAAATTAGATTAGGTTAGATTACTCCACCGACCTGGAAATTTCCATGCCCTAGATTAGAAGATTCCCTAGAATTTAAACCACTAGATATTTCCTTCATATCTTTTGATCCAAGAGGTCTCATTTTTTCTTGCAACAAATTTTTGGTGTTGTTGGAAATTCTAGCAAATGAGAACTTAGACTTTTACACCATAATATTCAATTTTGTGATTTTTCACTATGACATGACATTGGTGAGAGAAAAATGAGAAACTTGTTCATCCACTTCAGGCATTTCCCAATCATGAAAATACAAGCAGAATGAAATTACTCTATAACGTTCTCTACACATTCCACTATAATCTTCTTGCAACAAATTTCAGAGGGTAACACTTCCTTCTCTAATGATCTTCTCCATGTACACATTCATCTAAAATCTAATTATAACATCTCATGAAATTTCCAAGATCAAGGGTAACCCATGCTCCACCCCAATAATCATCATTTGGTTGGTTTGGAGAATCCAATTCCTTTTATGAAGTTAGGCATGTCCCCTTCGTTTTCTCAAATTCATCCTGAGTTCAGTTAATTGGCTTCCTTTAAGCATCACCTTAAAAGCCAGATTTGGCTCCACCCATCAAGCTTTCTAAAGCTGGTTGGACATTAGAGATTAGCTAGGTTTTATGTAGACTCCTCCTTCACCCTAGAAATAGACATTGTGGTATCATAACCATTGAAGTCATGATTTTCAACCATTGTAAACATTACTTAGTTTTTTCAGTCTATATGAACTACTACCCAGAGTTGAAAATAATTCAACCTAATCTAATGGCCATTTTTAGGTCCCTGGACCTCATCATTAATGATTCCAATCCTTTTCCCCATAGGCAAGCTTTGTCATGAGTCAAAAATTCTTTGTGGATTTCTTATCATGTTGTTTAATAACTTTTCAACCGATCCTTCATTAAGTTCCAGAAATTCTCACAGATAATTTGTCATTCCATTTTTTAGGAAGCAATATGTTTACCATTCTTCAATTTTGTTAATGTTCCTAACCCACTCCTTTGGTTTCCCCTGTTCCAGTTTTCAAATAGAATTTTATATTTTTTCCTGAAGTCTATCAAGAAGAATCCTCAGCAGAATCCTAAGAATATGGATTTTGATCCTTTCCTCTGGAATTCTTCAAGCATACATCTTCAGAACTTTGTAGTCTGTCGACACTAAAATTTTCCTCCGTAATTTCTATTTCATTAATGTATGTATTAGTATAATTAATAGAGCGTCAGGATGTTGTTAAGTATAATTAGTAGTAGCGTCTGATAGAAGATAACGGCGCCGTCAGTACGGTGCCGCCAATAATGTGGAGTACGGTAACAGTCAAAGTACAATAGGAATGTTGTAAAAAGTAAATATTTGTCGTAAGTGGTCCGGTAATGTTAAAATGTCAAAGTTTGGGTAATTAGAGAAGTAGGGTCTACATGATTAGGAATTAGAAATATTATATTGGTAATAAGGACAAGGAGTGAGGTCATAAATATTTTGTGTATTTTATTTGTAAAAAGTCTAAAAATGTGGAACCCATGTAAAATGATAAGGTTTATCTTATCTTAAAAGATAAGCTTACATGTACAGATAAGAGTTAAGGTATGGAATATGATTCGTCAGAGTGGATTTCTTATCCTATCTTAGAGATAGGATGGATAAGCCTGGAAGTTCTATAAATAGAGAGGCCACCCCCCTCATTTAGCATAGAAAGAAGTAGTGAGAAATATTGTAGGAAGTGTGTAAAGGAAGCCATCAGTTTAAAGGTGTGTTGAAGAAGCCATCAAGAGGTGTAATTGTAAAGTTTCTCCCATAGTCTTGTGGAAGGCAAGTGAAGTCAATAACACTTGAAGTACCTCATGGGTGAGATTGTAACAATTTCATGTTAATATTATAATTTACTTTGATATTTCAGATTTGTCATCATTCTGTCTTATCATAGTCGATGGTATTCTTGTGTTATGTTGTTGTTTTGTTTCCAGATTACATCCACCAAACTAAAGGCTGTGCATTAGTAAATAATCATAGCACGAGGAGTTCCCGGTGAAGAATTATCATAGTGCCGGATTGGTGATGACATTTTGGTTCCGTTGCCGGGACCATTCCTCGTTGGTGGATTTTCTGGAGAGATATTCCCACTTAGTCAAAAATCAATTGGAGGGTAACCTTGTTTTTACTGTGCATAGTAGTTACCATGGTAAAGTCATTTTTACCATGAATAGTAGTTACCATGGTAAAGTCATTTTTCTGGAATAGTAGTTACCGCAGTAAAGCTTTTTGCTGTGAATAGTATTTACCACAGTAAAGTCACTTTTTACCGTGAATAGTATTTACCGCAGTAACTTCACTTTTTACCGTGAATAGTGTTTACCACAGTAAAGTCAGTTTTTACCGCAGTAAGTCAAGTTTTACCATAGTTTACCGTGGTCATTTCTATTTTACTGTAGAAAGGTGTAAAGTCACTTTCTAGTATAGTGATTCCAATTATTTGTGCACATAAGTCTTGTTGATTGTACTTGTGGGTTGGTATTTCACGGTGGTTACTTTTGAAAATGGGAAAGATTCCTGTTTTTTCAGCTCAATCTAATGAAGATGCTTCTTCTTTCATTCAAGAGTTTAAACGATCTTGTATTTGTAATGGCCTTATAAGAAGGGAACAATGGACTGAATTTTTTCCTACCTTTTTGGATGGTTCAGCACTTAGGTGGTTTGAAACACTAGGTGATAATGTGAAAAATTCATGGGATTTATTAACTGAAAGTTTTCTTGAAGAATTTGGTGAACAACAGAAATATGCAGATCTCATGATCGAGATCACAAAGCTATCCCAAGGAGAGAAGGAGAAGATAAGGGATTATCATGCTCGTGTTCTAGAGCTAAGGAGGAAGCTCGATGCCCAGATCCGGAAGGAAGGATTAGCGGATGGGTTGATGAATGGCGTGGATAATCTCCTCTGTAAGCACTTCATTCTTGGGATGAAGCCAGAGATCAGACAACGAGTGAAGTATGACCGCCCAGCTACCATTGAACAAGCAAAGGAGATTGCAAGAAGGCAAGAAGAAAGCATGGAAGAGGAGCCCAAAGAAATTGTTGCTAAAGTAGAGCCTACACCAGCACCTTTGGTCCAGAATCCACAACCACTCCCGGTGAGCACAAATATTTCTCCTAGTACATCTACTGAGTATGAAGATCTGCTCAAAAAGATGGGTCAGTTAACTATTAATCTTCTTCAAGGAAAGGAATTTAGTTCTCAGGGAGGAGATAGAGGTCCAAAAAGAAATATTTCTGAAGTTGTATGTTATGGTTGTTATAAAAAGGGTCATTATAAGTATAATTGTCCAGATAGAGCTTCTACATCTGGTAAGGAGATAATGATAAAGGATAAGCACCTGTGAATTCTTTTGATGTAGTAGATAAGAGCAGAAATAATGAAGTAGATGTGTTTGTAACAAAAAGAAAGAAAGAAAAAGATAATCAAGATGGAAATGATCCTAAGAAGATGAAAGGAGAAACTAGTAAGAAACATAGGAGAAGAAAGTTGGGTGTGCAGGATTTTCTGATTTCACAGGGGCAAGGACCATACTCCATCTTGGAAGATCTGTCCAAAAGGCCTGCAAATATTACATATGGTCAACTCTTGGCTATGTCTTCTGAGAAGAGGCGGGAGTTGCGAAGTGGACTCAATGCTCGAAGAAGGAAGGAGGTTGAGGTCCCTGTTTTGGAGGCAGAGGCAGATCCCTATGCTCCACAAGCTGAGGTATTATGTAATGGTATTTCAATTCATGATGTCTTAGTTGATGGAGGTGCTGCAGTTAATGTAATGACCGAGTCTGTAATGAATATGTTGGGTTTAAAAATTGATCGCCCTTCAACACTTATGTTAAGGTCATTAAATAAAGGGAAAAACTAAACCAGAAGGTGTAGTTTCAAATGTGGCAATATCTGTTATGGGTGTTGTATGTGTGGTAGACTTTCAGGTGATGAAAAATGGTACTGTTGCGTACCCAATGCTGCTGGGAAGACCATGGCTAAGGAGAGTTCATGCAAGAAACTACTGGAATGAAGGTTTCATGACACTTGGACGTGGTAGAGAGAGGGTGAAGATAAATGTGATCCCTCGACATCATAAGGTAGAACCTGTGGATTCAAGTGATGAAACTGATGATTGGACATCCTCTGATTACTCTAGTACCAGTGAAGTGGACACTGAAGATGAAGAAAGTGAGGTTGATGTTTCAGTCATGGATATCCTTCCAGTCACACCAACTCATGACCCCATAAAATTATCTGAAGAAGAAGTTGATGATCGTCTCCAACAAATAAAGATTGGTGATGCTGTGATGGAGAGTGAGAAGGAATCCTACCTCCAGCTCTTTCGAAGGTACATACACCTATTCACTTTTGATTACAAGGAACTCCGTCAAGTAAGTTGGGTAGAACATTCTATTGAGCTGGTAGATGGTGCTAAGCCCATAAAGCAAATGCCATATAGAATGAATCCTAATTTTTCCAAGACTGTAAAAGAAGAAATAGATAAGTTGCTTGATGCAGGATTCATATTTGCTGTGGAGAATTCAGAATGGGTTTCTCCCATTGTGATCTCAATAAAAAAGAATGGGAAGCTACGCATTTGTGTTGATTACAGGAAGCTCAATAAGGCAACAAAGAAGGATCATTACCCTCTTCCATTTTCAGATCAGATCTTGGACGAAGTAGCTGGCCAGGAGTGCTATAGTTTTGCTGATGGATATAGCGGCTACAACCAAGTTCGTATAGCAGAGAAAGATCAGCTGAAGACCACGTTCACCACTCCTTGGGGAACGTTTTCTTATAGAGTTATGCCTTTTGGGTTGTGTAATGCTCCAGCAACATTCCAATGCGTTTGATGAATAGGGTGTTCGAACCCTACATTGGGACCTTCATCAGAGTATTTCTGGATGATTTTTGCATCTATGGGAGCAAGTTGGACCACCTGCACCAGATGGAGACAACATTTCAAAGGTTAGATGAAGCACAAGCCTCACTAAACCCTACAAAGTGTGTCTTTGGATGTTCTAAAGGTGTTTTGTTAGGGCATGTTGTATCCAGAGATGGTATTGGTACTGATCCTGATAAAGTTTCAAAAATCAAAGATTTACCATTTCCTATTAATAGAAGTAAGTTGAGATCATTTTTAGGCCATGTGGGTTACTATAGAAGGTTCATCAAGAATTTCTCAAAGATTGCACAACCACTAACCCAGTTCTTGAAGAAGGATGTTACTTATGAACCAGGAAATAAGGCACATGAAGCTTTTGGACAACTGAAGGAAGCCCTGGTGTCTTCACCTGTTTTGAAGAATCCAGATTGGAGCAAGCCATTCATTGTGTACACTGATGCCTCAGATGCAGCACTAGGAAGTACTTTGAGCCAAAAGGATGAAAATGGGAATGAACATCCAATTTACTTTGGGAGCAGACAAATGAGCAGTGCTGAGGTAAATTATACTGTAACTGAAAAAGAGGCTCTGGCTATCATTTTTGCTGTAAAGAAGTTTAGAAATTACTTGCTAGGGCAAAAATTTCTAGTTGTAACAGATCATCAGGCTCTAAAATATATTGTAAATAAGCCTAACCCATCAGGGAGGATAGCAAGATGGATAATTTTGCTACAAGAATTTGAATTTGATATTATAGATAGGCCAGGAAAGAAGCATGTCAATGCAGATGCACTCTCTCGAGCCTATGATGGTTTAGGATCATCTTGTGATGATGATGATTTCCCGATGCAGCATTGTTATCCCTTGACACAATCCCTAGTGAATACATAGATATTTGGAATTATCTGAATGAATTCAAGTTTCCTGATGGTGCCAATGCAAAGACTAAGAGAAAGATTACTCAAGCCAGTCGTCCATATTCTATTCTGCATGGAGTATTATTTCGAATAGGACCTGATGGACAGTACAAGAGGGCAGTTGGACGTGATCAAGGGAAGGAACTGCTAGAAGAATTCCACAATGGTACATGTGGAGGGCACTTCTCTGGACAACTTACAGCAAGAAGGATCTTGGATGCAGGTTATCACTGGCCCACTCTTTTTAAAGATTGTTATAATTATTGTAAGACATGTGATATTTGTCAAACACATGGTAACCGTAAGACTTCATCAGCTCCATTATGTCCTATTCTTCCCCTTGGTCCCTTTGAAAAGTGGGGAATAGACATTGTAGGTCCACTTCCAACTACATCACGCCAAAATAAGTATATTGTAGTTGCCACAGATTATTTAACCAAGTGGGTTGAAGCTAGGCCATTGAAAACAGCTTCCATGGATGAAGTGGCAAGGTTCATATATGAACGCATTGTCACCAGATTTGGTTGCCCATTAGAAATTGTAACAGATCAAGGAAGCCACTTCATTAATGAGGTGGTAGAAGCCCTAGTCAATAAGTTTTCTATTAAGCACAGGAAGGCAACAACATACAAGCCAAGCACAAATGGACAGGTGGAACGAACAAATTTTGTGTTGTGTCAAATTCTAGCAAAAGATGCAGCCTTGCAGGTACATAAATGGGATAAAAGGATTCATGCAGCATTGTGGGCATATAGGGCAACATCAAAGTCAGCAACAGGATACTCCCCATTTCAGTTGGCCTATGGCATTGATCCAGTTCTTCCTATTGAGTTTGATATTCCCACTGTGAGAGTTATGAAAAATGAAAGGATGGATGAAAGTGATTCAGTAAAAGAAAGGTTGGTACATCTTCATTTGCTAGAGGAAATGAGGGAAATAGCAAAGGATACAAGCCATAAGAAGAAAATGAAGCAGAAGGAATACTTTGATCAAAAGATCCGGTGGTCTCCATTTCATGTGAATGACTTGGTCCTAGTATATGATTCCAGATACAAAAAAAGAAGACAGAGAAAATTTCTTCCAAAATGGATGGGGCCCTACAAAATAGCAGCTGTGCATGAAAATGGTACGTACCGACTGGAGGAATTGGATGGCACTCCCATTACGAAATGGGTCAACCACGACAAGTTGAAGATTTTCCAAGCACCAGAATAGTCTACTCCGAGGACGGAGTAGAAGCTAGGAAGGGGGAAGATGTCGACACTAAAATTTTTCTCCATGATTTCTATGATGCAAAATCACAGCACCCCTGGATGCAGATCAGGCTTCTAGGTTGATCACTCAGGCATCCAGTGTGATTGCACAACATGGAAACCTCTCTCCAAGCGTGGGACTTGTAAAACCAAGAGAGGAATCTCCAGAGAAAGGTTGGTTCCTGCTCCTAAACTACCTGCCACAAGTTATTCCAGTGCAGGCAAGCTAATCTAATCCTAATCTAACCATGCCAAGGAGACAGAGAGAGAGAGAGAAGGGAAAAATAGCAAAAGACTACACTAAAACGGTGATACACCAGAGAAGGAGGATGTTGGACATCTATCAAAACTGCCATGGGACAAAGAGAGGTGAGCAATGGGAAGGATGGACAGATGCATCACAAGCCCAAGGATAGATTTCACACAGAAAATGTCCCAAAACTCCATGAACACAGCTCCAGACCTGGAATGAACATTCAAACATGCACAAATACCTGCAATGAAGAGAGGCAAGAAGAGAACAAGCAAAAATGAGGAAGGATGGACAGATGCATCACAAAACACGTTTTGTTGCTCTAGAAGTTTGCACAGAACATCATTCCATTAGTAAAAGGCAAAAATGCCATTACAGAGCAAGGGAGGAGGTTCGAACTCCATTTTCAACCCTAGAGAAGAAAATAAGGGAGGGCAGAGTAGAAAGAATGAACAACTACTTTTCAAAATGAGCCAAATCTGGCTTTTACATTGCATGGGTCGAGCCCAGGGGACAGAAACGTGGGAAAACGTGCAAGCCCATTCCTCATTGACTGTAGATGCATTAAATCAGCATGGAGGATCTTACCAACCCATTCCCTGTCACTTTGAGTGATTTTTTTGAGGAGGATGCAACCCATGTGCATTAATTTGGCCGCTAAAATGTCACTTCTGGCCGTGCAGAAGAAGAATGTGACCCATTAGCATTAAAACAGGTTGTTGAAACGTCGCTTCTAACCATTATCACGCATCAGTGCCGTTTCTTGATTTTCTCTCTTCAGACTACACCAAAACTCGAGATTGATCCTAGAATCATGTAGAGAATTTCATAAGCTTTCCGTTGATATAAGGAACGTGCAAATCCGAGCTCTGGATCGAAAGTTATGGAGGTCTGAAGTTTTAGGGCACAAAACAGGTGAAAACGTGTTTTGAAATCTTTCCCACGCTCTGCCACTTGGATGACACGTGGCACGCTCTGATTGGACGAGCAATTCTCTCTCCTCTGTCTTTTCGGCGGGCTGTCCTTTGAAATTTTGACTTTTGATGATTTTGGGACTTTTTCCACCCTTTTCCTGCGCTCTCGCCATTTGGATGACATGTGGCATGATCTTGTTGGAGGACAGGGCGCGGGGCTTCCTTTACTTTTAGCCTTTTTGGGGAACTCGGCCAAATTCTCTAACTTCCCCCCGAGCTCTGCACTTTACTGCTCTATTGGACACGTGTCCAATTCCTATTGGCTCGGGCCAACGCTTCAAACCTTGCCCCTTTGACTTTTGACTTTTCCCTGTGACACGTGTCATGATTCGATTGGTTCTCGGCCCTGCCGGCTCTTTCGCGCCTTTCGCGTCTTTTCATCCCGGATGTCCCAAATGCTTAGTGCTCCTTGTGCTGATTTCGCGTGAATCGGCCGGTTCGCGCCTTTTTGGCCCGCTTGTCCCATTTTGCTTCCCTCTCAGCAATTAGCCAATTTTTCCTCTCGGTTGAACCGGCATTTCGCGCCCGCCGCGTACTTTTGTCCCAGATGTCCCATTTCTGTTTGGGCCGCCTGGAGGCTTTTCGGCCGATCCGCGCCTTTTTGTCCCAGATGTCCCAATTGCTCCTTGGACTAGGACTTAGCCGATTTTCACCATTTTTTCTGGATCAACCTTCTTGCCTTCTGCAACCTTTTCCCACATTTTCTCAGAGCTTGCTCCTTCCTTTTTCGGCCAGAGGAGTTAGAAAAATATCTGAGAGAACCTCAGAAACATGATGTTTTCTCTGAATCAATCAATTTTCCTGGGACTTGAATATTCTGATGCATGTTATCAAAATTACCCCTGGGGGGGGTGAATTTTGGATAACACATACCCTAAACCCTAAACCATGAACCCTAGGCACTCCGATCCTACATCCTTGAGCCCCATTAATACCTTTAATGGGGTGGGGTCCCTTAACCCTAAATCTATAACCCTAAATTTGCTAAACCCTAAACCCTAAACATTCCCTGGTCATTGTAACCTTGATCCCTAAACGCAGTAAACCATAAACCATAAATCATAAACGCAGTAAACGGGAGTAATTTGCCATAAACCCTAAAGCCTATATAGCATGAGCCCTAAGCCCTGCAAGCCCTGAGATTTCTGATCCCTAAGCGCTAAACCCTGAACCCTAAATCTAGAATGAAATATATACATACATATATATATATGGTATATATATAGGTTTGTATGGATGTAGGATATGTAAGAAAATGTATGATCATGTTTTTATTGTCTGTTTGAATAATGTATTTCAGTTACAAGCTATCAGGAATGAATATTTCATACCAAAGAACAGATATTGATATGTCCAGTGATTTTGTAAGCTAGCAGTCCTCTGAGATGGATTTCTGAGATTCATATGTTTATTTGGGTAAAGATGAAATTACTCCCATAAATAAAATGCATTTAAACCCTAGGAGAGGGTGTAAATGGATCTAAAAATAAAAGAGAGGATGTGCATCCTTAAAGAGCTTGAGATTTCCTCTCATGGCTTCCTCCTTCTCATCCACCAATCTGCAAAACAAAAGAATGAAACAATAAGAGAAAGAAAAGAGAAATAATATTTTCATAAGAAAACTTATGGTTAGTTGAGTCCCTAGATCTTATGGCCTCAAATGAATCCATCCAATGGATGAGATTCATCCCTACAAAAAGGAGGTGGGGAGTGGGTGAGAGAAATTCAAATTTAATTGGCATGGGTAGACATTATTTTTGGGTCACTCAAGTATGTGTAAGGGTTAGGTGTTATTACTTTTCTTACCCAATTGTCTTTTAGAGACATTTAATTTAATACAACTTAGACCCCTTTGTGGGTATTATAGAACTTTAATTATTTAATTAAATGTACCTCCTTGCACTTGAGATTAACTAACCAAATTTAGTTAAGGAGAAATTAAAGTATATTAAGTAAACTATAGGGAAGCCTATATCTTGCTTTGAACTAACTAATCTTATTATAAATTATTACGAATTTTATCACCTTATTTTAAAGGGGGGTCTAGAGGAAAATTAATAATGTTGATTTAAAGTAATTTTTTTAGATGAGAAAGTGTGACCGTAATTGTTAACCCTTTTTGCAAGTATGTTTAACAAAAAAACATTATTCCATAATTATTCTAGTTTGACCTAGGTTGTTCTTGGGTTTTGTGCGGGCAAAATTAGTGGGTGTTTCAGCCATACTAAGTATAAATCAATAGTGTGGCATTTAAGTAATTGTTTAAATAAGCAAATAATGGCATGGGTTCATTTATTTATTTAAGTAACTTTATGGGGATAGAGAATTAAATTGGAATTGCAATAAAATATTTATTTAAGAAAATGTTACGTAAGAGTTAGGATGGTTAGACCCTTAGGACCAAATTACGAATAAAAATTAAATATGGTTATTTAACCTGGCAATGAATTTGGAAGATAAAATAGTAGTAATTAACCATTCGCCATAGCCCGAACATGGTTATAGTGATAATAAATAAATGTACATAAATTTAACAAAAACAAATCATAATTTTCTAGACCTGTTTTATGGTTTTGGTGTGTCAAAATGGGGCATTACATTTGGTATCAAAGCTCAAGTTCCAACACCAGGCACACTAGGTATGATCATGCAATGGGATTATATGTTTGGTTTTGTTTTATTGCCCATTCAACAAAAAAATTTGCGCTAAAATTATGTAGTTTCTTCTTCATCGGTCAAAATTCGTAATGAGGCGTTCGACCTAGCATACCTTGGACAACATCTTTGGAGCGTTGTTCCTACTCAAAGTGTGTGTCTTGGGTTTGAGTTCAAGATTTGACAAGAAAATGTGAGAAATAGAACCACGGGTTGTGTTCGAGAGGCAATACGTTGAAGGTTAAATATTTTAAAACACTTTACAAAAATTAGAAAAAGTGGTTCAAACTTAGCATGCAAAATGACTATGTGGCTTATATAGCAAAGATCGGTTAGGATGCTCGTGTTCTCTAGTAATATGAGATGTCACAACAACATTTAAAACCATTTTATAATATCACTTGATCGTTTAGTTTAAGGAATTTTGAGCCTAGATGATTGCATTGTTGCATGGGAAGCAACTGAAATCTAAGAAAATCATTTCAATTTTGACCCATGATTTAGGGAGCCTTACTAGAAAACTGAAATATACCATTTTTAACCTTTAGTATTTCTAAATGTCAATTTGTTGTATAAATTAATTTTGAGAAAATGAAATGGAGAGTGATTTTTTCAAGCATGTTTAGGAGGCCTCTAGTCATTCTGTCACAAAAACAAACTAGTTAATCACATATATTTGCTCCGGAAACGAGGTCATAACTAGAGTTCTGCCTATCAGAATTATATTCTGTAAGTTGCATCAGATTATATATATATATATATATATATATATATATATATATAATAGAATAGATGAGAGTTGATAGAAAAAGCTTTCTAGTTGTGAAGGCCTATTTTTGAAACCCATTTTGTAGCCAATTTCACTAAAAATATGTTGAAACACAATAGTGAAACTTTTAGTTGGCCTCGAGAAAGTGCTTCCAGTTTGAAATTCATTCACCAGTTTTGGGTTCTGAATGTCTTGGTTGACTCTGTATATAATATAGAATTGATTGGAAAAAAAAATTTTACCATTTGGTTATTTGATAATTATTTGGTAGGCCTTTTTGTAGCCATTTTGGCTAGATCATAGAACCAGAGAACTGGGTCTTCATGAACCGTTCGAATTCCTAGGACACCCTTGGAGGGTGAAATATTTTATAATATCATTATTTTTATGTGTTACATTCAATGTTATGACCTAGAAAAATTGAATGCTACGAGGTATTTTTGGGTGTTTCTTGATTTGGTATAAGTTGGTAATTTTGGTCACCATTGTAGTCATAGTTGTTTGATTTTGTAAATAATTAATGTAATTTGAATATGAGAATGTAGGATTTTCCTCTATATCTAAGGAGTAGTTTAGGGATTTTTTTTAGTTGTGTTTTATCTTTAAGTGATATGTTATTTCTTGGAAAACTCATTCACAATGTTAAGGGTACCTCATTTAAACCTAACAAAACCCTTTTGGTGTGGGTGTGAAATAAACAATTGTACCATGTTGTAGAACAACATAATAAGACAAGATGGTCTTCCACATTATAAAATTTCATTGTTGAGAACTAGAATAATTTTCACTCCTCATGTATACGCTACTTAACTCAATTTTATAACTCTCTCTATAAGAAAATTTACCCAACAACCTTTTTAACCTTGTTTTTTTCCATTTGAAAATGTATATCCAAAACAATTATACCTAGATGAAAATCTTGTTAATGTAAACTCCTCTAACTTGTCTCTAAACGTTATATGATGATGGGAAATGATTATTAGTGTATTTTTTATATGATGGTTTTATATAAAGTGATATTTCATAGTTATTTTATCTTCTTCTAAGTAAACAAAGTAGCCCTTGAGCTATTGGAAATTGACTCTAGTTTACACAACTTAAAATCCTTATTAAATACAATAGAATAAATTTTGGATTAGCTTCGGTAATGTTCAAATTATTTTAACCCTTCTTGAGCTCGACAGGCCCATTTTCATACTATGATCATTAACTAAGTTTTGGTACAATATAACATAGTTAAATTGTTTCACCCTAGAAGATACACTTGTGATGATAGCCCTTTCTGAATTGGTTATAACATTATTAAATAATCATGTTTATGACACCAATACTTATGAGTAGAAATAATTGAACCAACCTTTCCCTCTTACCTTATCTCGTAGATAGAAGAACAATGATTATGAAAAAATAACAACAATCTCTCATCCTCTCTCTCTCTCTCTCTATAAAAATAAAATAAAATAAATTAGTGTCGATTGCTCTCTTGGTTGGGTGATATGGTATACCAACGATAGTGTTGACCATGGAATTACAAGTAATATGGTGTAATAATGGTGAATATAATGTTTCGTAATATGTATATATATATATATATATATATAATATATATATATATATATATATATATATATATATTGTACATATACCTTATAAACTAGGATAAAATCGTGTAAATGTATGTAAATGGGAAAACTCATAAAATATATCATTAAACCAATCCTTATTGGCCAACAATGTTATGGTTTGTTATTTTTAAAATTTAAAATTGAGATGATCACAAGTTATAAGTTCAAAAGAAATAAGTGAGGTTTACTATTCTTAGTTGTGCAATGTTCATCTAATTTAGGTTACACACTAAATAGTTGGTCTTATGTAAGTAACTTAGGCATTGTGTTGTCATTCCTAAGTTCTAGGTGAGAAAGTAAATTGTGAATAATCGAAGGTTTCAATGGTCTCACAAATTAAATATGTCTTTGGCTACTTGACTCTTAGGAGACTCTTGCGTAAGATTTATTTCACATTAGAAAAATCTTAGTAACTTATTATAAGATAAATGGTGTAACCCCTTATTGTAAGGACTAAGAATAATGATTATTTATCCATTCCACCTACCTTGGGTGAATACGACCTTTGTTATCAGTATAAACACTAATTAAGAAATGTAAAATTTGGAGTTACATCGAGAACTATGTTCTTTGGGGCACTCTTGAAAACATGGCCTCATTGCTTTTACCACTCAATAGGGTGGTGAAGTTTAAGTTCCTTATATGAAATGGATTTACCCTCTAGTTAGGAAGTATATTTATATACATCTCTTTTGACCTAATGATCCATTTATGACCAAATAATTTTTTAGTAAAAGTTAACATAAATTCCAAATTTTGAGAAGCGTGGGCTATACCTTTCTATAAGGGAACATGTGTGTTGACCTCCTATACTCTTAAGGAAGGTATGAATGGAAATTTTTTGTATTCCATCCAAGTTATAATTTTGTAAGTTAGTATCTTGATAGGTTCAGGAAATGTCCCCTTTGAATGTATTTTGTTCTCCTAACTCATTTATGTATTATCTTGGCTATAGTGATAAAGAAATGAAGAAATTAAGTAAACATGTCATATGTCTTATTGAATTGAAAATTCATTGTTTGTTATTTCATTAAGGAATTATGGCTTTTTGGGGTGTAGAAAGTTTCAAAAATTACTTTGACATCTTGAAAACATTTGCAAAACTTATCAAAAATAATAAATTAAACTATCCCTTATGAGTTTTATAAAGCAAACTTGGAACAAAATTGAGATGTTCTAGAAAATGATACATGCTATGAAACTTTGGAAACCAAACTAGAAAACCAATCCTAACCTAATGGTTGGCTATATATTTCACCCACAATTTACTGGTACTATCACTATGTGAATGTAAAAATAATTATCAAATCAATTCACCCCCCTTAATTATGCTTGGTATTATGTGAATCTTCATCCTTGACCCCTTAATGAATAATGCAGATGTCAGGACCATATTTGGATAGGCTCGTGAACGATTTTCCAAATTTTAAAGTAATGGTGAGCTAGGAGGTGAAACCACATGTAAACTTGGAAACTTTCACCCTCTTCTTGTATGGTATTTGTGGTACCTTGGATGGTTTCCATGAGTGGGCTCATACACATCAAGTATGCATAACTTGTTAACCCTATTTGAAATGACCATTATGTTCCCTTGGCTCACCCATCAATAGTTTCCTTTAAATGTGGACCTTATGTTGTACATCCACTTATGTGGAACCTTGTAGGAAAGTTAGATGATGATGCAAATGAATCCTTTGGAAGCTACAATTTCCCTTGATTAATATTCTCCTATTTGAAATACTTGACTTTGAACTATGTTATATTTGGTGAGGCGGGTTGTCGACACAAAAAAATATATAGTTCCATTAAAGAGACTGTAATGTTGGACATCCACTTACGTGTGACCATTTAGAGGTTTTAGACAATGATGTTAATAACAATTTTCTTGGTAGCCAGAACTTTCTTTAATTAAATTAATCTAAATGAGAGAAACACTTAGTACATGACCAAGTTTGAATTGGTGGGACATGCTTGTTGTGACTAACAACCACATGATACGACATGATACCTCATGAGGTCATATCCCTATCTCTTCCAGTGACTTCCAAGAGGAAGTCTAATCTTAGGAGAGGGGGATGTAGTGCCCACCCCTTTCATGCATCGTTACATTTACTGACTCAATTCATTTACTAGGTTGTAGATATTGATTCAACAATAGTTAAATAAAATGTGGCCACATTATGGATTGATTACATTGATATAATACTATTTAATGATTATATGTTTTTTTCATAAATATCTCTTATGACACAGGTGGCGTATGAGGCACATTGTGACAATAAACTATTGTGATACATATTAGTAGTTTCTTGTACTCACGCTATTAAGGATACTAACAAGATGCAACTTAGATAGATTTTACTAGATATATGATGGATGAATGATGAATCTATTTCATATACTTGGTGATCATTTAATTATGATGATTCTTCTCTGGATAATTTTATGTAATTGGATGAATGCTATAGATGATCTACTATAAAAACTTGATGTGACATTTTGGATGGTTATCTCATTTGGATTTGGATTGTCAATCATTATTGAAATAATTATCTTTTTTGGTATAGTTAGAGTGATTTACCAATGATTGATTTATTGAGATTATTTAATTAATATATTTTATTGAGAAGGTATGTTTAATGTTTGCATTGAGTGTGCAGATTACAGGGCACAAAGGAGAACGTGGGTTTTAGGGTAGCAGCACCTGAAGTTGCACAAGTGGCTGACTGGGCCGAGTCCTTATCCATGCTTGATTGTGTGTAGCCTTGTTTGTATGTGGAGTATTCCTAAATGGGCACCATGGGTGATCCCTAATTATAATTATGTTAATTGTAATTTGTTTTAACCTTGTGTTGAGCTTGTTTAGGGACCTAATGGTCCCTACATTTTTTAATTTTTTTTAAGTTAATTAGTTATGTTTTTTGTTGTATGGGACCACCTAATTATCATTTTGGTGGAACCCACCACCTCAACCCTTGTGCCATTTAGCCCAATCTCGAATTTGGGCTAAATGTGGCAATTGTAGGGACCCCTTTTCACTTTGCAAGTTCCCATTTCATGGAAATGAGCCCCTTGGACCCTACATATGAGTAGGGGGTATCTTTAACACCTGATGAAAATCAAGACCACCCTCTTTTTTTTCAAATGACAAGGCACAACATAACAGTTCAACTATAGTATAACTTATATTTAGGGTATTCTTGTGGCACATTATTTTTAGGTTTATACATTTATTACAATCATGTTTCAATCACTAATTTGAGTTCTAAGAAGGATCAAAATGTGAGAATCATACCTTTCTTTTCCTTTTTATTTGCTACCTTTAATTAATATAGTTTAGCATTTAACTTACGATGTATCTCATTAAATAAGGATCATCTACATTATTTCAATTACTTGTTTGATTCATTCATTTGTTAATAGGATATTTATTTACATGCCTAGATATTTACATACACCCAAGGCTACTGGGTATTATCCCTAGGATTCACTCCCTAGGGAAGGCATCTTGATCTTATACATACCCTCATTACACAATGGAGCAAGTGTAAGTCCAAAGGGTGTGAAGCTAACTTTTATTAAGGAGTTAAGATCAATTTTTTTTCATTCATTTATAAAATTAATAATTAAGTTAGTACCCACTAAGGTTTATATACAAAAAAGGCTCCTTATCCACAACAACATAGGGTTTTAATCACATTTCCAAGAAGATCATGTTTCACTTTTCCTATGGAATAGAATCTTGCATGATTACTCTCTCCAAATCCATATCAGTCAGTTATAGTTTTATTATAGTGGTGTTCCAACAATTAGTTAGGAATTCGAAGGCACTTAACACGGAAACATACTTCAATTTTTTCTAAATCCCTAGATTAGGTTTCCTGAGTATCGTTCTATGTAAAAGTTAATTGGGTTCTCCACTAACTAGGTTAATATTCCTTTTGTAATGAATATCGTAACCTATTTGCTAATAGGGAATAGGAATACTACATGAGACCACTAGTCCCTACCATAGGGTGGGTTTATCTTTGATAACATGATCACAATTCACATCATAACACCCATTACATAATAGGACAAGTGGAAGAGCAAGATGGATTAGTCCAATATTAAAAGGGTTAAGGTCCACATTGGAGTTTACATAATGTGGGTCTCGTTTCTCACCACAAGATGGTTTAAAAATGATATGAGAATGACCTAAATTTCACCATTCTCCACAGACATCATCAAATGGTTACATTTTCACAAAACTAATCATACACTAAATTTTGTTAGGTTTTGCAATTAACTCTAATACTTCATCATAAAACCCAAGTGACAATTGATATTCACTATCAAGTTCATTTACGATCCAAACTTCTTAAAGGTCATTTTCAAGAGTAGATGATGCATATCTCTGTCACTTAAAACTCTTCACTCTATGCATGTGTACAATGACCAAGAGGGTTTTTACTTTATGTTAGAGTTTGGTTACCCATAGAGTACCACCTTAAGGAAATCACATTCTCCGTATTGCACATACAACTATCAATCTTAGGAGAGAACCGCATACTCTAGTTAATGTTTGAACATGTCGTTCCTAACCATCAGATCCACAATGATGTCGCTAAGCATACAAGTTATGATAATAACTCAAACTTGGGCTCTTGTTTACCTAACCTAGAAGGTGTCATCAAGTTTAAAGACTTAAGTTTATTCTAAGGTTTTATTTTCCTATTCTAAAATAATCACACAAGAAGAATAGTTATGCTTAAATTTAAACTTGGGTTGACTATTTTGTTTAGATTTCTTTATTACATTTTCAAGGTAAGGGGCACAACACACTAATTATTTAATCATAAAATTCACACTGGAATTGCACTATAAGCTAATAAATTAAATTTCATTTAACACATATATTTAACCTTTACAATGCAAAATTTGGGGATCAAAATAAAACATATGTGTAGATGAGCATTTCCCTTAAACACTAGCATCTTACAATATTACTAAAGTTCAATAATGAAGCTTTTAATCCTTCACAAAATGTTAAATTATCCCCTATAAATTAGTTATATATATATATATATATATATATATATATATATATATATATATATATCCAATCCCATTTTTACCATATGAAAATCTCAATCAAAATAAACCTATGGTTAAATGCACATTTCCCAAAGCACTCTTACAACTAGCATCTCATACATATTACAAAATTTCAATTAATAGAATTACTATAACATAACAATACATACATACATACATACACACATACATACATACATACATATATATATGAACATACATAAATTACAATAATACAAAATAAATTACAACCATGTTCGTTTCGCTGTCTTACTTGCATCCTGCAAAACCATGTGACCAGGAAATCAGCGATAAATCACTGGCATGACATCCACCTACATATAGCATAATCAACATTTTATTATTCTATTTACATAATAATAATAATTTTCACTCGAAAAGAAAGGGTTAGAGACATATATTCATTTCATTTTATTTCACTTCATTTCTTAACTAAGGAGAGAGAAAGATATAGGGAAGAGAGAGAAACGCTATTTTTCCAAAAGTCACATTTCACACCATAAGCCACATGGGAAAATTTCATTCAGTTACATATATGTTTCAATAAGTTTTCACAGCGGATTAATGTCTTGGCTAGGGTCCTAAAACCTGTTGGTTGGATATTTTGTCAATCCAAAATATGAGATTCAACCACAATATATGGGATTAAATCCCTCCTCAAAGACAGGTGAGGCTGCCTGCTTATTACTAATCTAAAACACAGCAAAAACAATATATACAGTATTCACACTAATCTAACATTACGGTTGGGATAAAATCCCGAAATCCATATCCACACGATTCAAAGGTATTGCTTTCGTAAATGAACTGGGTTGGAAACTATTACAATGAAAGAATAACAATGGAAAGGAAATGAGAGAAACGTATTTTCTTTCGAGTAAACACAAAGCACGAAATAATCATACGGGCTTTAGATCATAAATATAATGTCTGAAATGATTAGAAACACTAAGATGCTACGCAAAGAATAGCTTAAGATCATGAACGTAAGAACAATGTCTTAAGAAAGATATATCCCACAACACAAAGTTTGCAAAATAATATCAACTCCTATTCTTCAAAATGATTAAAAGAAAACACAAAGTTTTTCTTCTTTCCAATAGCTCCGAATATTCCAAAAATCTCGACCCTTTGGAATGCATAAGCATCCCTTATTTATAATAAAAGGAAATGAGAGAAAATAGGATAAATCCTAGAAAATAGTGTTCTTTAAAAAGAGTTCTATTTTGCTTGACTCTCACGCAGGAGACCAAGTCAAAATTTGCTTCCTATGTGACGAAACAGAAATGAAAAAGACATGTCAATTTCAAGATTGAAATGACATGAAACATTGGGACTTAATCTGAATCGTCATCTTTCACTCCTTCATCTTTCTCTTCCTCCAGCTGAGACTGTTTGTTCCGAAATTCTTGGAACTTTTGAATTATGCCTTGCATTTCATTTTCATCAGGCGCAGTGGAATGATCATTCAAAACTTCACAGGTTTCATGGGTATCACTAGCACTACCGGGAATCTTTTTCAATCTTTTGCTGAGCTTTCTCAAGGCCTCCAAAGAATGTTCAATTCTTACAAACCGATCAATGATCTCAATACCAAATCCGTGCGTTGGTTCATGCTGAACAGACTCTTGGACTTGTTTGAAAAGATCATCTGCTGATAGGATGCCTGAGTTTCCAACTAACACCTTTGGACAAATCTTCAGCAACTCTTCTTCCAGATCACTTTTTCCATCAATCAATTTATCCCTTGATTCTCTCAACTTACCGCAGGCTTCGTTGAGAATCTTTACTCTGAACCTGATGGCTTTGGTCAGCTGGAAATGCTTATCCGTATGTGGGATGATGCCTTCTTCTACCAAGAGATGTGATGGTATTTGCTTTAATACCTGGAGAGCTTCAAAAGTCAAATCAAGATGTCCAATTTCTTGAGAGAAATCATCGTCCATCTTCTCTCCATCCTTCTGCATGTCCCCCAAAGATTGATGAACTTTCACAACGTCTTGAATCACTTCCTTCCCCTGTTGGAGCAGCCTTTGGATCCATTCATCGACCACCCTTCCTTTTTTAGCAATCTTCTCAATTGTAGGCACTGATGAGAAATCGAATCTGACAGGGACAGAAGAAGATGGTATGGATTCAAGGGGTTTTGAGAGTTTAAGCAAAACCTCAGTCAACTGCTCCACTTTTCCTTTAAGCTCATCTCTGTTGTCTTTTGTTTCTTTCAACTTCTGGCACAGCACGTTTGTGGCATCCCGTGCATCCTGTTGTGCTCCTTCTGCTGTCACTCTTCCTAGAGCCACCCTGGTTATCTGATAATCAGAGGCTGTTATGTCCTCTTTAGTTTTGTCAGTCGCGGGAGTGGCGATCTCTGCGAACTTATCCCCTGAAGCGTCCACCAAAACCCTTGAAACTGTTTTAGGTTTCTTGGCTGATTTAGCAGTAGAAGCCTTGAGTGAGCTGAAATCAAAGGCTGGTATGGGTATAATCACCTTCCTCTTCCTCAGATTTTGCTCGAGTAACCATTGTGGCATATCAGAGGAAGTTTCCACTGTTATAGAAGCTGGTATCATACTCTCAAGGGGAGAAGATTCTACTAGTGGAGGGGGAATAGTTATCAATTTGGTAGTAGATCCAATAAAAAGAGGCACAGGAGGGGGCGTGTTGGTGATCACTTGGGTCCCAGCAGAGAGGGGTGAGAGTCCAGAGAAGATACTGGCCATGATTGAAGAAGTTGATGGAGAATGAGGAGGTAGGAGTGGTTGTGAGGGGGGAGGCATAGATTCAGACTCCAAAGCCTGGGATGCAAGAGATAAGGTCTCTTCAGTTGGGCAATCAACAAATGATGAAACCAGAGGCTGGCTTCCTTCTTCTTCCAAAGTAATTTCTCCTATTTCTGGTGGTGTTGGTGATTCTGGCACATCCACCGTTTCAACTGGAGAAATAATTGAAGAGATTTCTCTTTCTTTTCTCTTTTTGACAAACTTGACCTTTATAGGCCCCTTAGAAGATTTTTTGTCCTTTTCCTTTTTGGAGGGCCCCACCTCTGAAGCAGCCAACTTTGAAAACTTATCATCTTTAAAACTCATTCCCCAAGAGGAGAGCCATGCTTTGGTGCGTGCAAGAATCAGAGCTGATCTATCTGTAATGGAGGCTTTTTCACTGATTGACCAATCAATAGGTGGGAAAACATATTGATCTTCATTCAGTCCATCATAGGAAAGATCCAGAACACTTTCATTGTCACTAGTACCTTCTGGTAAGTCAGCAAGCTCAAGTGTTTGAATCTCAGCAAGTGTCAATCTGCTATGATCCTTTCTACGAATAGCAACCTCATCACGCAGATCAATCCAGATGTCCTCTATGCTTGGTCTGTGTAGGTGCAGGGTTCCATACGCCCTGAGGACTCCTCGAATGTCAAACCCATCTCGGGGCTTCATATGCTTCTTCAACTTGTCCTGAAGCTCATGGATAACATTTTTAGCTTTCACCACTGTCGAACAAGTGTATCTTCCAATAGAAATTGGGAAGGATACAACAGCCTTATGTTTACTTTGTTGGAATTTATGGAAATCCAACAGTTGCCTAACCAATTCCATCAATATCAGTTTATCCCCTGGATATCGGGGCAGACGGAAAGGATCTCCTGAGTACATGACTACCCGAAGATATGTGAACTTCTTGAATTACAAGAAGACACAACCCCATTTGGAAACTTCAGCCCAGGCCTCATCTGAGACTCTTGTTTTCCTCAATTCAGGGTTTAACCTGTAGATGTTTTCATAAAAGAAGGCATCATTTACCCTTCTGAATTGGTCTTGAGACCCTTTTCTTGTCAATTGAGGGAAATATTGATAAACATGGTTCACCATCCTGTTTCCCTTGATATCCAACCCGGGATAGTTCCTCATCCCGGCCGCTGCATAGGTGATATATGAAGACATATAAAACTTCCCTGTGGACAAGACTGTTGTCATTTGGGAATCTATCTCATTACTAATGAGAGTGCCCCAATCAATCCCTTGTTGATTCTTCTTGATGGTGATCATGAATTGATACATCCACCCTTGGAAAACATTTGATTCGGGTAAACCAAAAACCCGACTCAACAGAGTGATGATGTCATTGATTTCCTGAATGAAATCACTCCTGGGGATAAGTCTTGGGAATCTGGAGACAACCGGTTTGGCTTTGATCAGGAACTTCTTATTTACATGCTTGATACAATCTTCCTGATCATTATCCCAAGCTTTCTGAGCTGACTTGATATCTAACTCTCCATATTCTTCAAAATTGGGCAGTTTGAGGAGGTCATCAAAGTAACCTCCGTCTAACTTGATCACAACTTCTCCTGCCTGATTTCTCACAGAACGGGAAGCAGAGTCATAACTAGAAGCGCAGGCTAAGATGAATTTAGGGCACTGAGCAGACATGGGAAAACCCGCTGCAAGAGGTAAACCACTATCGGCTATCGATTTCATCCATGGAGTTTGGGAGGAACTCCTTACCCTACTCCAGAAATCCTCAATATCTATATTTCCGAGCTCTGTATCTCAGATGTCATAATTGCAATCGATATATGATGGAGACTCCACCTTTCTGAACTTGTATTTCATCCTTCCTGACTTCTCAGTCTTTTCTTGCGATGGACCAGGGTCCGACATGAAGGATTTAGAAGGAAGAGAGTTTCAGAGATCAGGAGATGTTGCACACTGTGAAAACCCCGACCTATTGGAGATGCCGGAAGGGTGGAAGAACCCGACACACTGAGGAGGATGTCGGGGAATCCAGAAAACCCGATGCGCTGAGGATGTCAGAGATTTGAGAAAGCATGACACTTTGAAGATGTCGGAAACTTGAGAAAACCCGGCACTTTGAAGATGTCAGAAACTTGAGAAAGCCCAACACGCAAAATCTTCTGATATACTGCGAGTTTTTGATACTGCACAACACCCTTCAAAACCCGAGAAGAGGGAACAGGGTTTTTGTTGAATTTAAAACATGCAAGTTCTTTCTTTACCATTCATATACCAAACATATTTTAATTCCAACAACATTTTAGGAAATAACACAAAATGATAATTCCAAAGAGATAAACCCTAAAACATAAACCCGGTTTAAGAAAACAACCCGAAAAGGAAAAAGATAAAAACTCCACAAACCTGATAAAAATGGGAAGAATTCCTCACATAATCAATCCATAAAAACCATGAACAAAGAATGGAGAGAGAGATACCTTCAACCAGAGTAAGGAAAGATCGAAAATGGGTAATTCAATCGGGCACGAGCGAGTTTCGAGTTTCGAGGTTGGAGAAGCATGCGCGAGAAAATCCACGAAGTAAAAATACGTCTGGTAAAAATGACGTGGAAATCCGCATATATATAAGAAAATTTGCAATTAATACACTTCAGCTGGCACGTGCCAACTCACCCGACAACTTGGCATTAACGCCATGTCAGCATGCTTGGGAGGTCTGAAAACCTGACACAAAGGTGTTTAGAGCAATTCGGGTTTCGGGTTGCGGAAAATAATTGACATAAAGCATGATGCTTAGATGCTTCAAAGTTCCGAAAACCTGACATGAAGGACTTAGGCAATTCGGGTTTCGGGTTGCGGGAAACAACTGACATAAAGCATGATGCTTAGATGAAGACATGCTCCGATGTTCGGAAGTTTCGCAAACCCGACTCGCCTTAGTCGATGCGGGTTTTAGGTTTCAGGGAACACCAGACATGAAACATTCAAAACACATGTTATCCTATCTGTGAAACCCGAAAACCTGATTTTCTCTCATAAAGGCAATTTTACAAAACCAGCTTAAAAATTTCGTAGGGTTATCTGATAGTTTTGGCGTAAACTCAAAACTGAGAAACAAAATTCAGAACTAGCGAATGGTTTACAATTGGCAACTAGGTTTCCAGGGCTACCGGTCGTAATTTGTCTAGTTTGACCTAGTCAAACTACGAATCGAGGCCTACAAAACCCCATTTCCAAACTAACCAGGAATGTTGTTTTACTAAACCAAAGGTTCTAGGTAATTATCCAGTAAAAATAATCGAGGATTGCGAAGGAAGACAAACATTTCATTTTTTAGGGCCCACACGGCGAGCCAATACGAAACCCAACTTTTCAATTTTAAAAACTTCCTAAAAGTGTGAAATGGGGTAACAAGGCTCCTAGAGGAGCAGAAAAGAGAGTAAAAACAGTCGATTTGGGTCAATCAAAAGCTTCATGACACTCTCCTCATAACAAGGAGAACATACGACACTTAACACCTATCCTCTGAGGTTTCGAAGGCGGTTTTGTGAGTCTCCAAAAATCATGGTTTATTAGTTTTTACAAGGAAATGATTGAAATATTTACGAGGAAATCAACCTCAACTTGTCCATAAAAAGGGTGTTGTAGTAATCTAGTTTGGATATTAAGTTTGTTATGTCATCTCAAAATAAGGGTTTAAGTCCATGGTTGACTACCAAGGGATTATTTGGATTGCGCAAGTTATGATATGACTCTTTATTATTTTTAAACAAGTCTATTTAAAATAACCAAATGTTTATGCATCTAATGGTTTAACATTTCTATTATATTGCAATTGAAAAACCACCAAATTATACAAAAATTATAAAAGATGAAGGTAAGGAGACCATTCCTAAGGGGGAAATGAATTAGCCAAATTTTTTGAGCCCGATTCCGCATCTCCACAAGCAATTTCCTCGAACGGTTGCATGCATCCAGAACACTCCCCCAATTTCCTTTTCTCATAAGTCTCTAGAGTCAATTCAATAAAACTATTTGTGAAAATCCAAAAGATGATGCATTCTATAAGGCTATAATTATTTGAGGCATTTGATTGAACATTTCAATTCCCTATCTACTCTTCCCGTTAAATTATTAGAGTCATCAAGAACCTTGGAGTATGACTAAACTCCCCACTGAAACCAAGTTCATCTCCTAGATTATTGCAAGACATTTTTTTTAGAGATACACATACTCTGTCAGTTTAAAATGGAAAATTTTCTTGTAGGTATGAAAAAAACAGGGTATTTTCTATATTTTACATGGAAACCCACATGCCCACTTCAACATAGATGTTAACCTCCCATAACGAAGAACATTTTATTCTTTTTTATTTTAAACCATCACGGATACGGAAAGCTGCAGTGATATTCATCTCGAAAGCAACACAAAATCTATCAAGGAATAAGGGATACTTTTTAAGAGATGTATAAACCAATATACTATCCTTCAACTCATTTGGTAATGCATTGAAATGTGTTTTGACATATACGATTCACCAAGATTTTTAGCTCCACTTTAGTTGGTGCACATTTTTCTCAACTAATTCACTTTATTTCATACTCACTATGAAATATTAAGATGAGGGTGCATGATAGAAAGGAGGATGAATGGAAGGTATGTTTATGGATGTCAATCAGTAGCCCTTCCTCTTCAAATATCTGTGATATTAATATTTTCAATAACAAAGTGTTTCCTTCCTCTATTAGCATACGTTGATGCCCTACCCACATTTTCTATCTGTTGTTTCTATTGTTGTAGTACACGGTGAGTTTGATATCACCTGAAAATGCCTTTTTTTTTGTCTTTCCATTTCTTTCCACTACTGGATCATCCTTTCACTTCCGCAAACATCTACCCATAGCAAGATTTGAATAGACCCAACACTATCCATCCATTTTTCATCAAATCTCTCACATTTTAATAGATATAACTTTACTAATGATCGAAGGAAGTTAAAATCACTAGACATCTCCACCAATTTAGAGAAAAATGAGAGATCTAACTCTTCAAAGCAAGGAAACTAGCGAAAAGAATCAAAAAGTTTCAAAAGGATATTGCACCTGGACAATGTTAAGTATTTTAATGTTGTTAGGCGACCATAGTCCTTGATCATTTCCTCTACATTTTTGTTTATTCCTGCCTTCCTCCTCAAAGGGGTGACTAAACAAAAAATCATAGATTTTTTGATAAACAAGGGCAACCTCCATATTGTTCCAATTGGGAACGTCGGTACTGCATTTTCTTGAAAGTTCTAAATCCGTTTCAACAAACCCATTTTGTGCATATCCTTTAATAAACGTTGTCCACCCAAAATAAAAAATTTTCCTTAAGACATTCTATCAAATAGTTCATATGTATGTCTATGCTCCCAGTTTTTTAATCCATATCAGCCAGAGCATTTGTGATTAAAACATCTACCAATACTCCTCTATCTTTTATGCTTTGTTAGACATCCACATTATTCCAGGGCTCACTTTTTAGCATAGGTCAGTTGTACAGAGGCAAATGTAAATTGATCAGGTTGGAGACATGTTTGTTTCATAGATGAAATGGTGTGCCTATCTCGTGAGGAACCCAAGTCTCCTGTACACTACCGGTATCCATGACATCCTTGCAACCTTCCCTAACCCCACAGCCACTATCCAAATATTACTAAACTTATAAAGTTAACCTGGTTTCAGCCGGTCAAAACCTCTAGATCTCAATTAAAGTTCTTATAGTATTTCCCAAGGAGAATGATAGGTCTAAACATCTTCCATCTTCCCATGTGCCTTGTCAAGTTACCATGCCTTCAAGAAACCTCCCATCCACTCCTACCATCACCAAATCCATCACGTCTTTGTCTCACCTACACCTATTAAATTTCTTCCACCGACATTCTAAACCTACTCCATCAACTCCATTGCCCAATCACTATATATATATATATATATATATATATATTATATATATATATATATATATATATATATATATATATATATATATTATAATATGATTTATGGTGGGCAATATAGTGAGGATGATTGGTTTTTATGTTTCTTAAAAGTTATAGGGTATTGGATTTATTTACATTTTAGGGAATTTGGGAGATTACCTTCAAAATATGTTTTGTTTAACTACTCTTTGTAATGTTGAGAATATTTTATGGAGGAGATGATATGGTTGAAACATGTCACCCTCTCATTTTTTAGGCTATTATACATTATTGTTTATTCTTCTTATACTCCCTCATGGATAAGGGTTGGAGAATTTTTTTTCATTCTTGCATTTGTGGAGTGGAGATTTTGGAGAGAGATTGTGTAGTTTTGAAGCTTGTTAGTGTGATGGATTGCTTTGAGATTGGGATTAGATTCTTGAGGTAGGACTCCAATGTATTTATTTCAATTTTTTCTTATGATAATTTAATGTTGATTTTGAAATAAAACATGGTGTCCAAATGTGTTGTTGTCTGTATGTTTGTATGGGAATGTTTTTGAATTTGGATTTCCTGTCTTTCTCTCTATCTATCATGATTTTGTGATGTATTTTTAGAGTTGTCAAGGAAGAAGGAGGAAGAATATCTTACATCACACGACTTTATGGGAAAGCCATGTTGGTGGCCTTATTTTATTCCTCCCCTCACATGGTTTGATGTGGAGAAGGATTTTAATATGGTTTGAACTTTCTCCTCCATCCTTGGCAAGAAAATGATTTATGGTTTTAAATTCCTTCCAAGGAAGAGGCATGGTGCTTGGGGTTGGAGAGATAAGGAGGTGAATTTTTTTAATCGATAGATAAGGAGGATACCAACTTTAGAGATTATTAATGTATTCTGTATGATTGGTTCATAATTTGTCCTTGTTATGTGTTTCGTGACTACTCTTCCCCCTTTTTTGGGGAAAACAAGGAGTTTTCCTGATGTGTTACTTTTGTTTATTTAATGGTTGTGTGTGTGTCGTAAAATTTTTTATTATGTGTGAGTGTTCACCCTTGTTTCCCTTCACTCGTAAATTATTTAGGCTTGTCTATTCTATCTCCCACGGGCTTGGAGGGAGGATAGCATGTCCTCCAATTTCTTAGAGATGACATGTGATGATGCCATATGGCTGGCAATTTAATCTAAGCCCTTTCTTCTTGTGCTATGAAGACTAATTTTTGAGTGGAAACATGCACAATTTTGGCTTGGAGTTTCAATGATGTAAAGTTGGAATATTTTGACATTTTGTTCCCCAAGTTTGGGGGACGCTTATTCTCTTGTATTTTATTATGCTTTGTAATGGTATTGTGATATTAGTGAGTCTTCTCCTAGATTGGGATGAAGTTCGAACCTTGCATTGAAAACATTGTTGAGTAATGTTATCCCCTTTTTAGAAGGAATATTGGTATGTTGTCATCTTGATGCTACTTCCTTGTTGTAATAAACATTTTACCCTTACTTTGATTTTGTTTTTATAAATCTTGTTTTAAGGGAGTTATGTGGGTATGCTTGTATTCATTCAAATACATATTGTATGTCTTGACTATGACATAGAAAAGTTTGTATTAGCATGTGTGGAAATGGAGATTTGAAGAAGTGAATGAATGTTAAGAACCATAAATTGGCTATCCTTGTATTATTTCCTTTGCTTATTGTGTTAAATAAAAAGAGATAGGTTCTCATATATTTGCTCATTTTAGCTATCAAAGGATGCTCTACTTCCATGTAGTTATGAAAGGAAAAGATTTCATATTTGGTTGTTGTAATTCTTGGTATATAATGCAAGGATATAAGTGAAGTTTTAGTCTTGTTTTAGCTCTTAAAATAATCCTTTAAATTTCAAGCTTTTTCTCTCTTTTTGTTGAACTTGAAAATAGAATATAGTAAGCTCATTTATACCCTCATAGGAAATTCATATTTCTTTGTAATTAGGATGCATGTTTTGACCTTGTTTTGTATGAAGTTGAAATGCATACCATGTATGTGAATTTGGAGAAACAAGTTTGTACAAAACATTGTTTACCCTTCATAAACAATGAAAAGTAAATCTCCTTTGTGTTGAAACTAGTTGCCTGTAGTAGTCAAGTAGAGGGTATTCTAGTGGTTATATTCAAACATAGTTTTGAATAAGAGGTCTTAACTCAGAAATAAATGAGATATTGGTTACCTTTTTGTAAACTTTGAATATGTATATAATTCTAATAACAAATTCAATTTATTTGTTTAGCAAGGCTCGTCACTACATTAATATATTATAGGTTGGTTCCTAATTCTCCATGCCATACTTTTCGCATATAACATCTGAGACCTCAGGTTGCTCTAATTTGTAAATAGATTTATTAATATATTATTCAACAATTGTAACATTGGAAATAACAATACCATTGTATGAATGTTCCCTATACCCATTTTGTGTTATTAATAAAATATTAAACTTATAAGAAATGCAATTTTTTCACCTCAAAAAGGGAATCGGTTTTGTTTGTGTAGGTAATGGTACGAACAAAAAAATATGTTTGGGAAGGGGGGAGTCCTACCCCACCCCCATTCACACACCACACCACACACACACAAAACATACACAGCCGTCACCCCTGTTAGTTTCCCCCCTACGCTACCATTAAAACATAAAACAAAACAGAGTTCGCTGTTTGTTAAAGCCCTTCCTGGAAAATCATAAATACAATGAAATGGATTCTTAATGGACTACAAATAGAGATGTATTGTTTGGAAAAAATAATATGCCTCCATGATCTTCCTCTCTTTCATCTCCTCCCTGCAAGAACAACCTATGCAAATGGATGCAAAAAAAAACAAAATAAATGTGATAAATAAATTCATAACGATGGATTTCGGTTTTTAGCACATGCCTAGAATCTAGGTTAGGGATTAAAAGAATCCTATGGATCATATTTAACCTTTACCCCCCTTTAAAATTGTGGGAATAAATTGATTTAAAGGGGTATGGAGAAAATTAATAAAAAGGGAACCTATGAGGATTTTATTAGGGCCATGGTAAGTATAAATCAATAGTCTAGCATTTAAGTAATTGTTTAAATATGAAAATTTTGGCATGGGTTCATTTAGTTATTTAAGGGAATTGATGGGGATAGAGAATTAAATTGGAATTGTAAGAAAATATTTATTTAAGAAAATGTTAGGAAATAGTTAGTATGGTTAGAATCTTGGGACCAAATTACGAATTAAACTTAAATATAGGTATTTATGGATAAATGAATGAACTTATATAACTCAAAACACTTAAATAATTCACTTAATCATAGAAATAAAAAATCAAGTGTACCTTATTGTCACTTTTTGAAAATGCAAACTAATTGTAAAACTGTAAATTATCCTTCAAAACTGCCACCTACTTGCAGCTTCAGAACATCATGTCTGATACATGTTGCCCTTCCTACCTTCCTCAGGGCCTTGTAATGGTTGTTTACAGCTGTCACACATTTCTGACGAAGGTTTCAAATGGAATGGCTACATCTATGAGGCATGGCATTCTTTAATTGTACCCAAGTTATAGTTTTGATCCCAAATGACTTCCAATGTTCCAAAACCAAACAATTAAAAATTTGTATCTTAATCCAAGGTGGCCACCCCAAACATAACCAAACTCATAACTGACTAATCTGAGTAACTAATAACTTTCGACTTGACCTTTCACACAGGGTGTAGAAAATGTCAACATTTCTAGCGATCCTGTGGAGAAAGTTTCCAACTAGCTTATAGACCAGTGCCTTGCTCTTGACCTTTGGGCATGGATTCCAAAGCATGTAACCAAAATCTACCTTTCTGTAAGGTCCAACCCTTCGAAAATGAAGTAAAACTAGAAAAGGATCTGGTAAACCAGATCACGTGCACGAATGCATTTATTGAATTGGCATCATTGCAATGTGTAGGAACTGCACTTATTGAAAGAGAAAGCCCACTCTACCCTACTCTAACCAGTAGCAACTGAGGGTAAACAAAACCTGAAATAGGTAGTGAAAAGTAGCTTCCCTTTCTCCAAAACCAAGGCCATGAATTCAACTCTAGAAACCAACAAAATGACATAGCTAAAAATAAGATATGTACCTTTATTTATCTCATCAAATCACTCCATGAACTAGGAAGCACCTCTATCTGATCTGCAATCTGTTCTAACATTATTTGAGGCTTGCTATTGAGAACAAATAACTCACTTTTGTGCTCCAAGACAAGCATGAAATTTGGCAATACTGTAGCTAGATGAGAATTAGCCAAATACCGAATAGGACAAGGCCTCTTCACAGAAAACTTGTTGACAGTTTTGATTTGTTCTGATTCATTAATATAATTTTCAACAATGAGCTCCTTTTGAAACTATCTTGGAGGTTGTTTTGTGTCTTCCAACTATTGTAACTCATCTTGAAACTGTTTTGAGATCTTTTTCTGCTCTGCAAGTTGTTGTCTAATAACTAATATAAGTGATCTTTCAACATTTCTTTCAAGTGATTATGTATTTTTCAGATCCTCCATACAGTATAAATACAGAAGATCATTCTCTTCTTCTTTATAGGCACTGTCCAGATACATGGTATAGTCAAAAAACTGAAGATCGTCTTCTTCATTTTCATAGGTACTGATGTGACATTTTTGTTCGGTATCATCCTTTTGGACATTCTGAAACTCATCTAAACATACTTCAACTTCTTCAAGCTATTGTACCATAACTAATCTTTCATCTTGATTATTCCGGTTTGACATAAAATCTGTAAGATCAAAAATGTCTTGTTTTTCTGCACAAGATCTGATTTGAGCAGTGAGACATTCTCCTCCCAAAATGGTTCTTCCAGGAGGGAATAATAAAGATCTATATTTATAAGCATATCTTCTTCCTTTTCAATTACAAGAGTGATCTTATCAACCAGAGGTTCTTTGAATGCCGAAACTACAAAATTAGTTAGTTCTATAGGATGTTCTTCACCTATGCAGTTTTCCAAGTCTGACAAGAAATCAGCCTCCTCAAGCTATAAATTTGAAACACAATTTCCTTGAATTTCAATCCTTTTCATTTAAAATTGATCTATCCTCTTATGATGTGGCTGTAAGCTGCGTGAGTATGGTGCCTTCATGCACACTACACTCAGAATATGTAGATTGTTGATCATATTCCAACTATTCTGGATCTGTTGGAAAAATAGGTTGTACCTCTTGCATGGTTTATTTTTCCAAATCTGGAATAAAATCAAACTGAAACTTTGACACCCATCCATGCAAGTTATGTAACAATTCTAGCCTTTTATTGTCTTCTATTGGCTACCCCTCTTGCTTGATCTTTTGATTCTCTATTTCCTAAACTAGAAGTACGGGTAAAGGAGGAGTGGACTTAATTTCAGTTTCAACTGGAAAAATTTGGACAAGAGGTTGGGATATAAGATCTACATTTAGAACAACTTCTGAACGCCAACTTGGACACTTAATTTTGACTTTAGTATGTGATTGTGGGGTAGAAAAAGTAGGAATTGCAGCAGCTTGGTAATTTTGAAACTAAGGAATAGGCTGCATTGGCTGGAAACGAGGATATGTAGGCACTAAATTTTGATAGGGAAGGTAAGCAGAAACATCCCATTTACAGGGTTCCCTATCTTGACACCTATCATTATTCACTGCTTTTGATTTCTCAATTTGCCCCTTGATAGCTAAATATTGTTGCTTCAAACTATTAAACTCAAATCTAAGATCTTCTCGTTGTGAATAATCAACATAACCCTCTGCATAACCATGGTCTTTAATAGTGTAACCCTCATATTGATTTGTAGGGTTTGGGTTATAAGGGTATTCATTCTGATAAGGATTATAAAACTGATCTGAAGGAGAAGGTGGATAAAAAGACTACTGGTTTGGCTAATAATATTGCTGAAAGTGAGGGTTCATGGCTGCAGGACCTCGTAAAATACTAAACTATGAAAACAGGTATGTTGTTCACAAAACAACTGATAGTAGAAAGATAACAGTTCTAAATTTTCTTGAAAAATACCTAAAAACTGTAGCTGAAAATTGATGAAGTTGAAAAAGTGCTATAGTGATCTGAAATCATACTTTTGGAGTCGCTAGATGATTTTTTCTTCAGATCTTGAATCTTCAAAACACATCAGTAGTAGTTCTCATTCTCTTCCCACCAGGTGTGCCAAAAACTATTATCTCTCGAAAGTGCACCCTGTAGAGAGATGGCTACATGTTTTCTAAACTTGCAAAATTGATCTCTCTCTTTCATAGATACAATGGAAACACCTCAGGTCTGTGGGTATACCTATTTTGAGGTGAGTCTCTGGTATCAAGGCCGGTTCCTTATTGATGTATCCTAAATTGATTTTATTGGGTTAAGGGTAAAAGATGGCTATAAAATAATTAAAACTGAGGTGATACAACAAATTTGTATGAGGGTTTGGACTGAGTATATGCACAACTAATATGTGAAAGGATTCTTGATGCACGAGCCAACAATTTTCTATAGAATATTAAGGGCAAACACTTGATGTATTGAGGGAAAGTATCACAACAACACCGATAAGTTAACATGCACATTAATATTATGTAGAAAATACTAAATTTACAATAGGGTAAGATGATTAACCAGGGAATTTGCATTCACAAGACTAATAGAAACATACACAAGACTGCAAATAATTGGAAAGGTAGAAAATACTTCACATTCAGAAGGGAAAAATTGGCAAAAATTGCTTCAGTACTCCTATATCCAAAAATTCCTCCTCTGTGCTTTGCCAAAGCACACAATATATAAAAAAATAAAAGTTTTACCCTCTTCCTAAAAATAGCCTAAGGCTTGTACTCGCCCATGCATCCTATTTTTATCCTTTATTTAATAATAAATAAAGGAATAAAATAGAACATGCAATTATAAATAGGCATTAATAGCCTTTGATTACATTACAGTCAAACTGAAGTTGATTGTTCTATTTTTAAAAAATAAGGTGAATAATTTACTAATAATAAATCTTTCTTGCTAGGCAAGTCTCCTTGCTTGAGCATGCAAATTTGTCTTCTTTTCTGTTCTATCCTCTTGTGAAGGCATGTGAAAATAAACTCCCTGTGAGTGAATAAAATAATCACAATACTTGTAATATTTGCAAAATAATTCATCCACTGTGGGGACCACTTCCATGCTTAGGCTCTGATGTTCCATTCCTTATTATGTCTCACATGACATGACCATTTTGATCTCCTTTTTGGACCACCCTTTAAATATATGGCCACCTTTGATAAAGCATAACTATAACCTTTACCTTTCAATTTCACCACATGTGGACCACCTCTTAATTCTTTTACACTTGTCTGGACCTAATGATTATTTAAAAGACTTACTTTTGGGTGATCTTTATTATTGGTTTAATGATTTTTGCCCCCTATGTTTAGACTTTGGCATAAGTCAATATTAATGATTTTTTGATTTAAACGTGGGTTGGTCCCTTCCAATTACTTGACCATATCTTGATGTTTTTGCATTATTCAAAATAACTTGAGTGGAGTTACCCTTTTGATGAATCATTGCCATGTATGTTTTGAAACTAATAAAAGGGAATTAACTGCATCAGTTTGGAGGAAAAGGGACCTATCATTTAGCATTTTTCTTGGACTTTTGAAAGTGGCCGTGTAATGATAATTTTGTGCCATTGTTTTCTTCTGAGCTTCTTCATGCCCCCTTTCCTGATTCACCCCTTGAAATTTGAACTCAATGGAGCTTAATGAAAGCTCATTTGTTCTAATACCATGGTCAAGTTTAGAACTTTTTTCTCTGAGACACATCTCGACGTAAAATTTGTGGATAGTTGGGTATTTGGCAAAAAATTTGAGAAATCCTTTTAATTTTTCATTTCGTGAGCTCAGACTTTGATATTAGGTGAAGCTTATGTAAAAAAATTCTTGCAGCCATGAATGTTGTATCAAGCTCGAGACCACCAAGGAAGTATTCTTCTTGAGCCCAAAGGTTTTCATGATTATTGATATGGCATTTTTGGAGCCTATCTATTTTTTACCAAAAAGATTTTGAATTTTTCTATGCTGATAGTTCAAATTGATTCTTTTGAGCTCAGTTTTATCCATTCTACAAAATGGGCTCATTTTTATTTTTATTCCTGAGTCTGTTTGCACTTTTCTGGAAAACTTGGAATGAAATTATGGTGTTTTGATGCCTCCCCTGAGTTGTAAAAGTTATGAAGTGGTCCATTTTACTTGATTTGAGCTCATTTTGGCTTGAGAATGGGTACTCTTGATTTCACTTTCAAAATCTTTGGATAAGGAAAGCACTTTTTGGACTCTGTAAGCATCTTCTAGGTAATCCTTTGTATTTGTAATTTTTGAGATCTTTTATAAACTGTTTTTAAAAATCATAATTCTCTTGAAATATTTATACTCTTCGCAAATATAAATGACCATCATTTCTTCTATTCTGGAATGCTCTAAATTTATGGAGCTTGTTGTTGAAGGGTTTTCTCTGTTCATGCATATTGAGCCTTTATTAAATTCCCAGATCTTGACATTTTTTTGATTTGGGAATTTGTATTTTCTACCAAAAAAATTATGGTTTTACCAGATGTTTCTAACATGTAGTTCTTCTGTAGCATATTTTGAATACTACCTTTTTGGGATTTTCTTAAGAAATGGAGTCATTGGTTCTTTTCTACTTGCTGGTCTGTTTTGAGCTTTGGAAACTTGGTGTGAAAGCTATGGATGCTCTAAGATAATTCTTTTGTTAATTTCAACCTTCTAGAAGAGATATGCTCTCTGCATTAGCTTTCTAAATATTTCAATTAATATGGTTGTGTACTTTGTTTCCATGTTCCAAGGATCTATTATGTGAATCCTTTGAGTCTCTATCTCTACTTGAGTTTTTTGAACAAGGTGGTCATTGGGTTTGTCGCCATTGTTGGAGTCCTGAACTCGGACACTCTGTTATTTTTTGGCATTACATGGTTGCGAGGATTTTGATCTGGATTTCTTGAAAATGTGAATTTTGATACCCAAATCTGATCATAAACTGTACTTGAGTTCTTTATGGCTTCCAATGTTATAATTCATTATTCAGGATCAACTTGATTCTTTGAAATTTCAGTAGCACCCCTTTGAGAATGTTTTCTTTAATCCTTTTCCAATCTGAGATCACTTGAAAACTGAAATTCCTTCTGAGATGAGTGCTTGAATGCAATTGGTTTCTCTTTATTATTGGAATCTTCCATCTCAAAATAATAGTTGTAATCCATTAATCATTTTGGGAGCAGAAATGAACTTTTGTACTGGAAAATAGCCCCACTTTAACAACAATGATAACCTGATGAAATTTTTATATTTTATAATGATGTACTCTTTCTTTTGTGAATGAAATCCACTGCCCCTTAGAAATTGAGAACAATCTCATTTTTATTTTGAAATTTGGAGCATTTCTGAAATTGATCTCTTTCTATCATAATTTTGAAGTTGATTGTTCTACATTTCTTTTCTGCTTAAATATTGTATTTGAGCTTCATTACAGTTTTACATGCATGCTGGAAAAGTCGTAAATGTCCATTTTACATGGTGAAGCCCTATCAAAATTTTCCCAGATTTCCTTTTTTCATTTATTTTCAGCTACAATTTTTATCTCATTTCAGTTAACTTCAGCCTCTAAATTCTGTTTCTTCTGCTTCACCTGATAATTATACTTTTGAATGCATGAATTTCTGAAGTTGGAAGTATAAAGAGTTAAATTAAACCCTGAGCTCAGTATTGATGATCATTTGCTTCTCCCTTTTCAGGTACCATGATGCAGCTTGCAGTGGACAACTGGAACAACAGTATAGAAAGAAAACTCCTCGAGGCAATGATGGGTTTCTTTTACCTCTTTACATTTTTAGCTTCATAAATTTATGCATTTGTTTTTCCTTTCAATTATTTCTCATGGCTTGTGTGAGAAAAATGTGTACTATAATTCCTCATGAATAAAATGAAAACATTTTTCGTGTTGTGAGATGTATGTCCTTCCTTTCTATACTTTCTTTCATTTGTATGGATAATTGAATGAACTTATACAAATCAAAACACTTAAATAATTCACTTAATCATAGAAATAAAAAATCAAGTGTACCTTATTGTCACTTTTTAAAAATGCAAATTACTTGTAAAACTGTAAATTGTCCTTCAAAACTGCCACCCACCTGCAGCTTCAGAACCTCATGTCTGTCTGATACATGTTGCCCTTTCTACCTTCCTCAGGGCCTTGCAATGGTTATTTACAGTTGTTGCACAGTTCTGACGAAGGTTTCAAATGGAATGGCTGCATCTATGAGGCATGGCATTCTTAAACTGTACCCAAGTTGTAGTTTTGATCCCAAATGACTTCCAACTTTCCAAAACCAAACAATTAAAAATATGTATCTTAATCTGAGGTGGCCGCCCCAAACATAACCAAACTCGTAACTAACCAATATGAGAAAATAAAAAGTTTCGAGTTGACTATCAATTAAACTAATAAAATATAACAATGTCTAAAATGTGATAACAATGTTTATAACTCTAATCCAAAGTAAGTAGAATCACAGTAATATCAATGTCGACGAGGAGTGGCCACTACATATATACATGACTTACTATCATTAGGGGCGGAAAAATTGGGGCTAATACTTACTATATACTACTTGTGCAAGGATCAACATTCAAAGAAAATATCTGGGCTACATTATTCACTCCATATGAGGGTTTATTTCTTAATTCTATCTCACCCATTCATCTCTAGAGAAAGTAGTTGTATCTTGTTATCTTAGTGCGAATGGCACAAGGGTAACCTAGCAATAAGGGACATAATTCAAATCACACACACATACACACACACAAGAACTACCTAGATTCTAAAACGTAGTGCAGCACTCAGGAATAATCACATGGTGGTAATAGTTGAGGTTAGTCCAACTCAAGCATATGCATTATTTGTTTCATCAAATTTCTTATTAATATAATAAACCCATACCTTTCTTGTGGCATCATCAATGAAAGTCACATAATATTTATATCCTCCAAGAGAAGAAACTTGAGCTGGTCCCCATAGATCTAAATGAGCAAAGTCCAATTTCTTTTCCTTCTTTGTTGCCCCAACCTTAAGAAATCTCACTTTCTTCTTCTTTCTGAATATACAATGCTCACAGAAATCAATATCTAGATGTTTCATATCTGATAACTTATCCTTTTCCTTTAAGATATGCATTCCTTTTTCACTCATATGGCCTAGCCAATAGTGCCACATGCTTGCTTCTGAATCTAAAATAGATAGTATAGAAAATGAATCAGTAACACAGGTAGACAAATCCAATGTTCCTACAAGTTCTTTCCTCTTGCTAAAACAAGGGATCCTTGGAAACTTTCCAAGAATCAGCTATGAATGTAACCATGCATCCAAATTCTCCCAATTTCCCTACAGAAATTAGATTTCTCTTTAGGCTTGTTGGCACATTCCTAACATCTTACAATACCCATGTATTTTCATTCTACAATTTAAGATGAACATCACCTTTACCAGTAATCATGCATGGTTCATCATCTCCTAAATAAACATGTCCAAAATTACCATGAACATAATATCAGAAACAACCCTTATTAGGGGTAGCATGGAAAGAAGCTCCAGAATCTAAAATCCATGATTCTACTTTATTATCCAAGGAAAGAATAAGAGCATCTTGCATTACCTCATTTGCAATGTTTTCGTCTTTACCTTTGTCTAGTATATTCTCTTTTTTTTCTTTAAACCAACACTCCTTTGTATGTCCTCTCTTTCCAAAATTCCAACAAATTATATCTCTGACTTTAGATCTAGATCTAACATTCTTTGTTCTACCATTCTTCTTGCTCTTGGATATCTCTTTAGATCTTCCCCTGCTTTCCACATTCAAACAATTCCTAGATGAGGCTTCTCCTGTACTTTTCCTATGAATTTATTCATTCAATATTATACTGACCACATCATCAAACTTAAAAATATTATAATCACATGTTGTATTACCAACAACCATTACCAAATTATCCTAACTATCTGGAAAAGAGCATAAGAATAAAAGTTCTTTCACTTCATCATAAAATAGAATATTAACCAATTTTAATTGATTAATAATAGAACAGAAATCATTCAAATGAATAGACACAGATCCACCTTCTTGAATTTTAGAATTAAATAATTTCTTCATCAAATAAACTTTATCGTATGCACTTGGATTTTCATATAAGTTTGGTAAAGTTGTCATTAAATCTACCATGGTTACTTCTTTTGTTATATTCGAAGCTACAGATGATGTCAGGATCAATCTTATAGATCCCAGAGCCCTTCTGTCAAGAATCTTCCATTCTTAATCAGTCATCTTTGCAGGCCTTGCCTTCTCATCCAACGGTAAATATAAATCTCTCTGATACAAATAATCCTCCACCTCCATCTTCCATAATTGATAATTACGGACGTCAAATTTCTTTACTCTATATTTGTTATCTTTTTTAATTGATGTGATCCCACTTAATCAGAAAACCCTCTAAGAGTAAATCATGTCAACACACAAAACCTCCAAAAAATATCTGATACTAGTTGTTAGGGTTAAATAATAAACCAATGTTGTACAGATCTATAATCCATTAAAATATACTAACAATAAATACATAATTTAACCGAAAGAAAAAATAAACAAGAGAAAGATAACACCAGATATAACACGGTTCACCCATTGTAGGCTACATCCACCAAAAAATGACCAATCTTATTATTCAGTGAATTACATAGGAAATACAAATGAATATCTATAATATTCCAACCTCACATGATGTACAATACTTTCTATTATCCGATTGTTTCCCTCATGTGAAATTACACAAACATGACCTCTCACAGAGGAAATGGAGGGATCGATTCAGCCATGGGTTCTCACATTTTGGGCTCAAGCTGAGTGATTTGAAGTGGGTTGAGAAAATTACAAGGGATCTCAGCAGATCAAGCTAGTTCGGGGAATGAAGGAGCTTTGAAGTCTAAAATTTGGACTTCAGAGGTGATGTCATTTGGAGGTAGGCTGAGGTGAAATTTGGGAACTCGGTAGAAAGAAGCATGAAAAGGGGAGAATAACATTTGAAACCTGAACTCCAAATTTCAGAGTTCAGGATTTCAGAGATTCAGGGGTTTCATTATCTCAGGCAAGTCAACACTTCCCTGAGCCCAAAGACATAAAGGTCTAAATTTTGGACTTCAGCGTTTATGAATTTCAGAACATTTTGGCTCTTAGTGGATGAACAATACTCGAAACCTGAACTCCTAAAACCCCAAAAACTTGAACCCCCAAAATCCTAAAAATTAAAAGGTCCAAAACCCGAAGTCCAAAATTCAGACTTCGGAGGTACGGTGTTTCGAAACTCTCCAACCAGCTCGCCAGATGATCAATGACAATGATCTCTTAACTATAAATACCTAAATCCTGAAATTCTTAAATTTTAGATTTCAGAGGGTGTGATGCAGGGTCAAAGCTCTGAAAAGGAAGATCAACCACTTGCATTTATTGCAGTATGACACCCTAATCTTCAGATGGCCATAAATTTTGACTGGGAGCTCAAATTTGCACAAAATAAGACTTTTTGGAAAGCTCTCAATGTCCTCTACAAAAATTTTGGAAATACAGTCCATTATTTTAGAGGAATGTTCCTATATTTCTCACCTAAAAAATGATGAGGTATGGGCTTCCTTTCTTCCCCAACAAGTAAACTACAATGGAGTATGGACTTGGCAAACTTACCCATCACTCCTGCAAGGACAATCTAGGATTTTGTAGGAGATTGGGGTACTTTTTAGGATTTTCTTCCCTCTCCTTCTCCTCATTTTCTTCCTCTAAAAAATGTAAGGGGTTTGCATCTGTAAAGGGTTGATCATTTTCTCTCCCATGCAACCCCTATTCTATTGGGGCTTTAGGCCTTCCTCCAAACTCTGTAATGACTTCATGCCTTCCTCTACATGTAATGTACTATGTAAATCTAATGAGCAATAAAATTTTGTTCTGTGTTGATTATTTTGACCTCTACATGATTTTACTATTTTTTCTTTCCTCTCATTACAAATAGATGGTTTTGTATATCCTTTTTCATTACATATTTTGGTGTGTTGTAATTATTTCGGGAATGATGTACCGGGTTTGATCTAGTTTGTGATGTAAGACCACCCTTTCTAGATTGATTTATTCATCATTGTTGTAGGTTGGGGAAATGATCAGTACTCCTTTCTTGGTGTATCACCACTCTTAGTGTAGGTTTTAATTCAATGTATCTTTCTCCATGTCCTCTTGGAAGCATTAGATTAGGATTAGTCAGTATTTTTAGCTGCATTAGGTGTAGTTAGTGGTAGGCAGGTTAGGAGTAGGAACCGACATTCTCTTGAGAATTGTTTGATTTCCAATGTCCCACACTTCATGATAACTCAATTTTTTGCAATCAAACCAAATACCTCATCTCAAACTCAGATCATTTGGGGATGTTGTGATTTTTCCATAACAATTTCTCCTCACCAGCTACTCTTTCTTTCTCTACAAGGAAACTTACATTCAACAAATGAAGTTCACCACCTTTTAACCCTAATTATCATGCCTTTATACATATACAAACTTAGGGCACCTTAGTTATGCATTTATAACCATTAGATCAAATTTACAAAAATGATTAATTCCAATTCACATGAGTTAAATATAAACATCCACATACAGGAAACCGACATCGGTTACCCTAACCAATGTCAGATCCTCCTTGCCTTGACAGATACCGGTCCCCTAGTGACTGACATCGATCAGTCAATTGATGCTAATTATTGTGTATTCCAATACGTTAGTAAAGCATGCTATTGTGAATCAATTAAGCTCCACAACTCAACGGACTCCCTTCTCCTTCAAAAAATAGCCTCCGCTTAAGGTTTTCTCCCCTAAAGAATAATCAGATCTTTGGCCTCCACCGGAGTCAAACCCCGCAAAAACCGTACCTCCCGCAACAACAAATCCATCCCTCATCCTGCTTGGGTAAAAATTATCCTAATTATCGACATCGCCAGCATGGTTGCAGGGATTTTTATCAGGTTCTCCATTAACATCACCAACAGCACCACGTGAGTCCTTTCTCTTCCCAGCTGAGGCAATTCTCGAGGCTAATCCCCCATAAGACAAGTTTCCACCGACCTTCGCAAAGATAGGGGAGCTCTTATGGTTTTCTCCATATAAAAATACCTCTGGATATATTTTTACTACAAATATTTACATTGAGATAAATGATAAGGTGTGCATTACTTGTGTTTTCTGTAAATTTCCAAAAAATTCTAATGTGAGCTATAACGCCGAATAAGTTTTCAAGAGGCCACTTTTAGAGCCCGTAAAATGAAATTAGCTATTAATATTTTTTAGATATTATTTATATATTTTAATCATTTTTAATTTTATATATTATTTTACCAGTCGTCTCCCACCACCCCCCAAAATCCACATTTTTTCCAGTTATACAACTAGGTCCCTAAATCCTCACTTCCCCACATCCCAGTGTCTCAAGTAACAATTATATTTATCCTCTTTTATCTTTGAACCCCATGATAAATTCCTTATAAAATCTTAAAAATCTTACTATAGTTGCTCTCCATCTAAATCTTACAACTATCTACAACTAAGTGGATTTTTTTCCAAATTATGGGCTCCAAGTTCTCAAATATTCATCCTAATAACATATAAATATATCCAATGGTATGTATATATATCATTTGACACAAATTTCATAAAAATACTAAAAAATATTTAGAACTTGTTAGCATCCCTTTTTCTATATGACTATTGTTATATGCATAATGTAGGATCTCACCATTATTGACATGTATAGATTTGAATGGATAAAAAATTGAGATCTACCCCCTACTAAATATAGAAGTTCTATATGGTATTAATATATAAACCCACATGTTTAAAAAGATACACAAATCCTCTAACAATTAAAATGTAGGCTAACTTGGAAGGACGTGTCATAAGTCCCATCACTAACCCAACACATAGTATGACCTCATTAACCTAAACAATATTTCAAAACTGTCACCTTGATCTATCTGGAAAATAAGAGAAATATGTTTTGACTTCTCCCACTTGTTCAACATTGTGTGTTTCTCTGCCTTATTTTGTCATATCAGACTGGAAAATGGGCATGAGAAAATTCCTCAATTCATGGTATTTAAAACATATCAAATTTTCCATGTTACACCACCCATCATAATTATTATCATTTTTTTATTGATAAAACATACCTCATTATCAATATTACACATAATATCAAGAAGGGCACTACACTTTTATGGGAAACAACTAAAACTTGATTATAACAAATTGAAGGGATTGGCCATGGTTGATTGAGAATTGCTTAAGATTTGCATTAATTATTCATACAACTAAAAAAATTGCTAATGAGAATTTTGAAACAAGAAAGATGTGGAAAGTCTATTAAAACAAAACAATATAAGCACTAACATCGGTAAATAGGAAATGAGAGAATCAATAGTTTGTACAAGGTGGGTATCAGAGAAAATGGTTTTGAATGGTCCAATATGGACAAGGAAGTTATATATATCTAGGTTTCATTCCTTTCAAACAAATTACAATGATATTTCATATAACCTCTACTTTGAAGCTCAACATGTCTAAATAATTTTGTCATGCAGAAAAAATAAGCTATCAAAATCTACAAGTGAACATCCTCTATCCGATAGTACGTTATTCATTCACATGGGCGCATCTTGAAATTATAGAATTGGAAAAAAAAATTACTACACTACTAGATTAGACTTCCCATCATATTCCTTTTCATCTTATACAAAAATACTAGATAGTGCAACTCAATAGTTAGAGTGTAAGAAAAGTGTTACTTGTTAAACAGAGTGTAGTTAATGATCATTGATAAATAGATAGACATGGATTCAAGATATGGTGATAATTTAAGGATTCACTTACTAAAATTTTCTCTAGCTCCAATTTCAGTTGAATGGGCCTCATATTTATGTTTGAAATAAACCTCTTTTGCATTGAATTCACATGGTCTCTCTACCATCCCATTTCCACCATCCATTACATCTACCATTATGAAAATATCAACATGTGTGAGGATAATAAACTTCCAAGACAACTTCTGAAATATCACGAAGTATTTTAATCACATCTAAACACGTGATCTCAATAGGATAGCTTAATTTCAAGGAGCCATTTTTTTGCATAGACATAAAAAATATGCTAGTATTTATCACCCATGATGTTATAGTAACAATGTAAAATAAAGCATTATAATGGAGGAGTACATAATGTAACAAAATTACAGAGAAAATATTTACAAAAAAATAGTACTGTGGAAAACCATAATTCTATCATTAAGAATATCAAAGAGGAAAATTTGAGGTCAGGCATCTACATGACCACAAAAAACCTTTGATTAAAATAAATTTATACATGGAAAATTTTGTCTTTTTACTTTTCAGTTTTCGAATTTCAATATGTAACACTCGTTATTTACAACACATCTAAAAATAGGTTCTTGTAGCCTTAAATCCATATTTTTTACATAAGCTAATGTAATCCTACACTCAATATCAAATTTCCCAGTCTATTATCTCCAAAAACCATGTTGAAAAATAAAATATCTTATGATTGACTTAAAAATTTGATAACTAGGTTGTGACTCAAAGTTAGGAGACCATGGGGTAATGAAGAACCCCGTTCTTCCCCAAAAGAAAGACCCTTCCTCAAAAACTTTCTAGTAATCCTCATCACTGTGTGTATACATGAATTCATGCACTTGGGTACATTTCTAGGCCCTAAAAGAATGCTAACATTTACATTACTCCTAAGAAATACAACTAGTGGTTCGCACCTATATTTGGCTTATTTTCTTTGTCTCTTGTATTCTATATGATCTTGCACACCCTATAGCCTAGTTAGAACTGTACTTGTTTATCTTTCATGGCTTCAGAAACTTGAATGGCAACCAAGATAGTAGCGCTCAGGCATTCATGTCCCCTATGGGTGCCCCTGACCCTTTCTTACCTTGCTCTTTTTGGGTCTCTTTCAAATTTTGGGCATCTTAATCACTTATGGGTCATCCAAGTTTAGATGTCAATTACAAAATTCAAGCAAGGGAATCATATAAATATATAGTTATATTTTCAAAATTACTATTAACACCTAATATTTCATTCACAAATAACCTAAATCACTCTAAGGAATTCATTTAGCATCCCTTTAAGGGAAAAGGGACTTAATATTTTGCATACACAACATAGGAAGGGAATTGTATTCTATTCCATCCACACATTTACATATTAGGTAAAATATAGCTAGCTATCTAGTGCATCTTGCACAAGGGCTTCTAAGGGAATCACTTCTACACACACACACACACACACACACACACACACACACACACACACACTATTGTGTGCTACGCTAAGATTGTGTGCTACGCTTTGAGTACATGTTTTGTATGGGAGTCTAAGATGTAGTGAAACTATCAATCATAAGTTCACTCTTGGGGTGACCTTGTGGGTCAATCTGAATCCCCATTCTACATTTTCTTTTTTAGGTTTAATATGGTTTGTTGGCTTATACAAGTGAAATTCTCTTTTATAGGTCACATGTATCCTTAGAGATCAAATTACAAACATTTGGTGTTCAACAAATAGTAATTGTGAAACCCTTCTGAAATAACAGAAATCAAATCCTGAGCTTCTACACAATCTCCAACACCAAGTTTTAGTCACCACCAGTCATGCGCCTCTGTCCTACACTGGGCACCCCTGTCTGGCATTATTCTCAGGTTCCAAAAATTATAGGGAGCATTTATGACTTTATTTTCATATTTTTCAGCACTTTACCCTAATTAAATCACTTCTTTTTCAATCATAAATCAGCTAATTTTTCTTATCTCTCCTTCTTGCTTAGGATTTTGACATGTTACATGCTTCGTTACTTGTATCATTACTATATTTCAGAATTTATACATTATTTATTTCAACAGTTAGTCTGTAATATTAGATTTAATTAATTAAATTGTTATTAAATCAATTGGTGAACTCCAACTCTTGATTGGAAACTTGGATATTTCTTTTTCCTATTCTCTGAGATTTTTCCTAAACACTAGTTGCATCAAAGTTTGTATTTCGATTTATTCTGATATGCATCATTCTTCCTATGGTTTCCTTCCTTGTTCTATCATGGATCCTAAAGCTCCTCAAGTTTCCTTTTATGAATTGCTTCTAATGTACCCACCTTACAAATATGTTCTCCAGAAATCCTTAAACACTATTGAACTCCCTTTCATTATGCCACCCGCACAAGTAAGTTCTATCTTCGATCATCTAAGGACTTTATCGGTACTAATCCTCCAACCAAACCATCTATCTTAGAATCAATTCAATCTTTACACCATAATTTTTAATATAAATTTCACATTATGGAAACCACGATTACATCTCATAAATTTGAAATTCAACATCTCAAGGATGTTTCTATGGCCCATGTTAGTTGTTCTTCTAAATATCATCCTAATCATATGTCCTCTACATGTTCTCATGCCAGTGAACCCCAAGTCTTACAGCTACCCACACCTCTCATGTTTGATCTTAATGATATGCAACATGATGTTCTTCCTCATTTCCTCACTCTCTAGTTGATCAACTTGTAAAATACTCATTGTTATCCTCCTTATCAACTTGTTAAATACTGAGGAATCCCATTTTGTAATTATCATAGAATTAATGGACATAATGAAAATGATTTCTATGCTTTAAAATGAATAATTAAGCACCTTGAGCATCATGGTTTTATCACATTCGCTACACAACATTCTTCTTCATGTTCATCTTTAGTTGATAAATCTCAATGGGCTCATAAATATGGTCCTTCCATGTCTCATGAGCATCAATCCCTAACCACTAATGCTCTTTGTCTAGTCAGTCCATAGAATTCTATCCAAGTTATCTACACTAATATACCACCGCTCACAATTCGTCCTCCATATCCTCTTCCTATCAAGCAACCACCACTCTAAATCCATCCTCCATCCTCTCTAGCATTATCAATTCCAAATCAGAAACCCCCAACCAAGTAACACCAATAAACCCTATATAACCTCTTTAGAATTCCTCCTTTCAACCCTCCAACCTTGCTTCTACTCTTAATCCTACCTACCATTATGATGACAATATACTTTCTTATGATACATTTCAAACTCCATCACCACTGCAATATCTCACTACCATCATCACATATATTTCCATCCCTGGCACACTTAGGGGAGAATTGCACTCCCCCACTTCCCATCACTATCATTCTACGATTCCCACTTGACTATTGAGGGCCTGTCGACACTAAAATTTTCCTCCGTAATTTCTATTTCATTAATGTATGTATTAGGAATAGGATGTTGTTAAGTATAATTAGTAGTAGCGTCCGATAGAAGATAACGGCACTGCCAGTACGACGCCACCAATAATGTATAGTACGGTAATAGTCAAAAGTACAATAGGAATGTTGTGGTAAAAAGTAAATATTTGTCGTAAGTGGTCCGGTAATGTTAAAATGTCAAAGTTTGGGTAATTAGAGAAGTAGGGTCTACATGATTAGGAATTAGAAATATTATATTGGTAATAAGGACAAGGAGTGAGGTCATAAATATTTTGTGTATTTTATTTGTAAAAAGTCTAAAAATGTGGAACCCATGTAAAATGATAAGGTTTATCTTATCTTAAAAGATAAGCTTACATGTACAGATAAGAGTTAAGGTATGGAATATGATTCGTCAAAGTGGATTTCTTATCCTATCTTAGAGATAAGATGGATAAGCCTGGAAGTTCTATAAATAGAGAGGTCACCCCCCTCATTTAGCATAGAAGGAAGTAGTGAGAAATATTGTGTGAAGTGTGTAAAGGAAGCCATCAGTTTAAAGGTGTGTTGAAGAAGCCATTAAGAGGTGTAATTGTAAAGTTTCTCCCATAGTATTGGTGGAAGGCAAGTGAAGTCAATAACACTTGAAGTACCTCATGGGTGAGATTGTAACAATTTCATGTTAATATTATAATTTACTTTGATATTTCAGATTTGTCATCATTCTCGTCTTATCATAGTCGATGGTATTCTTGTGTTATGTTTGTTGTTTTGTTTCCAGATTACATCCACCAAACTAAAGGTTGTGCATTAGTAAATAATCATAGCACGAGGAGTTCCCGGTGAAGAATTATCATAGTGCCGGATTGGTGATGACATTTTGGTTCCGTTGCCGGGACCATTCCTCGTTGGTGGATTTTCTGGAGAGATATTCCCACTTAGTCAAAAATCAATTGGAGGGTAACCTTGTTTTTACTGTGCATAGTAGTTACCATGGTAAAGTCATTTTTGCCGTGAATAGTAGTTACCATGGTAAAGTCATTTTTGCTATGAATAGTATTTACCACAGTAAAGTCACTTGTTACCGTTAATAGTATTTACCGCAGTAACTTCACTTTTTACTATGAATAGTGTTTACCACAGTAAAGTCAGTTTTTACCGCAGTAAGTCAAGTTTTACCATAGTTTACCGTGGTCATTTCTATTTTACTGTAGAAAGGTGTAAAGTCACTTTCTAGTATAGTGATTCCAATTATTTGTGCACATAAGTCTTGTTGATTGTACTTGTGGGTTGGTATTTCACTGTGGTTACTTTTGAAAATGGGAAAGATTCCTATTTTTTCAGCTCAATCTAATGAAGATGCTTCCTCTTTCATTCAAGAGTTTAAACGATCTTGTATTTGTAATGGCCTTATAAGAAGGGAACAATGGACTGAATTTTTTCCTACCTTTTTGGATGGTTCAGCACTTAGGTGGTTTGAAACACTAGGTGATAATGTGAAAAATTCATGGGATTTATTAACTGAAAGTTTTCTTGAAGAATTTGGTGAACAACAGAAATATGCAGATCTCATGATCGATATCACAAAGCTATCCCAAGGAGAGAAGGAGAAGATAAGGGATTATCATGCTCGTGTTCTAGAGCTAAGGAGGAAGCTCGATGCCCAGATCCAGAAGGAAGGATTAGCGGATGGGTTGATGAATGGCGTGGATAATCTCCTATGTAAGCACTTCATTCTTGGGATGAAGCCAGAGATCAGACAACGAGTGAAGTATGACCGCCCAGCTACCATTGAACAAGCAAAGGAGATTGCAAGAAGGCAAGAAGAAAGCATGGAAGAGGAGCCCAAAGAAATTGTTGCTAAAGTAGAGCCTACACCAGCACCTTTGGTCCAGAATCCACAACCACTCTCGGTGAGCACAAATATTTCTCCTAGTACATCTACTGAGTATGAAGATCTGCTCAAAAAGATGGGTCAGTTAACTATTAATCTTCTTCAAGGAAAATAATTTAGTTCTCAGGGAGGAGATAGAGGTCCAAAAAGAAATATTTCTGAAGTTGTATGTTATGGTTGTTATAAAAAGGGTCATTATAAGTATAATTGTCTAGATAGAGCTTCTACATCTGGTAAAGGAGATAATGATAAAGGAAAAGCACCTGTGAATTCTTTTGATGTAGTAGATAAGAGCAGAAATAATGAAGTAGATGTGTTTGTAACAAAAAGAAAGAAAGAAAAAGATAATCAAGATGGAAATGATCCTAAGAAGATGAAAGGAGAAACTAGTAAGAAACATAGGAGAAGAAAGTTGGGTGTGCAGGATTTTCTGATTTCACAGGGGCAAGGACCATACTCCATCTTGGAAGATCTGTCCAAAAGGCCTGCAAATATTACATATGGTCAACTCTTGGCTATGTCTTCTGAGAAGAGGCGGGAGCTGCGAAGTGGACTCAATGCTCGACGAAGGAAGGAGGTTGAGGTCCCTGTTTTGGAGGCAGAGGCAGATCCCTATGCTCCACAAGCTGAGGTATTATGTAATGGTATTTCAATTCATGATGTCTTAGTTGATGGAGGTGCTGCAGTTAATGTAATGACCGAGTCTGTAATGAATATGTTGGGTTTAAAAATTGATCGCCCTTCAACACTTATGTTAAGGTCATTAAATAAAGGAAAAACTAAACCAGAAGGTGTAGTTTCAAATGTGGCAATATCTGTTATGGGTGTTGTATGTGTGGTAGACTTTCAGGTGATGAAAAATGGTACTGTTGTGTACCCAATGTTGTTGGGAAGACCATGGCTAAGGAGAGTTCATGCAAGAAACTACTGGAATGAAGGCTTCATGACACTTGGACGTGGTAGAGAGAGGGTGAAGATAAACGTGATCCCTCGACATCATAAGGCAGAACCTGTGGATTCAAGTGATGAAACTGATGATTGGACATCCTCTGATTACTCTAGTACCAGTGAAGTGGACACTGAAGATGAAGAAAGTGAGGTTGATGTTTCAGTCATGGATATCCTTCCAGTCACACTAACTCATGACCCCATAAAATTATCTGAAGAAGAAATTGATGATCGTCTCCAACAAATAAAGATTGGTGATGCTGTGATTGAGAGTGAAAAGGAATCCTACCTCCAGCTCTTTCGAAGGTACATACACATATTCACTTTTGATTACAAGGAACTCCGTCAAGTAAGTTGGGTAGAACATTCTATTGAGCTGGTAGATGGTGCTAAGCCCATAAAGCAAATGCCATATAGAATGAATCCTAATTTTTCCAAGACTGTAAAAGAAGAAATAGATAAGTTGCTTGATGCAGGATTCATATTTGCTGTGGAGAATTCAGAATGGGTTTCTCCCATTGTGATCTCAATAAAAAAGAATGGGAAGCTACGCATTTGTGTTGATTACAGGAAGCTCAATAAGGCAACAAAGAAGGATCATTACCCTCTTCCATTTTCAGATCAGATCTTGGATGAAGTAGCTGGCCAGGAGTGCTATAGTTTTGCTGATGGATATAGCGGCTACAACCAAGTTCGTATAGCAGAGAAAGATCAGCTGAAGACCACGTTCACCACTCCTTGGGGAACGTTTGCTTATAGAGTTATGCCTTTTGGGTTGTGTAATGCTCTGGCAACATTCCAGCGTTTGATGAATAGGGTGTTTGAACCCTACATTGGGACCTTCATCAGAGTATTTCTGGATGATTTTTACATCTATGGGAGCAAGTTGGACCACCTGCACCAAATGGAGACAACATTTCAAAGGTTAGATGAAGCACAAGCCTCACTAAACCCTACAAAGTGTGTCTTTGGATGTTCTAAAGGTGTTTTGTTAGGGCATGTTGTATCCAGAGATGGTATTGGTACTGATCCTGATAAAGTTTCAAAAATCAAAGAGTTACCATTTCCTATGAATAGAAGTAAGTTGAGATCATTTTTAGGCCATGTGGGTTACTATAGAAGGTTCATCAAGAATTTCTCAAAGATTGCACAGCCACTAACCCAGTTCTTGAAGAAGGATGTTACTTATGAACCAGGAAATAAGGCGCATGAAGATTTTGGACAACTGAAGGAAGCCCTGGTGTCTTCACCTATTTTAAAGAATTCAGATTGGAGCAAGCCATTCATTGTGTACACTGATGCCTCAGATGCAGCACTAGGAAGTACTTTGAGCCAAAAAGATGAAAATGGGAATGAACATCCAATTTACTTTGGAAGCAGACAAATGAGCAGTGCTGAGGTAAATTATACTGTAACTCAAAAAGAGGCTCTGGCTATCATTTTTGCTATAAAGAAGTTTAGGAATTACTTTCTAGGGCAAAAATTTCTAGTTGTAACAGATCATCAGGCTCTAAAATATATTGTAAATAAGCCTAACCCATCAGGGAGGATAGCAAGATGGATAATTTTGCTACAAGAATTTGAATTTGATATTATAGATAGGCCAGGAAAGAAGCATGTCAATGCAGATGCACTCTCTCGAGCCTATGATGGTTTAGGATCATCTTGTGATGATGATGATTTCCCCGATGCAGCATTGTTATCCCTTGACACAATCCCTAGTGAATACATAGATATTTGGAATTATCTGAATGAATTCAAGTTTCCTGATGGTGCCAATGCAAAGACTAAGAGAAAGATTACTCAAGCCAGTCGTCCATATTCTATTCTGCATGGAGTATTATTTCGAATAGGACCTGATGGATAGTACAAGAGGGAAGTTGGATGTGATCAAGGGAAGGAACTGCTAGAAGAATTCCACAATGGTACATGTGGAGGGTCTACTTCTCTAGACAACTTACAGCAAGAAGGATCTTGGATGCAGGGGGAAGCCCACTCTTTTTAAAGATTGTTATAATTATTGTAAGACATGTGATATTTGTCAAACACATGGTAACCGTAAGACTTCATCAGCTCCATTAGTCCTATTCTTCCACTTGGTCCCTTTGAAAAGTGGGGAATAGACATTGTAGGTCCACTTCCAACTACCTCATGCCAAAATAAGTATATTGTAGTTGCCACAGATTATTTAACCAAGTGGGTTGAAGCTAGGCCATTGAAAACAACTTCCATGGATGAAGTGGCAAGGTTCATATATGAACGCATTGTCACCAAATTTGGTTGTCCATTATAAATTGTAACAGATCAAGGAAGCCAATTCATTAATGAGGTGGTAGAAGCCCTAGTCAATAAGTTTTCTATTAAGCACAGGAAGGCAACAACATACAAGCCAAGCACAAATGGACAGGTGGAACGAACAAATTTTGTGTTGTGTCAAATTCTAGCAAAAGATGCAGCCTTGCAGGTACATAAATGGGATAAAAGGATTCATGCAGCATTGTGGGCATATAGGGCAACATCAAAGTTAGCAACAGGATACTCCCCATTTCAGTTGGCTTATGGCATTGATCCAGTTCTTCCTATTGAGTTTGATATTCCCTGGTCAGAGTCCTATGAAAAATGAAAGAATGGATGAAAGTGATTCAGTAAAAGAAAGGTTGGTACCCCTTCATTTGCATAGAGGAAATGAGGGAAATAGCTAAGGATACAAGCTATAAGAAGAAAATGAAGCAGAAGGAATACTTTGATCAAAAGATCCTGGTGGTCTCCATTTCATGTGAATGACTTGGTTCTATAGTATTTGATTGGATAGGAAAAAAGAAGACAGAGAAAATTTCTTCCAAAATGGATGGGGCCCTACAAAATTTCATGTGATATTAAAATGGTACGTACTGACTATTTCAGGAATTGGATGGCACTCCCATTACGAAATGGGTCAACCACGACAAGTTGAATATTTTCCAAGCATTAGAATCCACCTACTCCTAAGGACGGAGTAGAAGCATTAGGAAGGGGGAAGATGTCGAGCACTAAAAGTAATTTCTATTTCATTAATGTATGTATTAGGAATTGATGTTGTTGATAATTAGTAGTAGCCTCCGATAGAAGATAACGGTCCAAATGCCAGTACGAGGGCCACACTTCAATAATGTATAGTACTTTTGACTCTCAAAAGTACAATAGGAATGTTTGGTCCAAAGTAAATATTTGTCGTAAGTGGTCCGGAAGGGCAAAATGTCAAAGTTTGGGTAATTAGAGAAGTAGGGTCTACATGATTAGGAATTAGAAATATTATATTCCTAAGGACAAGGAGTGAGGTCATAAATATTTATGATGTATTTTATTTGTAAAAATTCTAAAAATGTGGAACCCATGTAACAATGATAAGGTCCCAATCTTATCTTAAAAGATAAGCTTACATGTACAGATAAGAGTTAAGGTATGGAATATGATTCGTCAGAGTGGATTTCTTATCCTGAATCTTGAAAATAAGATGGATAGGCACCTGTAAGTTCTATAAATAGAGAGGTACCCCCCTCATTTAGCATTGAAAGAAGTAAGTGAGAAATGCAAATTGAGCGAAGTGTCCAATGTCATCTTGGCCATCCTTTAAAGGTGTGTTGAAGAAGCCATCCCTGAAGGTGTAATTGTAAAGTTTCTCCCACGTGTCTATTGGTGCAACTTCAAGTGATGGTGCCCAATAGCACTTGAAGTACCTCATGGGTGAGATTGTAACAATTGTCATGTTAATATTATAATTTACTTTGATATTTAAAAATTTGTCATCATGTTCGTCTTATCATAGTCAGCGGAAGCCTCCATGTTTGTGTCCTCCTGTTTCTAGATTACATCCAAGGCCAAACCTAAAAGCTAGATGCATTAGTAAATAATCATGAGCATCAGGAGTTCCACGGTGAAGAATTATCATGAGTTGCCGGATTTTCATGAATTTTTCTACAGTACCCACTAAGCCACGTCTGAACCAAAAGGCGCTACGTCACACCTATGATTCAGACATATATTTTGTAAATTTGACCAGGAGAAACGATCAAACCGTATTAAATACAGAAAAATGACCATTTGAGCCTGGGAATGAAATTTTCTTCAAGGACAGAAAGTTTAGAAATGTTACAAGGCTCAAATACGTTCTTTAGGGGCTTCATCCATTCATTTTTCTAGCATCTAATATTTGGGATAGAAACGTTAAGGACAACAAATCCTGACTGTGGAAAATAGAGATACTAGAAAATGAGAGTTTTTGAAGGAACAGAGCACGGGAGACTCAACAATATAGAATCACGAAAGTGATTTACAACCGAGGAATCAGATTAAAAATGGCCACAAAGGTTAACCAGGCACAACACTGAAGGAGAAATTTGAAATAGGTCTATTTCAATACACATTTTCAAAGGTAAATTGGGGCGGGATCATTTTGCGCACCAACACATCCCATGAAGTGATTGACCCAAGCATTAAATTTTGAAAGCTCTCATGTGTTCTGCGATAAGTGTACTTTGCATGTTGGTCATAAGGAGAGTAGTTGTGTGAGGTCTAAAAGAATAATAGAAAACCAAAAATGCCATCTTCGAATCTATATGAATCCCCTATTTGGGTGGTCAGTGGTACTGGTGTAGTTTTCAAGGCTGAATGGAGGCTTTCAAGGTTATTTCATGGTAACTATAGAAAGACGTACAACTGCTTGTTGACTCTTAAAGGGCCACTGTCAACTCGAACCATTTTACACACTTTTAATTTGCTACATTTTTTGACTAAGTTCAAGCCTTGTTTCTAATTTTTCTCTTTTGTCCATGGTTTGACAAGCGGTGATCCAAACATGATCTAGATTTAGTGTTTAGATGTTTTAGCATTGTCTGGCAAGACTGAGAAAATGGTTATCTCATACAGAGGCTACAGTGGCAGAAGTTACATTGATGTTATTATTTTTCTTAGTCCATATGCTCTCTTTTGACCTAAAGCGGTGGGTGCAGTCAATTGGATTCTTATCAAAAATGATGTTGTGCCATGCTTCACATGCATTGTGAGGTCCTTTACTATTTCTCTTGTAAAACTCCCTTTTATTTAGTAGGTGTTGTCATAGATAACATCTCATTTGAAGAAGGAATTGTAATATCTAAGCAGGAGAGCTTTGGTTTTGACCTGAAATGTTAACACTTATTTAAAAATAGGTGTTTAAAACATGTGAGTGGATGAAGATCTATTTTCTAATGGTAAATTGGAGGTGGTTTTAGTGATCAACAGATCACACCTCTAAGATAGTCACCATGAAGCCTTCTAAAAAGTTATGGGTCACTCCTAGATTGACCCTGAATCCTTTAAGATCTTAACATCTAAGGGATAGAGATCAATAGAGAGTATGTTCCAATTGACATATAGAGGAGGGGCAATGGAAGGTTTGGAAGACAGGTGAAACAATGTGTATTCAAAAATTAGATAAACGCTGAATCTGGGATTGTAGTGCCCACTTCCTTCTGACACCTTTTTGATGTTGATTATGATAATGTCAACTATACTTATGGATATTATTGTAGCTTTCAAGTTGGCATGATGTTAGACATTAGAGATCATGGACTATTGTTGATTTTGATTCATATATGATGCATGTGGATTATTAGAGACATTTTATATTGATGTGGATACATTGTTGACATGGTTATATGTATATATTTCAGTACATGTGATATTTTTTCATATTGAGTAAACATAGACAATTGAACTAATTTTATGATCATATGATATGGATGAAATGTGAAATTGAGATGTTCTTAGAAATTGTAAATGATATCGTTACTTGCTAGATGATTTTTGATTCATATATAGATGATTGTGGATATTGCATTGTATATTTATTTCGAATGTTTTGATGTGGCCATGAGGCCGAAGGAGGTATTATGTGTTTTAAAGGTAAACATGTCACAACAAACATCAGGGGATTAGAGACCAACCACATTCGAATCCTTGATGAATTCAATAAGGGTCACCATGACAACATGTATTTGTTATGTGTGTGTTTGAATTTTGTTAGGGGTTCCCATGGGGGGAATCACCTTCCAATTGTGACCATGGGGTTATGTGTTATTCTTTTATTTAGTTTCCTTTATTTAATTTTAGTATGTGATTTTTTAGTGATGTATTCCCATTTTATTATTTATCACTTGATTTGTGTCTAGATTAGTGATTAATCATGTTGTTAAATAAATTAAGAATGGGTCAAAATAATGCATTTATTAGAGATTGATGGCTCTTGGATTATGTGTTGTAAGTTGAGTGCTTGTGACCTTGAGTGTTGTACACTCTACTTTCCTTTTGAAATTCGGATTTGGCCTTAGGGGCCAATTTTGGAGGCTTGTGGGACAAGTTAAACTTGTCCCACACCTCTTAAATTGCTATACCAACCCTACCTATGGGTTGGGGGGTCAAAATTAGGACCCCATTATGTGTTTTGGGAAGATCAAGTTGTAATTTTTTATTGCACCTTCTTACATGAAATTAATTTTTGTCCTTGGAGTGTGGACTTAGATTGTGTGTGTAAATAAAGGGTCATTTATTCACCCACTTATTAATTGTGCTTTGGAGTTTGAAGTTTGACTTGTGAGGTGGAGTTGAGGATGAGTGATGTGGCATCCTACATGGAGCCACCTCACCCTCCTCTCTCCCTTTTCTATTTATTCATGTTCTTTTGCTTGTTTGGGGGTTACTTCATTTCTGTATGCTCTTGCATTTTTGGGAGTTAGAATAATTTGGAGTGCTTGTGGATTGGTTGGAGCTTCTTGGTGATTGTGTAGGCTTTAAGAAGCTTAGTGTGTGACTCTTGTATCAAGCTCTACCATGGAAAGGTAGGAGCTTACTCTTATAAAAAAGAAAACCTTTTATATTGTGTATATGTGTATGTTTGTTGAATATTTTGGTATGTTTATTGGGTGTTTGGGTAGATTGCTTAAGTGTGGTGTAGGAGGGGACTATGGGGATCTTACATGTGGGGAGGCATAAGATCTCATTTCATGTTTTGGAGGGAGTTGGGATGGGTGCCCCACCTTGGACAAGAAATTTCTTGCATTTCTTACTTGGTCTATTTTATGAGGGAGCCATAAGATATTTGTAGGGAGGCATAAGAGAATGTGGGAGGAATAAGAGGTACTTGAGGGAGGCATAAGAGTGTGTAGGGGTTTGAAATGTTTATTGGAGGGTTTTTAGGTGCATACCCATTTTCCATTGGGAGGCATAAGTGACCTCCCCATAGATTTTACTCCTTTGGATTTTGCATGTTGAAGCCTTGTGTATTTATTGTTTCCTTCTTGTGATTGTAGTTGCATTGTTGTATTTTGATATGGTTGTAGAATATTGTATTGTGATGTGGAATCTTGTTTTGTTGCCATGATTTGAATCCATTTTTCATTGCAATGTGGTTGGGGCTCGGGGGCCAATGAGGAGGATGGCTTCTCCTCTTCATTGAAATTATTGGTTGGGTGGAGAGTGTTGTCTCTCCTCCCTTTTGTTGTGATCAAAGAAGCATGGTGGAGATCTCTTGTTGGTGATGTGAAGCTTGGAACGTTTTTTTGAGTCCTTAAGAAATCCCTTCTTATCAGAATCTTTATTATTGTTCACACTTAGGGTGGAGGAACTTGTAGCCTTGTATTTCTTTTTAGTTTACATTCTTGTATTATTTCCCACTTTAAGTGGAGAACATTATAATAATCTTGTGAAGAAAAGTTGCATTCATTTATTGGATATGATGGTTGTATTGTATATTGAAAAAGGGAAAGAAATAATTGTGGTTGTAAAGCTAGTTTTGTTGAAATAGAAAGGAAGTTATAAAAGGGAAATATCTTAGTTCATTGTAGTTGATTTATTTCCCCACAAAAATGTTTTTCTCTTGTCCTAAATAAATTATTGGAAAATTAGTAGTCCTCATTTATAAATTATTGAAAATCTTGTAAGATTTTATTGGAGGATGGTTATAAAAATAAAGGAAATTTCTTTTGTTGTAAGAAGTCAAGGAATAGTAAATTTGATTCTATTGCTTGGAAGGCATGCATTGGAAAAGTTAGAGTATTTGTGTATTTTTTGTATTAGGGATGGAAATGAGCTTATATTATAATTGTCTTTATTTGGTAAATAAAGTAAACTAAGTTCTAACTCTTGTATGTTATTCTCATCAAAACAATTTAGTGCAAATCCATTACAAATTATTAAGAGAAATGAAATGAAATTTACTTTATCTCCTATACAAAATTTATCAAAGTGTTAGAGAAGAAAGTGAGTGCAGATTTTTAACTTTTCAACATTGCAAACTACATTCCATTATTACTTTGGATAATAGGATTAATATTATTTTTATATTATTAGTAATAAAATATTTTAATATTAATGGACTTATTAACAAGGAAATATATTAATATTAATATACTATTAATATTATTATATTAATGAAAATACACTATTATAAACTATAGTTATAGAAATTATGTGTGTGTGTGTTTACATGTATTATATAACATAGGGGAGAAGGGCCAGTATGCGAACACCCTAAGTTCGCAGGTCCATGGAACCAATTCCTTGCCACGTAGGATCACCAATTTGATAGCTAGTTATAAATAAACATTTTTTTATCCTATATCTTTAATTTCGAATCATATTTTAATATTATTTGCTTCCATATGATCGATCAAAAAAAATATCTCAAAAAAAACTCATTTACTGGTGGAGACCCGAAGTGGTTCACGCAACACGACAGTAGTTGAGCATTAAATTCTAAATAAAAGAGGGAAATGCAATCTGTCCTCGTGGATTTTGACGTGCCTAATAGATAAGACAATGATTAATGCTCACCCACCAATGCCTCACCACTTGTTCCATAAGGTTTCCTTTGGACGCGTTCCATACCAATTCAACTGTGGACCGCAGATCCATGTCCATATCACTATTTTCTTTCCTGGCATTTCCGCATGCACATTTGTAGTCAGTGCAGTCATTGGCAGTTGGCATTTTCTCAGTCCTGGCTTGGCATTTTCACTCAAACATTGACATTTTCTCAGTCCTTTCTTGGCATTTTCACTCAAGGGAATTATTGACATCGGATTTCTCAGTACCTGGCTTGGCATTTTCACTCAAACATTGGCATTTTTTGTACAACTGATACCTACAGTCAGTCTTGTATCATCACATCTGCAGTGACGGAACGTTTTTTGCGCATCACGATATTAGCAATACTTAACTGGCCACAAGACTTTGAAGGTGACGAAATCTGCGTATCATCATTTGAATCTGCAGCGACGGAACCCAAAGAAATGTTAGGCGAAATACCACAGTTTAAAATTTTTCTGTTCTGCAAAAGAGGAATAATTTGAAGCTATCCTATTAATGGCTATATGAGGATTGATCCCCCAATATACTTAACTGGCTCTGTCTTTGTAGGTAAGGGATCCTTATGCTATGAACATTCTCAGTCTTCAAAAAATTCATGTCTCCTTTGTAATTATTTTCTATTCATTTAGCAGCATGATGGATTGGTCATGTCTTTGCTGTCTAGAGAACATAAAATTCGGTGATCTGGTTTTTTGATTTGTAATCGTATACATGCTATTTGATTTGTCAAATGGAGCCTGAGGAATTCTAAGAGGAGCCTGTTTGGATTCAGATTTTTTAGCTCAGATGTACTAGCAGCTACACATGCATGTGACCGAGGTGCTTGGAAAAATTTAGAATCTCAATTGTATGTTCAGGCAGGTTTTGAAGATTTTCTAAGCCATTCACATGTGTATTCACATCTATTTAATACTCAATGAAACTGTTACCTACATTCTATGTTTTTAAATCTAGAATTGAGGTTTTTTCGCCAAATGAAAAAACATGCATGTGTGTTTGGATGGAAAACTTTGGAATGGCAGTTTTATGCTGTCGAGAATTTGAAGCATGGTGGAAACAGTGTGTATTCAACAAATTCTGAGTTTTTGATTTGGTTTCTTTCAGTTTTTATCTGAAACAATGATTACATTTGAGCTGATTTGGAGAAAAATGTATTAACATGTATTGCATGTCTTTATATTTCTTACATTTGGAGCAAAACATATAAACTTATACTGTATGTGTCCATATTCATTACATTTAGAGCAAAATATACCAACTATAAACTATAATTGTGAATGCAATAATGCATTCTCAGTTGATTTCGATACATATTTTTCTGCAACACAAAAAAAAATACTCCTCGAATGCTGCCATAATTTTGGGATCAGTTTGTTAGTCAATTTCCATGTCACACCTTCAAAAAGGCCCTGAGTTTGGACTATCAGGAACGATTGTATCATTGACAGATGTTGTTGGAGTCATTAAGAGGTTCACTGGATGAACCCATGGTGGAATAGGAAAACCAGATATGGTATGAAAGGTTGTATGTAAAGTAGGAGGTTGTGGGATAATGGGGTGTGTAGTTGGAGTTGAAGTTATTTGCATTCTGTTGGTGTCAAGGAAGTAAGGGTGGTAATCTGGGATAGGAACTTTCAACATATCTTGTAACATGGAGTTCTGTATGGGCATGGAATGATGCATGGGAAACAAAACCTGCAGATTGTTGAACTTGTTATCTCTTTCTTGTTTCTCTTTCTCCCTTTGATGCGAGTGGCTTCCTTCTATTGTAATTCCAATTCCTTTTTTTGGCGAGCTACTTCCCGTTGTTTCTTGCGCTCCTGTCTTTCAACAAACTTTTGTAGATCCCTTTCTTGCCTCTCTTTAATGTGTTGCAATCTCTCTTCTTTTTTTTGCTCCTTTGTTGCCAACCTTTCTTGCTTTTTTGCGTCAATATGCTCCTTTTTACGTTGTTTCCCTTCAAATATTTCTTTTTTTTTTGTTGTGTATCTTTTAACATCTGAACATAAGCATCAGATGTTAGCAATTGTGAAGCACGACTTATCCAAAGTGCAGCATCACTCTTACCTTTGGAAGGATCCCGTACAAATTGTGTCGGTAACCTTAAAAATTTACCCAATTTCTTCTCATTTGCAGCAACACCATCATTTGATATAACACTTTCAACATCATGGCCAGTTGTCTCTTCCTCATTTTTATCTTTATCAATGACCTCAATTTCCTCTATGTCAACATAATAATGAGTAAAGTTTGTTGGTTCAAAGTCTGTTGGCTCAAGGTTGGTTGGCATCGAAGGTAAAGATATACTTTCATCCTCAGTGTTTCCAATCTGATCAAGTCCCAACTTTGCAATATGCTCTTGTAGCCAATTAGGTTTTTGTGGTGCACTTGGCAATGAGAGATCATCCTCTCCTATTCTCTGGGCTTTAGTGTTGTAGCTAGATGTGCCATTGTCATGAGTATTCACAATGTGGTTCACTTCATAACCTTTGGTCTGCATTATACTTTGTCTTTCTCCCTGTACACTTGGTTCCTCCGTCTTTGTATTAGCAACAACCATTGTTTCTATGGTTGGATGAATTTTTTTGTTGTTGTCAGATTCTCAACTGATTCCATGAAGTAATCTTCTCCTATATTGTCGCCAAGTGGTGGAGCTACATCTCTTGACAAACTTAGGATGTTTTCAACAGCATCAACATCTATTATGTTTTCAGTACAATCAACATTCATAATGTTTTCAGTAGTATCATCATCTGTGACATTTTCAGCATCATTTTCGTTGGCATCTTCTTCAATGATATATAGTTTACTACATTCCATGTCATTCTGTAATGCATTTGGATCAAGTGGCCATATACCTGTGCATCTAAAACCAACACGAATATTTACAGGTGTCATGGCCTTGGCTAGAGCTCTACTACCTATTTCTGCCAAGTCTGAATGTTTGACTTCTTGGTACTTATTATTACACATCCACTGCATCCTCTCAGATCTGAAATATGCTTTAAAAGGACCAAAGACACTAACATCCAGTGGTTGCAACCTATGTGTAGTATGTGCTGGCAATGTCAATAAATCAATCCCCAATCACCTGGCCTCTTCTATAGTTGACAATGCCACATGGCTTCCATGACCATCAAATATAAGTAAATGCCTATTTTCAGGGCACACTCCTCCAGGTACATACTTACTGAAATGATACAACCAGCTTATAAAGAGCTCTCTAGTCATCCAAGCACTTGGATGAGCAGCCATGCAAGCACCTGGTTCACATCCCTTGATGTAATTTTGTGAAACTTTCTGACCTTTAAATAAGTAAAAGTTAGGGATACATTGCCCTGCAGCATTTACACAACATAGAATTGTCATCCATTCTCTGCTACGAGGAATGATTTTGGGAACATTCCTGCAACCCTTGGTGGCAAGCACCCTCATGCCACAATTTCTCCCTGCTTGGATTCCTGTCTCATCACAATTCCATATTTTTCCTATGCACCATAGGAATTGATATAAATGTTAGCTAGTTTTTCATAAAACTTGCTAACCACCTCTGGACGTAAACCTATTGCACGATCTCTTTCTAGACCTTCAGCAGTCCTATAGGACTATGTCTGGGTGTCTTTTTCTAAATCCTTCACACCAAGATTTTCCAGGTAATCCTTCTCGAAATGGAGTCTCTCTAGTTTCACAAATTTGTGCAACACATGCCCTCAGTTGCATAAATCCCACTCCATGCCCTAAATCTACCATTTTCTTACACCATTCAACTATCTCTTTCTCCTCTCCTTCACTCAAAACAGGTGCAGGGCCCTTCCTTTTTGTATGGGTCAGACCATTCAGCCAATAATGAACAGATGTAGGAGGTAAATTATATTTCAGTGCAGCATCTCTAATTGAATAATTGTTGAATTCAATATCATCTATGGCCTTTAACATATCTTCTTTTGACCAACTAGACAAAATTCTAACCTTCTTGGTCGAAGTGTTGCCTCTAACAACCACAGTTTCCTCTATTTCATGCCTATTTACTTGACATCCAGTAGGTTCTAGCTGATGATCATTGGTTGTGTTTGTATCTCCTTGATTTGTTGTTGCACCATCCTCTTCACTTATTATTGTAGCATCTTGTTGATCTGTTTCATGGTTAGATGTTTCAATTTCAAATTGTACACCTCGTTTTTTGGGCATACGTTGTCCTCGCTTCAAAATCCTCTTTCTCTTCATCTTCTCGAAATGTTGCAGTATTAAACAATATAAAATTAGTAATATATGTATTAATATATCAATAAGATCATCTACAATGGGAAAATTTTAGCAAGCTTATGATACATGACAGTATGAATTATAAACTTGTAGGTAAACTTGTGATTACCCCTTTGGGCACCATTAACGATGATTTAATACATGTTTTATTAATTTCATATTATTTGATAAAGACAAAATTTATAAGCTGGGTTGTTGATTACATATATAGACACTTCTAAAGATGAGGTGTTATCAAATAACACTACATTCATCAGCTTGTTTGTAATTGATCAATATGCAATTATAATGTTTCACTTGAACATGCAATCACCCCTTTCACATTGTAATTGATATTGATCAAGTGCAGCAGCTCTAATTGAATAATGTTTTGAAACTCAATATCATCTATGGCCTTTAACATATCTTCTTTTGACCAACTAGACAAAATTCTAACCTTCTTGGTCGAAGTTTGCCTCTAACAACCACAGTTTCCTCTATTTCATGCCTATTTACTTGACATCCAAGCAGTTCTGGCGGGCATGATCATCAGTTGTGTTTGTATCTCCTTGATTTTTTGTTGCACCATCCTCTTCACTTATTATTGTAGCATCTTGTTGATCTGTTTCATGGTTAGATGTTTCAATTTCAAATTGTACACCTCATTTTTTGGGCATACGTTGTCCTTTAGATGTCAAAATCCTCTTTCTCTTCATCTTCCCTCTAAATGTTGCAGTATTAAACAATATAAAATTAGTAACATATGTATTAATATATCAATAAGATCATCTACAATGGGAAATGTTTATTTAGCAAGCTTATGATACATGACAGTATGAATTATAAACTTGTAGGTAAACTTGTGATTACCCCATTGGCACCATTAACGATGATCGAATACATGTTTTATTAATTTCATATTATTTGATAAAGACAAAATTTATAAGCTGGGTTGTTGATTACATATATAAACTTCAATAATCAAAATTTTGGTTTATATTCCATCAAGTATTGGATATTTTAAATGCAAAATAGTGTTCAAGTGAAATATCATGTCACGGATGACATGATATTTCAGTGCAGCAGCTCTAATTGAATAATGTGAGAAACTCAATATCATCTATGGCCTTTAACATATCTTCTTTTGACCAACTAGACAAAATTCTAACCTTCTTGGTCGAAGTGTTATCTCTAACAACCACAGTTTCCTCTATTTCATGCCTATTTACTTGACATCAGCAAGTTCTGGCTGATGATCATCAGTTGTGTTTGTATCTCCTTGATTTGTTGTTGCACCATCCTCTTCACTTATTATTGTAGCATCTTATTGATCTGTTTCATGGTTAGATGTTTCAATTTCAAATTGTACACCTTGTTTTTTGGGCATACGTTGTCCTCGCTTCAAAATCCTCTTTCTCTTCATCTTCTCGAAATGCTGCAGTATTAGACAATATAAAATTACTAACATATGTATTAATATATCAATAAGATCATCTACAATGGGAAAATTTTAGCAAGCTTATGATACATGACAGTATGAATTATAAACTTGTAGGTAAACTTGTGATTACCCCGTTTGGGCACCATTAACGATGATCGAATACATGTTTTATTAATTTCATATTATTTGATAAAGACAACAATTTATAAGCTGGGTTGTTGATTACATATATAAACGGAGAATAATGCAAAATTTTGGTTTTTATTCCATCAAGTATTGGATATTTTAAATGCAAAATAGTGTTCAAGTGAAATATCATGTCACGGATGACATGATATTTGATTTGCAGCAGCTTTCTAATTGAATAATTGATAAACTCAATATCGTCTATGGCCTTTAACATATCTTCTTTTGACCAAGAAAGAAAAAACAATAAACTTCTTGGTCGAAGTGTTGCCTACTAACAACCACAGTTTCCTCTATTTCATGCCTATTTACTTGACATGGAGCAAGTTCTGGCTAATGATGATCAGTTGTGTTTGTATCTCCTTGATTGATTGTTGCACCATCCTCTTCACTTATTATTGTAGCATTTGTTGATCTATTTCATGGTTAGATGTTTCAATTTCAAATTTTACACCTGGTGTTTTTTGGGCATATGTTGTCCTCGCTTCAAAATCCTCTTTCTCTTCATCTTCTCAGAAATGTATTGCAGTATTAGACAATATAAAATTAGTAACATATGTATTAATATATCAATAAGATCATTACAATGGGAAAAATTTAGCAAGCTTATGATACATGACAGTATGAATTATAAACTTGTAGGTAAACTTGTGATTACCCCGTTTGGGCACCATTAAAATGATCGAATACATGTTTTATTAATTTCATATTATTTGATAAAGACAAAATTTATAACTGGGTTGTTGATTACATATATTTAAACTTCAATAATCAAAATTTTGGTTTTTATTCCATCAAGTATTGGATATTTTAAATGCAAAATAGTGTTCAAGTGAAATATCATGTCACGGATGACATGATATTTCAGTGCAGCAGCTCTAATTGAATAATGTGAGAAACTCAATATCATCTATGGCCTTTAACATATCTTCTTTTGACCAACTAGACAAAATTCTAACCTTCTTGGTCGAAGTGTTGCCTCTAACAACCACAGTTTCCTGTATTTCATGCCTATTTACTTGACATCTAGCAAGTTCTGGCTAATGATGATCAGTTGTGTTTGTATCTCCTTGATTTATTGTTGCACCATCCTCTTCACTTATTATTGTAGCATCTTGTTGATCTATTTCATGGTTAGATGTTTCAATCTCAAATTATACAGCTCGTTTTTTGGGCATATGTTGTCCTCGCTTCAAAATCCTCTTTCTCTTCATCTTCTCGAAATGCTGCAGTATTAGACAATATAAAATTAGTAGGGTTGTCACATATGTATTAATATATCAATAAGATCATCTATAAACACTTCTAAAGATGAGATGTTATCAAATAACATTACATTCATCAGCTTGTTTGTAATTAATCAATATCAATTACAATGTTTCACTCGAACATGCAGTCACCCCTTTGGACATTGTAATTGATATTGATCAATTGATGCAAGTCTTGTTAATGTAAGGTTTTATGACATCAAATCATCTTTAGAAGTGAATGCATGTAAGAATCGTAATTGTAATAGCTTGACTACATATGTTGTTATGGTGGCAGCAAATCTGTTGTAATACTGGAATAGTTGGTATGGACGTTGGACAGGTGTTGGTATGGAACGCGTCCAAAGGAAATAGTATGGAACAAGTGTTGAGGCATTGGTGGTTGAGCATTTATTTATGTCTTATCTATTAGGTGCGTCAAAATCCACGAGGACAGATTGCATTTCCCTCTTTTATTTAGAATTGAATGCTCAACTACTGTCGTGTTGCGTGAACCACTTCGGGTCTCCACCAGTAAATGTGTTTTTTTGAGATATTTTTTTTTATCAATCATATGGAAGCAAATAATATTAAGATATGATTCGAAATTAAAGATATAGGATAAAAAAAAAATTATTTATACCTAACTGGCATACTGTCACTCCTACGTGGCAAGGATTTGGTTCACTTAACCTATGAACTTAGGGTGTTCGCATACTGTCCTTTCTCCCCTAAACTCTTCTAAAGATGAGGTGTTATCAAATAACACTACATTCATCAGCTTGTTTGTAATTGATCAATATCAATTACAATGTTTCACTTGAACATGCAATCACCCCTTCGGACATTGTAATTGAAATTGATCAATTGATGCAGGTCTTGTTAATGTAATGTTTTATGACATCAAATCATCTTCAGAAGTGAATGCATGTAATAATCATAATTTTAATATCTTGACTACATATCCTGTTATGGTGGCAGCAAATCTATTGTAATACTGGAATACTTTCAATGACAATCATTGATTACTGTCAATAATATATTACATTCTTGGCAGCTACTTTGTGCTTGATTTTAAGTAGGGAGAAGAATAAATCTTTCATCCATGCCCCATTTTTTATGTTTGTTGAATGCCTCTACAAAGTGGGTTAGAGGGCAAGAATTTCAGTGCCTCAAAGTTGTAAGGTATAAATAAACATTTGTTTTTTCCTATATCTTTAATTTCTGGGAGTAGTGCCATTATGTCAACACCCTAAGTTCACGGGTCCATCGGGCCAATTCCTTGTCATGTAGGGTTGTCAATTTTACAACTAGCTATAAATAAACATTTCTTTATCTTATCTCTTTAGTTTGGAAACTCTTTATCTTATCTCTTTAGTATTGGGCAGTGTTCACATACTGGCTCTTCTCCCCTACGTTTAAATTGACAGAAGTTTCCCTGCAACTACTCAAACTTAAAAATGAAAAGGAGCCAGTGATATGCTATGAGAAGCAATTGGTGTGGTTTGGTTCATCTGTGGTCCGTCTGATCATTTACGCCTTTTTATCTTGTTTTCCATTGCTTCTGTTTTCAACACGGCTCTCTGTGTGGCCACATTTAGAGTAAGTATATCAAATATTAAATTTAATAAATCACGGAACCTCATTCAGAATTAGATATTTCACATACACTTTGATGATTTTTTTTGAGTAATTGGAGGTTATCGGCTGTAAACCAAACTTGTCCAGTTCAATGTAAATATATATTTTATTATGATCATTTTATTTTCACTTGTCTCTAAATTAAATGTTGTCTATTTAATTCTGGAATAAAATGGGATACCTGGTGACCTTACTGCCTTCAAACTTATGTAATATTCTACTCTTTATATATCCTCCAAACAAAGAGAAAATCCAAAACATTGATATAGATGTTCTTATAAATAGTGTAGAGAAATCAAAGTGGGTAGTAAAATTATGAGAAATATCCAAGGGAAAAATTAGCGTAACATCTTATTACAGCTCCTCGCCACTGGAAAAACTCCATAGCCCCTAATACGATTATTGACTATGTAGAATGATAAGCCTAGATTGATATGAGTTGGCCTTGGTGAGCCTAAACACCATTTGAGCATTTAATATTTCTTATCTAAGTTGTCAATTTAGATGAACATGCATCTTCTTCTTTGTGCAAATAGTAATTATTATATATGTTTTATTGAAAACTAACAGCACTAACTAAAATAAAAAGTAGTTCCTATGGAATATATACCAAAACAAAAATTACACGGCATTCCCTAAGCCTAACAGGGTGCAATGGTGGATCAATAAATGCATATGTTCTCAACAGTGAATGTCTATTATACCTACCTGTGTGTGCCACCATAACAGCATATGTAGTCAAGCTATTACAATTACAATGTCCAAAACCTGTTTTAAACCTGTGTTTTTAGCTCTCTTTACATCTATGTCTTTATTTACTTTACCACCAATCTTGACTACTCATAAAACATAACTACAGGTAGTATCCTTCAGCTGAGAAATTATAAGCAGTAGGTATGAAAACCAACCTACAATTTTTGATTTGCTGGACCTTTCCTTTCAAAACTTGATAGAAGTAATCTCTTCTTATAAAATCCACTGTAATCAGGCACCCTACAGAAGTAAATCAGCAGTAAACAAGACTAGGAAAGTGAATATATAATACCAACATAGGGGAGAGAGTATCCAATCAAAATGTAAGACATGGATCAAGGTGGAGGGTCTTTTTAATCAAAGGTTGAAATTGATTTTGAGATGATCTTGTGGCTGAAATTATTTGATTTGATATTCATATTTATTTTTTACCTTCAAGTGTACAATTTTATTGGTGTTTTTAATGGATGAATTTGAATCTTGAGAAGAAGGTTCCCTCTTTTTTTGCAGGTATGTATTAAAGTCTGGATATGAAAGATCTGGTGATTGAACATACATTCTTGGAATATGGAAAGGGATGAATTGGAAAGAGAAATATTCAACCCATTAAATAGATATGATGGGTTTGTCAATTGATATGTTGTATTTATACTTTGAACAAATGAGTCTTTTATTGTAGAAAATGAAAGTACCAATCAATATTTATTGTGTACTAAGTAATACTGAGATGTTGACCCTATTCACATATGGTTTATAAAAAAACAATTTTTTGAACTTCAATAATCAAAATTTTGGTTTTTATTCCATCAAGTATTGGATATTTTAAATGCAAAATAGTGTTCAAGTATTGGGCAGTGTTCACATACTGGCTCTTCTCCCCTAGTTTTTATAAAATTTAAGTCTTTTAAAAAGTATACAGTGATAAAGTGGTAATATTAAATTTTATTAATAAAGATCCAACTTAAGTAATAAAAATGTGGTGGTAAAGTATTACTATTAAATTACATCAATAAAGTTCCTATTTATGTAATAAAAGTGTGGTGGCATAATTTGAAGTTTTGCCTAGGCCATGGCTTATGGAATAAAAAGAAGCCAAAAGAAAAGGTGGGGTGGGTGGGGTCAATTACCCCACCCCCATGCAGTTTGAAATTATCCAAATCCCCCAAACACTTAAAACTTGCGGCCCAAGTGGTCCTCCAAACATGCGCTTTCCTGCTTGCGGCCTTCTCCAACGCATGTATATATATAACAAGACTTTTTTGGTTATTATTTTTTTCTCAAATTTATTTAATCAGTGCACTAATAGTGATTTTAGATTTTTAAGATAGGAGAAATTTATATAAATGAAAAATATATATATATATATATATATATATACACACACACACACACACACACACACACATACCCAAATGGAAAATATGAATCAAATCTTAAATATATCAAAATGGGTAAAACCCACAAGCTCATTTGGGAAAATCCAACATAAATGAGCTAAATAAAATATATAAATACATTTAAAAACTTAATGAGGGTATAACCAAATAAGAAAAATAAATGAAGCAAGTAATCCTCTCCAAAAGCTTGAGAGGGCCTCTAATGGATTCCCTTCCTCCTCCATCAACCTGCAAAACAAAAGAGAAAATAATGAACCATTAAAAGAGAAAGAAGCCTTCATACGCATGTTTTAGGGTTAGTTTTCCTTTTTCCTCATCAAGGGCCCTAATTGAATTCATCCAAGGGATGAGATTCATCCCTACAAAAAGTAAGTGGAGAGTGGGTGAGTGGAAATTACCTTTTAATTTAAATGTTTTAATTTCAAAAATATGGGTTGACTTTTAAGGGGTCACTTTTGGGGTAAGGAAGTGTTTATTACTCTAACCCAATATTAAATGAGGGACCTTGCTAATTGTTTCAACCTTGTAGAAATTAAATAACCTTGGTATTTAATTATTTTGGCCTCTTTTTACCTTGGACATTCCATGGGGGGATATTCAACTATAGTAGGAATTAATTTGTTTATTTAAATAACACTTAGGGAATCTTCCATACTTAGTCAGATTAAATTCATTAAATTTTAATGTCGGATTAATATTTATTATAACGGAAAAATTTTATCTATTAAATATAATTGACTAGAAACATTAATGAAGTAATCGTTGTTTTCGAAACCTTTTGTGGGCACACTTTTCAAAAAAAATCCATAATTTTTCTAGCTAACCCTACGTTGTTCTTGGGTCTCGTGTGAGTGTTTTAATAGGTGATATAGAGATCTAATGTTCTTGGGCAGACATAGTCATTTTTTCATAAAATAGTTTACATAGTAGTTCTATAGTATCATGCTTAAACCTTCAATTATATAATGCATTATATCTCCTATATTCAGTACAATCAGATCAATTAGGAACTAAATTAGAAAAAAATCAGGACAATCAGAACGCACCATCTACAGTTGTGTTTATTGGGAAGATTCATGGAAGGAGAGCAAAACTTCTCTCCCCAACACTCACTTTTGGCGTGAGATCACCCAAAAAATCGCACTTGGCATGCGATCACTAAAAAACTCACACTTGGCATGAGATTGCCCAAAAAACTCATTATCAACATGATATTTCCCAAAAACACACTCTTCACAACATTTCATGAGACCTTTTTATTCTTTACATTATTCTACATTAGGTGGGCACTTTCCTTTGCTACTACTTTTACACACTTTTTCATACTTTTTTAAAATTTTCCATATACATGACTTTCACTACTCTTTTTCTCTTCTTTTATAGGTTCATCCTTAATATGCAACAAGAAGTAGCCTACAACAACAAAATACAAGCATAACAACAAGTACAATCAACACATATGCTTCACCCCTAGGATCACTTTCTTTTCCTAGTTTTCATGCTTCATTTTGTATTCATTTCACACTTCACTTGTCCACTCGACACGTTATTCACCACACTCTCTATAGGATCACAAAGTATGCATCTTCTATCTACTTTATGTTATCGATTATTCACTCAAAAACATAAAGTGCGGGAAATGTAGACACAAAATCATGTGCTTGGGTACATTCTATGTCCTAAAAGAATGCTAGTATTTACATAACTCCTAAGAAAGGAAACTAGTAGTTGACAACTATCTTTGACCTCTTTTTCTTTGTCTCTTGTTTTCTATTTGATCTTACACACCCTACAGCCCAATCAGAACTTTACTCGTTTATCTTTAATGGCTTCAAACACTAGCACCTAACCAAGAAAGTAGCGCCTAGGTGCTCCTGTCCCCTCTTGGTGCCCCTGACCCTTTATTACCTTAATCGATATTTTCTAGTCTATTTTATCTTTTGGGCATTTTTTTACTTATGGGTTAAATTTTCAATTGTCAATTATGAAATTCAAACAAGGGAATCATATAAATACACAGTTATGTTTTCAAAATAAAGGACCAAGAACTAAGCATTGTTATTATCACCTCAGCTTAAATTAAAGGGAACCTAAAGAACTCCAAGGAATTCATCTAGCATATATTTGAGGGATCATGTACTCGATATTCTACATACATAGCATAGGAAGGGGAATTTTATTCTATTCCATCCACACATTTGCATATTAGAGAAAATCTAACCCGCTATCTCGTTTATCTTGTACAAGGGATTCCTAGGGAATTATTTCTCCAAGCACGCTCACAAGAACTACATGGATTCTGATATGTATTGCAGTGCTCGGTCATAAGTTCACTCTCGGGGTGACCGTCAAGGTGAGTCTAACTCCCCATTCTATATTTTTCTTTTTTAGGTTTGTAAGCTTGTGCAGGTGAACTTCTCTTTTCTAGGTCACAAGTATCCTCGGTGATCATAGTGTGAACAACAAGTGATCAAAAAAGAGAAATTGATAAACCTTTATGATACAACAAAAACTAGATTCTAAGCTTCTACACAATCACCAGCACTCAGTTTCAGTCACAAGCACCCAAGTGCCTATGTCCTACACTAGGCACCACTATCTGATATTATTCTCATGTTACAAAAATTATAGGGAGTAATTACAACATTATTTTCATCATGTTCATCACTTTATCCTAATCGGATCACTTCCTATTCATTCATAAATCAACTAAGTATTCTTATCTCTCCTTCTTACTTAGGGTTTTACATTTTACTTGCTCGTTGCTTGTGTCATTTTTGTATTTAAGTATTTAGAAATTATTTATTTCAATAGTTACTTTGCAATATTAGATTTAATTAATTTAAATTTTATTAAATCAATATGAAGATGAACTACAAAGAAATCTTTCGAGCTCAAAATAACATCATGGAAAAAGGGTTAGTACTTTTCCTAAAGCTATATGGAAAAGACAATTTCTAGATTTTTTTTACGCCTCTTATTTTTAATAGTTAGATTATTTATTTCAGCATTTAATATTCCATTTATATTCTAAGCACTGTGTTTTCTTTAAAATGTGAATTTTTGGCCAAGAGTTTCTATGTTTTCCATGCCTCTTGGGGAATGCTAAACTTAGTGTTATTCTTTCTTTAATAATATGAGATTGTGTAGCCATGATTGTCATTATACTTTCTTCAAAATTTTGAATTGGTCAGCCAATTTTTTTATTGTTTTCCATGCCTCTTGTTAATCATTCTACTAAATGTTATATTTTCTTTAACAGTGTGGATTGCCTAGCCATAATTTCATTTCATTGCATACATCTTATCAATTAACTCTTGAGTATTACTTGGTTTAGTTTATTTCACTGAATGATGTTTAGTTTCTGCATCAAGCAATATTTTTCCTTCAATTTTTGCAGTAAGAATATTTTTTCTTTCAATTTTATGTGGAAGAAGGATCTATATTTTTTCCAAAAATGGTTGTCTTGCTTTCCTGATCCATGTTTGTTATTATCAATGCAAGTGGTAGTTACCCCGCCACTACAAGATATGAAGGATATTATTAAGCATGTTGAATGGAACAAAAAGTGTTCCGAGCATACATGTTTGCGTAAAAAAACACCCACATCACATATTGATACAATACACCCTAGGATATGTGGCTCGTTTCTTCCTTGTCAATTGATAAAAAAAGGTGTTATTAAATACCTTAACAACCACAACTATGCCATGTTATCTATATGGAGAGTGAACATTGACTAACAACCCATGATTTCACATCATGCGTTCCTTAAATACATTGCAAAGTATGCTTCTAAATCAGAAAAATCCTCAAAGACATACCATTAAATTCTTTCCATACTTTCTATAAATGTCAACCTGAATTTACCCGAATCTTTTTCCATACAAAATATTATTTTATAGAGAGTGTTATTGAACATGAAATTAGTGCATGATTAAACTACCACCTAGTTCTAAAAATGCCACTTTTTATGTGTAGCAGACCATTTGTATCACTAAATGTAGGAGTGGGATTTTGAGAAAACCTGCTACAACAAAATCTCAAACGCAAGAAACAACCTTCCTTTTTGATGCATACCTTTTGTTTCCTTTAACTATGGAATCCATTTCTCTTATCTGAATTACCCAAGAGTGGAGTTACAGTAAATACCAGAATGGAAATAATTTGACACTTCAAACTTTCCTAGTAATTATCCATTCATATCCAATATTTTCCATTTTTCCAACAAAAAATTAAGTTCTTTTAAAAAAAATTGATTCTCTGAACTCCTTTTGTACAATTTTTTCTGCAATATTCCGTTGTATATTGGTTTTACCCCACATAATATCATTTCTAATTTACACCTTTTGAGGATAACTACTTCCCATTGTATGTTACAAGGAGGAATCCAGTGCGTACATATAATTGATAAGGTTCATCTGAATCCAACACTGAGGCCACACAAGCATATGAATAAATAAATGAATGGAAGATCTAGTCTCAACTATGTCCCAAACACACAACAGGCCTAGACATTCTACATATGTTGGGCCACCAAGAATTTGACACCCATTACATTTGGTCTAGTCATAATGTTCCCCTTTAGTTACAGGGCCAAGGTCCTATTTTTATCGAGATGAATAAGGCCAAAAATATCTTCCACACATGAGGGCATTTGTCACATCACCCCCTTTGCAGTTGAGTGAAGACCAGCAATTGGATTTCAATGTTATTCTTCATCATTATTCTTACAAATTCATCCTTCCACCACTGAAGCTCATTATTCAAGGAATTACAGGGACAGGAAAATCCTACCTTATTCAATCTCTCAAGTTTGATTTTTTTTCCACATCATCCCCTACTATTTCACTCATCCTTTTAGTTTCCCCTTCTAGGGTGGCCACTTTCAACATTTCCGCATCTGCTATCCATGCTAACCACTGCATTCCCACTAGAGAGTTGAAACCCCTGAAAGACCGATCATTATCCTCTACTCAAGACTTCTTGAAACATTTCAAATATATTATAATCCATGAAATGAGTTTCATTGGCCCTACATTGCTTGCAAATATGAGGAATCCTACCTATAAGAACTTCCTCTTTTTCCTCCATCATTATCCCCTTCACATATCCATTCCCTTCCCTACCATTCTTCAAAACCTCTACCCCTTTGTAACTTCCTAATCTTACATTCAGTAACTCTCCCAACTTACATGTAGTGTTCTTTCCTTCTCTTTTAAAACAATTAATATGAATATTTCTTGTATTTTTACTCCTGCTTTAAGTCGTAATTCTTTTACAATCTTTGTTTGACAATGTTTGCGTTATTGTCACTATCATATTCCCTTTTGGCGTTAACATCACACTACTTGTGTGCAATCGCTAGTAGAAATATGAACAATTAATATGTAAGCAATATATACAACTACAGTGTTCCTTATAAATATATAAAAATATATTATCATTCAATGTGACTTATTCTTATAAGTTTATCGGTACATTTTTGTCATTCATTCTTGAGAGTACTTATTTACAAGCGTGTGTACAAAACCTTGGTCGGTATTTTAAATTTTAATGATTAAATGATGTAAGAAGAGGCCATCAACCAACTATATAAGGAGACACCCCCTCCCATTGTGAAAATATATTTGAAATTCACGAGAATTTGAGCATAAGGGATAGAAAAGAAATTGAATCCCAAAGCAAAGACGAGAAATTGTGATGGAGGAGCGGCGATAAAGCCAGTCAAGGAAAGAGATACGGAAGTCCTAGGACAATAGGGTTTCCATGGAGAAAGATATATAGATTTTGCAAGTGACAACTAAGGGGTAAGATCTAATAGGGTGAGACAAGGATGTTTAGCAATCCCATGTGCCAAGAGTCAATCTAGGGCCAGTGGGAGAAAGAATTTCTCTCACCAAGAAGAAGAAGATGAAGACTCCAAAGACAACACCAACACAAACAACGTCAAAGAAAGAAAAGACCCACGCCTAGGCCATACAAATAAGGTAAATGAAGAGGGTGGATGATATATCCATCATAATGGAAAAGACATTGATTTCACCATCACCAATATTTGTTCATAGCCAAGGGCACATTAGGAGAGTGCACCACCATCATCGGGAAGCGTAAGATTGAAAAGTACAACATTATCAAGAAAAAAACAAAAAAGACTTGGAAAAAGACTACATTTGAACCAAAAAAACTATAAACGCAAAAGGTGAGGTAATGTCGAACATAGTTTTATCTATAGAATTTAGGGGTGGTTAAGTAATTTTTAGATCCTCTAATTTTGAAAACCAGTCCCCATGTTAGGTTTTTTGATATCATACATCTAAGGATATCTTGTAAAGGTCCGGATATCAAAATAGACTCGAAGAACATGCTAGCCATCAAGAGTGTGCCAAGGAAGCTAAATTATAAAATGGAAAAATTCACCATGCCCATTTATGAGCTTTTAAGACTTGTGGTTGTGTCCACAACACATGCCCCTAATTTAAACTCTTGTTTTTAATTCTTCTCTAAAAGTTCGGTTCCTGCGTACAACCTTTGTGTAATAGCTTGCAAGGCATTCCTTCACTCCGAGTGCAATCTTTCTTGACCTTCTAAGCTTTCACATGTTTAGGCCCACCCATTTTGCGCCTTGTTTTCACGCTGCGCAATAACTTGGAAGATGGATCGTGATCTTCACAACTTCATGTCAAATTACATTGCACTAACGTTTCATTCATAAAAATGACGTGGTTGGAAATTTCAAGGTGCGGAAAAGATATCGTTACTTCGTAACGGTCCATCTTGCATCATGAATTTCTTCGCCATTGAAGTTAGAACGTGGCCATGTCCTTGTCTTTTCTCATCCCCTTACACTTCACTCTCTCTTTTCGTATTCTATATAATTTGCTAGGTATCCAGTCAGAATTTATTCGCCAGCTACCTTCGCTACCTCAACAATTCAATTACCCTGACCATTCAAGTTGTGATCTATCGTAATGGATGCAATGAAGAACAAATCAGAGGAAGTGAAGATCTCGCAAGCAATTGGAGGAGCAGACATTATGAGAATGATCGAGGAGAAAGAAAATCTGAGATCCATAAGCGAGGACTACCAAGAAGAAATGGAAGAAATTAAAAGGCTTTACTTGGATCCCCTCAACAAAGAACAGCTGCTCCACTTTCTCAGCGCCATCGCCCTCAAAGACACCCAACGCATGCAAAACATAAGGGAAGTGGCAGCTATGAATCCAGGTCACAGAAAACTTGTCATTCGCGGCCTAGCAAGGAACACCACCGCAGAGACCCTGAATTTCGTATTTTCTCTATACGGCGAGGTGGAAAACTGTGAAGTTATAATGGACAGAGACGGTAACAGATCCAAAGAGTACGCCATTGTGACCTACAAAGCCGCAGAGGCCGCGTGGCGAGCTTTGAAGGACCCCTGCAAGATAATTGACTCCACAAGAACCATTTGCAGCTTTGTTACTCAAGAGAATGATGAAGAACCTGAGCCTAGAGAGGAACGGACTATTCATGTAAGTGATGTGCCTCTTCATATGCCTTACGGAAATTTTCTTCACTTCTTTTCCCAATATGGTGAAGTGGAGGCAGGTTATCTGGGTTGTATGCGTGGGGAAATCAATGGTCTTGTTAGATTTAGGTACGTCCGGGGAGCCATGCATGCTTTGGAGATCCCTGTAAAGAGTATTGACAGATACCATCACATGTACTGTACTAAAACTTCTGAGAATTTGACATTCGAAGGTGATCAGCGCCATTTGGGTCGTCGCCGAAATCCGCATCGAAACATGCCTTTGTTACCAGCTTCACAGTATCCAGACTCTCCCAAACAAAACATGTCTGATTTTTTCACTTCAGTACATAAGGCAGAGCAACATCTCAAGAAAGTTTCAGATTTATTAGTTGCAGGACAAAATGAGAAGAAGAATCAGTCGGAAATGGCAAGCAGTAGCACAGGAGAGGAGGAGGCGAGAAGTAGTGGTGGACAGAGCCAAAGTAAAGGTTAAAAGCACCCTTATTACAATTGTAGTCAATAATTTTTTTCCCCATCAATTAAATAAATGTTATGTATATTATCATATTTTAAAATTTGTATGAGGATGGATAGTAACAAATTATTAGTTTAATAAAATTTATATACAAAAAGAATAAAAATATCCTATAAAATTTTCAATGGATGGAGAGAATTAATCACATGAGGTGCTTGAATGCACTATTTTTTATTCCAGGTTGGTTACTCATCTTATTTACCAATATCAAGTGAGTGATGGGATTCAAAAATGAACAAAGCACCATTTTTTTTGCAAAAGAATAAAAATTCTTAGGTAAATCCCATGGTTTTTTGAAGAGTGGTATGTGGACCAAGCCTACTAATTCCTCCATAAAAAAGAGACATTTCCCCCAAAATATTAGGAGTAGAGAATAAATAATTTTTTCATTAAATTATATTTGCCTCTACTAACTACACCAATGACATAATAAAAAATACATGAATATTAGAAAAAATTACACACTTGAATTATCTAGAGCGACATAAGAGAATGGGTAAAAATACAAAATCAAATGAGCTTAAAATTATACATATTTATTTTTTACTTGCAAAAATATTAAAGTAACTTTTTATGTATATGTGTGATATCCATATTAAATTATAATAAGATCAATAAAATGGTCGATTAATATGGATTTTTGGTAAAAAATAATAATGATAAATTCTAATAATAATAAAAAACAATAAAAAAAAATATAGATTTAGGCACCCCCTAATTGTTTAGTCTGCCTAAGGCTTAATCCCCCCTTGGTGGTGGAGGAATATTGTCTTTATCTTAATGCCTTCAAAATTCGTGACTTGTCTTTTCATTTGAATTATGGTATTTGTTAAGAAATTGAAGATTTTTATGGCCATAATAATTATTTGGTAGACAAAATTGTGAATATTCTATTATTTATAGTTAGCACCAACTCTTACACACAAATTATAATCTACACCAATCTTCATTACTTAAATAATAAAAAATTGCTCACAAGTTTAAAATAAAATAAAAATCAAATTGATTGAATGTAAACAATTGAAAATGGGAAAAAAAAAAAAGAAACAAACAAACAAGCCCAAAGCATATTATAGCTTTCAGCTTTAATTGACTCTCCTTATTATTTACACTCTCAATTATTAAATTATTGTTATTATTTTTCATAAATAAAATTACACTTTTTACAGTAGAAAAATTGTTCAATTTTTAACAAGTAAATTTAAAAAACTACTCATTCTTAATTTGATTAGTTAATAGATTTGAGCATTTTTAGAAGCTTTAGCGATTTCAAGGCCTCCAAAAAAAATAGTATTAAATATATGTCAAAATACAATGAAGTGGCACATCACTGCACTCTAATGTGACAATTTCAACAAATAATATTGATGTCATGTATGCTGTCATGGTGGCTACACCTTGCGATCATTCTTGGAAGCCCAAAAAATACATAATCCCCTACATTTATAGCATTGTTGCTCTTGAAAAGAATCGCAATGGATCTGCATGCAGAGAGCAGATAATTTATCTACAGTGGGAGATCTGTCACCATTAGCGCATTTATTCAACCTCTTTTCTAGAGCCTAGCCACTTGGCTAGCTTTAATTATGACTTCGCTCAACTCTAGTCCAGTTATTTCAACTGCGACGGAGAGCGGCGATTCTGCGAAAAAATGGCTCTGGGGAAACCCCCTCGCAAGTTCATGCTGAAAGTACTCCACAAGGTAATGATAGTCCCCCTAATATTATTTTACCACTTTTAGAATTTGATTCCACCTGTAAATGGCTAGAATAATTCTGCTTAATAGGGTATTTTGTTGAAAGGACTCCCTCTGAAAGAATGCTTAAATCATGGGTCCAAACTACTTGGACGGTGCATGGTATTAAATTGGAATCTATCCAGAACCTAACTAAAGTTTTTTTTTGCCTTCGTTTTGCTGATCCTAATCATGCTTCCCTTATCTTACATAAGCAGAAAACCTGGTATGTAAGAAGCTCCCTTCTGATTTTGTCTCCCTGGACCAGGGACTTTGTAGTCTCTGACCAGATGGCTCTTAAGGTCCCCGTTTGGGTTGAGTTCCCAAGGCTTCTTATGCCTTACTGGCATTTTTTAGAGTGTATTACTGCCACCCTCGACCGTGTTATTTACACAGAGCCTAACAAGGTTTTTGCAGCTCATCCGCAGAAGAGGGTTTACATAGAACTGGATCTTTCGAAGGACCTAAAAGAGTCCATTTCCATCCAGGTTGGTGATGTGTATTTTTCTCAGAATGTGGTATACATCAATCTTCTGAATACTTGTTTCTGATGTCAATCTTCTGAGCATAAAATTCGGGACTGTCCCTTTTTCGCCACTTCAAAGCCACTTGGCAATCATCACCCTCAACCTGAATAGGAGGCCTAACACATAGTGGGTGGCCGAAGAGCCAACAAGAACAAAGCCACTCCTGTCGGGCCTTTGCAACCTGGTTCAACTATTCAAGCCAGAAAGACAATTCCAAATGCCTCCAGATCAGCTGCAAAGCAACCTTCAGATACCAAGTTGCCTCTAGTTCATACGAAGGTTATGGCTAGCAGTATGGTTGGTTCTTCAAGAAAATTGGCTCCTTTGGCCTCAAACACTCAGCCTGCTCTTTTGCAGAACAAGAGTGGTCTTCAATCGTTACTGGTTTCTAACAAAGTGATTTCACGATGAAAGCAGGAGGTTTGGCATTCTTGCATCCCTCCTCGCGAGCGCGAGGAGGGGGATTATAGCCCTAACAGCCGGTGGGCTACTCAACTGTCTGATTTATTTACAGTTAACCAACGGTTTTTGTAGAACAGTTTTGGGGCCCTTTATGGTTTGTGTGAGCTAGACTCAGTAAATGCATCTGGACAATGTTTCCTCATGAATTTCTACTCATGGAATGTTCGGGGTCTCACAGACTCCACTCGCAAATACATAGTGCGATATTTTAGGAAAAGCTTCCCAGATATGGTTATGTTTGCAGGAAATCAAAGTTACAGGTTTTTTGCTTGATTCTGTCGCCAAGACTATTTGGCCAGACAATTTAGCTATCCCTAGCAACCATGCAGCTAGCAGAGGTGGAATGATCACATTTATTTCTCTGAAATGGCGGCCGTATTATGTCAATCATGGATGTGACCCTGACAACCGCATTCTCTGGGTGTTATTCAATATTGAAAATCTCTCCTTTGGGATTATTAATGTTTATGCACCCAATGATGCGTCAGAAAGGATGTCACTTTGGCGGTGGGTGGTTGACAACCTTCCAAGCACATACTGGTTAATCACTGGGGATTTTAATATGGTTGAGCATCCCAAAGACAAAATGGGCCTTCTACCCATGAGTTGGCCAGCTGGTGAAAGGGAAGCTTGGTTTTACATGTGTAATAAATTTGGGTTTTATAACCCTAATTATTCATGTCACACCAGCACGCTACCATGGTACACTTGGTCTAATCTTAGAAATGGCCAAGATCAAGTTTTTAAAAGGCAGATCATGTCATGATCTCGTTACAACCTTTCTTTAAATTTGTCAATTGTTACTCTCTTCCGGTGGAAGCTTTACCAGCCATTGCTCTTTCCGACCACATTCTGATTCGGTTCTGGATTGAATGGACTTTTCAACTACCAAAAATTTAAAAGACACAGTTTTATTTAAATACTGCTTTACTGCATCATGACCCAACTTTGGCGCACATCTGCCAAATTTGGAACCTTACACCTTGCCCTCTTTGTAGGGTGGGTTGGATAATTTGGTGGAAAGATGCTATATTTCGGCTCACTAAATTCCTCCAGATGTATGGTGTTCAGCTCGCTAAATTCCGGTGGCGGGCCTATTCCACCACCTCCACCGAGCTGAGCCACTCGACAGTGGCACTCGAACAAGATCCTTTCAATGTTGCTCTGCAACTCTAAGTGGCAAAACTGCAGCAAAAAATCTACATTGCTGATGACTACACAACTCGGGGTGCTCAAATTAAGGCTCAGCTCCACTGGCTTAAAATTGGAAACCGAAACACCAAAGAGTTTTACCAGTGGCTCAAGGCCAAACACATGAACCAGCAAATTTCTACCATTGTTGATGTCAGAGTTTGGATTATAGATACTCCTCAAATGTTCCAAGCATTTTTTAGGCACTATGTTCAGGTTTTCAAAGCACAGGATGAGTCTCCTGAGTGAAAATCCATGCTCTCTGAATGCCTCTTAGTAGTTCCTTGCAAGCTTTCACCTGCTCACAGAGTTATCTGTGACAGATTGCTTACTTTAGAGGACTTATATGAAGTTGTTTCCCTTATGGCCAATGATAAAGCTCCTAGAATGGATGGCTTCCCTTGCGAGTTTTACAAAGCCCTTTGGGACATGGTAGGCCATGATCTGCTGCAAGTCTACCTCGAGGCTCTCCACTTAGGGTCCCTCAGTGCCCTTATTAATAGGGGTCACATAAAGTTCATCCCTAAAGAAGGTGACCCGAAGCTCATTTGCAATTGGCGGCTGATTACCTTGCTCAATGTTTCATACAAAATCATAGCTAAGGCTTTAGCTCTTCAGCTTCGACCCATTTTTCCCATTATCGTCAGTCCTAAGAAGACTGGTTTCATACAAAGCAGGTACATTCTGGATAACATTTTGGTTGTTTGGGAAGGTATGGATTGGGCCAGAACCTCTAAATAGCTAGCCATTTTTGTCAAAATTTGACTTTGAAAAAGTTTCCTATGACATGATTGAATGGCATTTCACTCTTCCACATCTTTCGATGCTTGAAGCATGTGGGCTTCGGATTCGGTTTTCATCGCCTCTGTCAAAATGGTTTTTTGGCACAGATGCCACGGCCTCCTTATCTATTAATGGACATACTTCTGAGCAGTTTGGGATTTTTTGTTCTATCAGAAAAGGTTTTCCTTTAGCACCTGCTCTTTATGTGCTAGCCGCTAAAGGTTTTGGTTTCCTCCTTGCCCATGCTCGTGATCAAGGGCTTGTGAAGGGTATTCAAATCCCTTCTATGACTCCCCTTCAGCTTGTCAATGGGAATTTTGTAGATGACTCCTTCCTCACGCTCCTGGAGGAGGAAGTGAATATCAACAATGCCATGCAATGTTTGGATACGTATTGTTTAGCTTCAGGTTCCAGTATCCAATGGAGAAAGACCTAGTGCTTCAGGCAATATTTTCTCCCTAAACCTGGTTGGCTAAATCATTTTGACTAGAAGTATATCGAGCATGGAGAAATTTTTAAATTTTTGGGCATTCCCTTTTCTTTCGATGCTTCTCCCAATCAACTTTGGCAATATGTTATTGACAGGGTTTCTTGCAAATTGGAGTACTAGATTACTAAACCCCTTTCACTTGCAGGAAAATTTTGGATTTGCTCCAAGATATTGGCAGCCACACATGTTTATTATTCTTCTTGTTGGGTGCTGGCTAAAGCCTCTTACAAGAAACTGGAGAAACTTCTCAGATATTTCCTTTGGGCTAGCTCAGACCTTGGCAAAGGATTTCACAGAGTTACCTAGGAGTATTGTTGTCTCCCTAGGGATTCTAGAGGTCTTGGTCTACTGACATTGGCCACCAAGGGTCTTCTCTTTCATCCAAGTGGATTATTCAGTCCTGCACTGGCAACGAAGCTTGGAAAGTGTTGATTCACAACTGTATTTGTCAAGGCTCCCCACAGGGGCGTAAAACTTGGCAAGGGCTGGATTTTCATAGCCTGCTCATTATCAAATCCCCGGTTAAGATTGCGGGCACTTTTGTTGTCAAAAGCATATGGAAATCTTGGGAGTTTCTCAAACCCTTTTTAATCTGGGAAGGGGATGGATTCAGAAATGGGCTATCCATTAATGACCACAACATTTGGCGGTCTCCTCTCATCAATTTTCATGATGTGCCGCTTGCCCAAGTGCCCTGGGTTCATGCTCTTAAGTTGTATCATCGAGGCTTATGCACTTTTAAAGACATATTTTGTAGGCAGACCAGATTACTTCTCACTTGGCCTCAAGCTAAAGCCAAGTTTCGACTTGCTTCTACTGACAGAGAGTCTTATCAGGAAGTTCTTGATTCCATTCCTACAGAGATGCTTCACAAAGTTGGTGTCATCTCTCTCAGGCCTTGGTGGAAGGATTGGAAATGGTTTCTAGATACCCCTTTTTTAAATTACTCCCCAGGAAAAGGTTATGCTCTGCTCACCCCCAGGTTGCCAATGGTAGCCTTGCTAAACTCCAGATGGTCCATCAATTCTGGATGGTCATCCTGGGAAGCTAGATTTCATACCATATGGAAAGCCATCATTCAGCCCAAGTTAGCCTATTTTGCTTGGTGTCTACTTTATCAAGGTCTTCCTCTTGGGCGTAGATTAGCTCATTACGGGATAGCTCCTCGGCTATGCCCTTTTTGTGGGCACATTGAGATGCTCATACATCTGTTCTGGTACTGCCCAAAAGCTCAAGCTATTTGGGCTTGGATCCATGATTTCTTTCGGCTATTTAGACCAGCTCAATTTCATTGGCAACATATTTTGCTGGGGGATTCTATTTCCATTCCCCATGCTTTTGCACAAGTGTGGCATACTTTCAGAGTGGAGATCCTTTTTTTATATGGAAAGAACACAATTCTGTTGTTTTTGCTAATTCCACAGTTTCTTGTATTCTTTCACATTATGATAAGGCCATGCTTATCTCGAATGTGTTCTTACAGATCCAGGACCAGGCCCGCAAGGTGGAGCTGGAGGTGCGGCACCTTCAGACCCTTCTGGATCATTGGGCCAGTGCTCCTTGCACTATGGTGTGGGAACCTCCTACCTCCCCTTCTGCGAGTGTTCGTCCAAGAGGGCGTCGTGGCCATGGCCAATCGGTAGACCAAGCACATCGTCATCGCTCTCCCAGGTGGTATCCCGAGCAATGGCATAGCCCTGTTAATCGTGGTGGTTGGGGGTCCCCTCACCATTATGTGCAGCACAGTGGTTGGGGTTCCCACCACCACTCCTCACCTCCTATGCAGAGAGATGGGTGGGACTCTGACAAAGTTCCCAGGTTGGCTCTTGTTATTTCTCCTAGCCAAAATGAAGACAAAGATGAAGAAGTTTCTTCAGGCTGACCTCCCCTTCCAGATGACAAAGATCTACCTAGTAGTAACTTAGAGGATAAGGGGCCACCACCACCCCTACCCATGTGTTTGTTGCGATGGCCTAGTTTTTTTATGTTTTTATAGAATTGTCGTTAAGTTTCTTGTTGCCCCTTTGGATTGATACTTTAGTCTCCTAGCCGTCACGACTAGTTTGATCATAGGGTGTGCCCTTTACCACCCATATTTTTTTGTGGATAGGCTGTAATATTTTATATTAAGTAATATAATATATTTAATTTTATATTATTACTAAATATTTAATATAAAATATAAAAAAACTTAAATTAATATCTATAAATATAAAAAATTAATATATAATCCGGCCTATTCATAATTAAATTATGCCATATAAATATAGATGAATATATTTTCATCCAATATGACCTACTCTTACAAGTTTATTGGTGCATTCTTTTGTGATTCATTCTTCAAAGTACTTATTTAGAATTATGTGGACGAACTTTATCAATATTTTAAATTATAGCGGGTCATTGATGTAAAAAGAGGTCATCAATTAGATATATAAGGAAACCATACCTCCCATTGTGAAAATATACCTAAACTTCCGAGAAAAAAGAGCATATAAGAGAAGACGAAGAGAAATTGTGACGAGGAGCATCACAAAATCTAGTCGATAAAAGAGGTATTGAAAAAGTCTAAAAATATTTATGGGAAGAACGCAATAAGCATAGAAATCCTACGAAAACAAGGTTTTTATGTAGGAAAAATGTTAGGTTTTGGAGGTAACAACCAAGGGGAATAATTAAACACCCCTCATTTCACTATTTATGATGGTAAATTTGAAGACCTCCCCTAAAAACTATAGATATTACTTTGCGAATTTCTAAACATGACTTTTGAAAGGAGTAAAGACAATTTGAATATAAAAATTTGGCAATTATTGTAAATGTTAAGTGAATAGATAAATTAAATTATCTTATACCCAAAAAATTAGGTGAAATAGCAAGAAACGTAACACCTCAAAATTATCCAAATCCAAATATTTGTGAATTAACGAAGATTAGCCACTAAAATTTACACCATTATTTAACCAAACCACTAATTTTCTCTCTAGTTCATTTTTATAACCCTTTTGTTTCCACATCTTTGATGTTAGATTCAATAGATTACACTAAAAAAAATAGTTATGGTTCTACTTAAAACCTTGATGAAACTTATTTTGGAATCAAAATTTTCAAACCCTCGGTATGTGTAATTTTATGTATATTTTACATTCTTCTCTATATGAATTTATCATAGTAATAAAACTTTCTGTTATAATTTAAATATTCACGTGTGGATGCATTCGTATTATTTAAATTTATTAATTCTCACATGATATCTACTCTCCTTTAAAAACTTAATTAAATGAAGAAAATTGTGTATACACCTCATTTTTTACACAAACTAATCGTTTCTTTTTTGCAGTGGTTGTTGATGCATCTTCCTCCTGAGGGGGTACCTTAAGGGGCATATCACAATTGGGGTTTGATTAGGCTTGGTGATGTAGGAAAGACCACAAAATTTGAGGTATTCACTATTATGTCATAGTTACCCTATCCTTTCCTTGTGTCTTCCACTTATTCACAATTTAAATGCATCATGTCTACTTGTTTAAGTTTATTGCATGCTATTATATTTACTTTTGATCACCCTAGACCTTCATCATTTACCTCTATCCAACTTTTATCTTTCATCTCACATGTTTTTTCACCTTTGATCTTAGGGTTCCCTTGAGTCCAACACCATCACTCATGGACAATCATGTTGGGTTTGTCCTTACAATTGTTGATACCAGTCTGATGTCACAAGGTGAGAAGCCACCTAGAATACAAAGGAGAGTGACATTGCCTTTGCCAATGACTCCAAGGATTTCCAGAATGTATCTTTGGAGACAGAAGAGGAAAAATTAGCATCAAACGCATCTGAGCAATGGCAATGTCCCAAACACTGTGTAATGAGAAATTCTATGAATAGTAACCCAGAAAAGTCCACCCTTATTGTAATTCATAATGAAAACACAGATGAAAAAACTGGGCTTTTTGGAATGCACAAGGCATCAAGTCCTTATCAAAGTGAAGTTCTGTCTTCAGCCTTGAAGCAGAGCAAATTGACCACATCTAGTGACTGTAAAGATGATATACTGGATGCTAGCTTGATAGAACCTGTCATCTCAAAAGTTCAAGGAGCAATGCTTAAATTTTACAGTAAAGAAGAAACTTCAGACGCCACTGTAGAACTAAACTTCAGAAAAAGCCAACCCATATCATCTCAAGTCAAGCCAGTCCTCATATTCCCTGCATTGTCTCATCATCCGCATGAAGGTGTTTGGGGACTTAGAAGCGGATAAATTGGGTCTCTTACTACTCATTTGTGTAGATCCCTCGGTTTTTACAAATAACGTCAGTAACACTTCACAAAATTCTAGGGAATGCAGAGTAATATCTGAGATGGATCCAGGCTCGAATGTTTTCCAAGATCAACCAGAGAACACTGCAATGAATTCTTTCCTTCTAAGGGGCAGTGAACTCTTGGATGGCTCAAAAACTAAAGATAATTCTCATTATGATTCAAATTCTGGGCATCCTAATGGAACATATGGAAGCCTGGTGAAAACTCAGGAGTTGCACAAGGCCACAGGTACTGTTCCAGAGGAGAGAAAATCTTCCAAGCCACAAGGAAAGAGTGCAGGTGCACCATTAGAGAATGTATTCACTGTACGGAGCAAAGTGCGAGGGTTCGCCCCTTGACTGCAAGAGCATCAGATGCATTTGCAAGTGGATTTTTTGACATTAAACGGCGGAAAAAGGGTATGGACAAAACCTTGAATTCCGCACCAAAAACTGGTTGGCTGAACCTGAACTTGAAAGTTGGCCAGATGAACTAACCTCTTCTTTCAATGCTTGAAAGTCAGAGTTGAAATTTCCCCATGTGCGTAGGTTACAAGCATGGATTCTGCACAAGGAAATCGTAACGGTGACAGGCAAATATGTGATTTGTCCTGATTTGTTTATTAGATGAAGCAAACCTACACTTGTGGAAAGTCACAAAAATAGATGTTCATGCATAAAACTATGTACAAAAACAAAGGGAAGACAGGGCTTTGTGGCTAGGATGTTGATTTTTGATTAAAACCATGATATAATATACACATTGTTGCGTTCAAGCAGAGATGCGAAATGGCAACATGTCTTTAACAAAAAATGCTAATAGTCTGGATTTATTTTTGGAGCATCATTTTAAGGCTCCCAAGGAATGACTGGAATCATCGTCCTGCAATAATGCTTGGTATCACTTGTACCTTCATATCTTGGATGATACACATGTGTTTATGCCTTCTTCCAGGTATTGTATTAATATGGACCCATATTTGTAAGGAAATAAAATTCACTTCATCTATAGATTTATTTGTTATGCAACTCCCTTCAAACTGAGGACAAAATCAATTACTTGTTGGTCAAGTAACATTATTGTTGGGCCTGTAAACTAGTTTTGGGAGGTTACTTATTGGAGAGGATATGAGAATTTTTTAACATAAGGCTGACACTGTAAAATAACTGTATTGTCAATCAACAAAGCAAAAAGGAAATTAAAATTTATCAAACTTGTGAGGTGTCTGGACAGTTGCCTACCATGTCAAGCTTGAACCCTGTGAATTTGGTTACTGTAAGTGCCAATGCCGCTGTAAAATTTGCTACTCTTATTATTGTTCAGTCATTTTTTTAATAGAAAAAACCTACAATTAAATTCACATTATGCCACATTATAGTACCACCACAATTCAACCAAAAAAAACGAATGGCATATGTAAGTAAATGCATACTTTTGTAGGGTCATTAAAAATAAGGAACAAATGTTTGTTATTATTAAACTCATAGAAATTAGGGATTGCTTAAAAAATAGGGTTTAGCAAGTTTTTGTATATAAGAAATAAGGATAATTAAATCAATTAAGCCTTTGACATTCTCTCTAAGTAAGAGAGTGCCACTGTGAAAATGCTCTCCTTTTTTTGTTCGAGGACATTCCTCGACTTACTCTACCTCCTCCATGCTCTCAACCAAGATGAGGTCACTTTAAGGAATGGGAAGAGTGGAGGTAATGTCACTCTCTTTGGGGTAGCATTCTTCCATTTCCAGCTTCATTGGCCAAGCTTGTATTTTCTTGATATTTTTAGGGGTGTTTTATTGGTATTTTTATTGATAAAAAGTGGGGAAAATAGGTCGTATCTCTCATGTAGTGTCTATGTACTCTCCCATATTTCTCCCCCTTGGTTGAATTTCTTTACCTAAACTTGGATATCTTAAAAGATCCTTTCTTCATTGTGAAAGGGTTTGCATATCATTTCAATATGGCAAGTACTGTTAGGAAATAAGAGATAAAATATGCGGAATAATCCCTTACAGAATCGCAACAGTAAAAACTAATATGCAGAAAATATTACAGATCTCAAATAAAAGTGCAGAATAAATAACACAACACAGAGAGACAAGATTTAACGTGATTTACCCAATTTGGGCTACGTCCACTAAGAATCACTTGCTCAGATTTTATTACAAGCCTCCACTCTCTCAATATAATACCCAGATCCGTTTGGAGCTATGCTTAACAAATTCTATAGAATTCACACACAAATTCAAAACACGTCTACAATGTTATATCTAGTCCCTACCATATGCATAAAACCATATATGTAGACAACTACTTAAGCAGTTTTACAAAACTGTGGGTATCAAAACCATGAGCCAAAATCGTCCCATAAACCTATGGATCAAAATCCCGCCCATATGAGAAAAGCATGTTTCCCGGTATATCGGGCACGTTTAAGGCCAAAAAAATTCTCATGGGCTGCACCCCCAAACTGTTACTACCGGGGGCCTGTCTCGGCCCCAAACCCCAGTGAGACAACTGTGGAAAGTGTATAGTATTCAACACTTTCTCACAAAAAATAGGCTCCACGACCTAACAATCTCCCACTTGGAGACTATTTTTCCTCTGAGCAAGGTTCCCAACACTTCACTAATTTTCGTGAAGACCAACCAAAGTTGAACACAGCTTCATTTTTTCCCTTGTGACAACCTTGGTCATCATGTTTGTAGGATTATGACTGGTATGAATCTTCTCTAGCTTCAACTTCTCATCCTCCAAAGTTGTCCTGATGAAATGGTACCTTAACTGTATATGCTTCGTTCTAGAGTGGAAAGTAGATTTCTTAGCTATGTGTATAGCACTCTGACTATCACTATGCAACTTTCCTTCCTCCTGCTTATGCCCAAAATCCTCAAGCAATTTTTATAACCAAACCATTTCTTTACTTTCCTCTGTGGCAGTAACATACTCAACCTCTGTGGTTGACAAAGCCACTAGCTTCTATAGTCATGAAATCTAGCTTGTTGTTGTCCCACCTACAGTGTTAACATAACTTGTTGTGCTCCTCCTGGTATCTACATCTCCAACCATATCTAAATCTACATAACCACACAAAATGGTTTCTAATCCACTGTAGCACAAAACTATCCCCATGGCCCCCCTCAAATACTAAAGGATACACTTTACTGCCTGTCAGTGATCTCTACCTGGATCACTCATAAATCTACTCACCACTCCCACTGCATGGGCAATATCAGGCCTGGTGCACACCATGGTATACATCAAACTGCCAACTGTTGATGTGTAAGGTATCTTGAACATCTGGTTTCTATCTTGCTCTATCTTGGGACACTGCTCCTTTGATAACTTGAAATGGCCTGCCAAAGGAGTCTCAACCGGTTTAGCATCTTGCATATTAAACCTCTCCAAGAATTTCTTAATGTACTCTTCCTAAGATAAAGTTAGCTTTTGTTCCTTCTTATCCTGAGATATCCTCATACCAAGGATTTGTTTGGCTTCCCCCAAATCCTTCATAGCAAAGGATTCACTTAGTTGCTTCTTCAATACTTTTATTTCCTACATGTTTTTACCTGCAACCAACATGTCATCCACATATAGACAAACGATAATATAACTGCCATCCTCAAATTTCTTTGTATACACATAATGGTCAGAATGACATCTAATATAACATTGCTCCATCACGAAGCTATCAAATTCCGTATACCATTGACGTGGAGCTTGTTTCAAGCCATACAAGATCTTCTTCAGTTTGCACACCATCTCCTCTTTACCTTTGACCTCATAGCCCTCTGGTTGCTGCATATATAGTTTCTCCTCAAAATTACCATGGAGAAATGTAGTCTTTACATCAAGCTGTTCTAAGTGAAATTCTTCTACTACAACTATTCCTATAACAGTTCTAATAGAAGTCATTTTTACTACAGGAGAAAAAAATCTCATCAAAATCTATCACTTTTTTCTGTGCAAACCCCTTAAGCACCAACTAGGCCTTGTATATTTTCTTTCCTCCTTCATCTTTGACTCTGAACATCCACTTGTTTTGTAATTCTCTTTTTCCTTCAGGTAGCTTCAGCAAATCCCATGTTTGGTTTTCTATGAGAGCCTAATGCTCCTCATCCATGGCTTACTCCCACTTCTTCCTGGCATCTACCTGCATTGCTTCATCAAATCTCTATGTCTCTCCACTATCAGTGAGTAATAAATAATAAAGAGAAGGAGAAAAACATTCAGGTTCTCTTCTTACCCTAGAAGACACCCTCAATATAGGATTTTAAGGTTCCTATTGAGAGGTTCTTGAACTTATTCATGTGTCACTTTCCCATCCGGAAGATCCTTTACCGCTACATATTCTTTCTTGGATTCTTCCTTGTTTTCTTACAACTACTGCTTATACATGACTTTCTCATTAAATACCACATCCCTAAATCGAATGATTTTCTTTTCCTTAATACTCCAACATTTATATCCAAAGTCATCACCACCATAACCAATGAAAGTACATTTTTCTAATTTAGCCTCTAGCTTAGTCCTATCATCCTTGTCTATATGGACAAACACCTCACATCCAAAGACTCTAAGAAATGAATAATCAACTTTCTTACCTTACCAAGCCTCTTCAGGTATTCCTCCATCCAAGGCACTTGAGGGTCCTCTATTTATCAAGTACACAGTTGTGCTCACCACTTCTACCCAAAAAGAAAGAGATAGTCATGCATGTAACCCCATGCTCCTAGCACATTCCATTATTGTTCTGTTCATTCTTTCTAACACCCCATTCTGTTACGGAGTTCCTAGAACCATCTTTTACCTGTGAATTCCATTCTTAGAACAATAATCATCAAATTCATTGCTATAATACTCCCCTCCATTATCTGACCTGAGACATTTTAGCTTAAGACCTATTTCATTCTCTACCAAGGATTTCCATTTAAAAAAAGTGTCAAATACATCATATTTGTTTCTAATACAATAAACCCAAACTTTCCTTGTTACATCATCAATAAAAGTAACATAATAACTTGAACCCCCAAGAGATGATACCTGAGCCAGCCCCCACACATCAGAATGCACCAGCTCTAACTTACTCTCTTTCTTTGTAGGTCCAACCTTGAGAAACCTTACTCGCTTTTGTTTCCCATATATGCAGTCCTCACATAACTCCAAACATGTTTCTGTATATCCAAGAAAATCCTTCTTTATGATCTCCATGCCCTTATGGCTCATATGACCGAGCCTATAGTGCCACAATGTTGTATCTACTTTTGAAGCCACAAGATTACAAACATTAGTGCTATAAGTGGTTAAATACAAGGTTCCAACCTTCTTACCTCTTTCCACCACAAGAGTGCCCTTGTTAACCTTCCAAGAGTCTGCTGTAAATATCACAGTACAACCATCACTTCCCAACTACCCTGTCGATATCAAACTTCGTCTTAATGTAGGCACATGTCTGACATCCTTCAATAGCCAAGTATTCCCATTCTACATCTTAACCTAAATAGAACCTTTTCCAACTATGCTGCAAGGCTCATCATCACCAAGAAAAACATGCCCAAAATCTCCTTAAACATAATCAACAAAATAATGCTTATGTGGAGTAGCATGGAAAGAAGGCCCCGAATCTAAAACCCAAGATTTAGTAATATTGTGCAAAGAAATAATCAAAGCATCCTAACATACATTACACATTGCCACATTTTCCTCCTTGATTTCTTCATGTTGTTTCTTCTTGTCCCAAAGTTCCCAAAAATTCTTTGCATGCCCAGACTTTTCACAGTGCCAACATACTATCCTACTTTTGGATTTTGACCTTGCCTGGTTCTTTGATTTTCCATGGATTCCTCTATTCTTCTGTCTCCCTCTAGTTTAAACCGTCAAATAATTCCCTCAAGTAGAAAATTCGCCAGATATTTTTCTTCACATTTCCTCACTTAGAATCACCCCTACAACATCCTTAAACTTCAACTTTGAGTTAATTGGAACCGAGTTGCTTACCGACATTACCAGGTTATTCCAACTCTTAGGTAAAGAGCACAAAACTAATAAAGCCCAAAATTCTTCATCAAATTCTATCATAACAAAAGCTAGCATATTTACATTTGTATTAAAATCATTTAAATGATCTACTACTGAACCATTCTCAGACATCTTCATATTAAACAATTTTTTCATTAAAAATATCTTATTAGAGGCAGAGGGTTTTTCATACAACTTCCCTAATGCATCCATCAATTCTTTTGTAGTCTTTTCCTTTGAAACATTAAATAATACCAAAGATGTAATAAACAGCCATATTGTCCCAAGTGCCTTTCTATCCAGCAAATCTCATTCCGCATCTGTCATGCTCAAGGGTTCATTCACCTTCTCAGACAGTGGAATATACAGATCCTTTTGATAAAGGTAATCTTCCATCTGCATCTTCCAAAGACTAAAATTCTACCCATTGAATTTATCAACCCTATATCTTCCATCATCTGTCATAGCTCCCACTCAAGATAAAACTTTCCCTGCGATTCAACACTTCAACAAACCAAACCAGGCTCTAATACCAATTGTTAGGAAATAAGGGATAAAATATGCGGAATAATCCCTCACAGAATCGTAACAGTAGAAACTAATATGCGAAAAATATTACAGATCTCAAATAAAAGTGCAGAATAAAATAAAACAACACAAAGAGACAGTATTTAACGTGGTTCACCCAATTTGGGCTACATCCACCAAGAATCACTTGCTCATATTTTATTACAAGCCACCGCTTTCTCAATACAATACCCAAATCTATTTGGAGCTATGCTCAAAAAACTCTACAGAATTCACACCCGAATTCAAAACACATCTACAATGTTACATCTCCTCTCTACCATATGCATAAAACCATACAAGTAGACAACTTCTTAAGTAGTTTTACAAAACCGTGGGTATTAAAACCATGGGCCAAAACTGTCCCATAAACTTATGGGTCAAAATCCCACCCATATGAGAAAAACATGTTTCCTAATATATCAGGCACGTTTTAAGGCCAAAAAAAAATTCTCAGGGGTTATGCCCCTGAACCCTTGCTACCGGGGGCTACCGGCCCTGCCCCGAACCCTGGTGAGACAACTGTGGAAAGTGTATAGTACTCTCAGTGTACCATCTTCAACACTTTCTCATAAAAAATAGGCTCCACAACCTAACAATGACCACATATAAGACACTGCTAATGTTTTTTCAATCCATCTTGTTACTAAGGATGATGTACCAATCCGACTCTTGGCCTCATCATTCAAAGGTGAATCTCTTCAATGGTAAAGGATTTTGTGACCTACTTTAATTTGTAATTAGGATGAACTTGGCACTTCCCTTTGCAATCATTTTGAAGACATATTGGATCACCTTTCTTTGATAAAGCAACTAAAAACTACAAAGAGAGTCCGAAATGAGCGGATGACATATTTTAACTTCATATTTCAAAGGACTTGGGATAGAATTCCTCAAGTGGTAATACCTACACCTCAGTATGCATTTCTATACTATCTAGAGGCTTTGAACAGTGATATTTCAATCATGATTTAGTCTATAGGGGGTATAACATTACTATATGCTTATGAGATTTCTATTAGGGCTAAGAATAGTCTTATTTAGGCTAGGAAACTTGTTTTTAGACCTCCAATGGGCCTATATTCCTAGAGATTGAGACTCCTACTTCTCATCAAGCTCTTGAATTAGCTTCCGTTCCAACCCCAAGAAATCAAAGTTCTAGCCAAACATATACTTCTTCAAGTACCTCAATTGAATTGTAAAACATAATGAAACAATTGAAAATTTTTGGGAATGAGTTTGTATCTATTAAGAGGTAGCAAGTCCAAAGTTTTAGACCTTACCAACCTAAAAAGCCTTATTTTCAACCAAACAAGCCTACCTCCCATGTTTCTCCTCAAAATCAAAATCAGTTTCCTCCTATAAACCATTTCAACCATATAATCTAAATATGGCTAGTTCATCCAAAGATTTAGTTCCCGTTCAAAATAATCTTGTGCAAGATTATGAGTGGTGTTTTCCTTCTCATCTTCCACATAGCCAATCAAAATGTCCAAATGAAATTTTGAACAAATATTCAACAGTACCAATTGCATCTATCTCTCAAGATGTTCCCTCAGAATAAAATCAGCAACAAGTAGTAACTCATGAGACACCACCAAGTGACACTTCACTTGTGAATTGGTAACTCAATGACTTTTGTGGGATAAATCAGACCATTCCTCAAGGTGTGGCTACAGATACTAGATCCAAAATAAGATTTATGGAAGAGGGGATGTCAGTAAATGCAGGTCCTTCTCAACCTTATTTGACACTTCAAGGAGGTGGCAATTCAAATATAGCTCCAAATGCACAAAATCAGCCTAAAGTACCTTCCACATTGTCCCAAATGCAAGAAAAGGTTGTTATAAGTAAGGAGAAGATAAAAGATAATCCAAATCCTATTAACATCCTTGAAAAAATGAAGAAAACTAATGTGAGCATATCTATGTGGTATTTTTTATCTATTCTAGGACAAAGAGATCTCTTATAGGTAGTTACATCCAACCTCACTATCCCAAGTGAGTCATCTAAGGAGAAAACAAAGGTTGTTCTTACTAATTCAATACAAAAAAAATAGAATCATTCAAACACGAACATGAAACCCCCTCCTTTTTATTTATCTATTATTATTGGCAATCATTGAGTTCATAGTTGTATGATTGATTTAAGGGAAAGCAGTTCTGTCATGCCCAAATAGATTGTAGACTAACTAGTACTCAAGTATGAATCTCTTTCTAAGGGTGTGGTACAAATAGATGGAACAAAAATGGGATTGTTGGTGTCATCAAATTTCTAAGTCTTGTGCTGCATGCATGCCCTGATTTCTTAGTTCCTTAAGAAATTTTCATAATTGATCTACCTCCACTCTCGCTTTATGTCTATCCAGAGACTTTGGTGCCAAAATTTGAGGATATTTATCATCTGATTGGTTTTATATGATTTTCAAAACCAGTTATGGCACTAAGGATACTATAAAATCTAAATTGATTTCTACATATCATATAGGACCTTATGTTCCTATCCCATCAACTTAAATTGTGCCATATTTGACCAAGAAGATTGTCCAAGTACCAAAGAAGAAGATTCTTAGATCAAGGGAATTCTTGACTTACTAGTTGATGAGTGGGGAAATGAATGCCATGCTTTTGACCCATATCGGAAAATTAAAGAAGTTGGCCTTGGTATTTATTTTGTGCATGAGGAGAATTCACCTTTTCTTAATAGCATTAAACCAAATAGTGAAGAGAAATATGGAATTTAGAAAATTTTCTTTGATGGATCAAGAAGTAGACAAGGCACAGGAGGATGTATAATCATTATGTCTCCTACAGATATGAATTATTACTCTTCTTTCATATTTTAGTTTAGCTTCTTTAATAACATAATGGAATATGATTCCCTCATCCATGGATTGCAATGGGTAAGAGATAATAACATAAAAAAAATTAGACATTTGGGGATACTGAATTGATAGCGAACCAGGTTAGAGGATCAAATGTAGCCAAGAATGACTTTTAAAATATTATAAATATAGAGTGTGGGATATTTTAGAACATTTTGAAGCTTTTCATATTTATGTCATTCCAATAAAAGGATATGAAGTTGCTGACAGACTAGTTGTAGTTGGGGAAAATTTTGATGTTGTTGAGGATATCAAGAGGAACAAAATATAACCACATATCAAGGTGGTAGTGAGATCTATTATACTAGAAAACAACACAAATTGGAAATTGTTTGAAAGTGGTCAATAGATTATCAGTTTTATTTAATAATAATTTGAGTTTTCTTCAAGAAATCAGGACAAGCTGGAGAAGCAATATGGATACCATTTTTTTCAACTCGGATCAAATAAGATGCCCAAGGGCCTAGTGACCTAGGAATCCATTTCCAACCCTAATGATCAGTTTAGAAAATAAAAGTTAAACATGGCGGTCAAGGGTGTATATTCAAAACCCATCTCAGTTGGTGAAGGAAAATTACTTCAAATTTGTAAGGTAAGCACTCCACATGAAAAATATGATTTTGTAGAACTTTTCAAATAATTTTTTGATATTTTTCCATGGAGCTATTAATACCTTAGCGGATTTGATCCTAATTTATCTCATCACACCATTGATCTAGATCCAACTACCAATACTATTAGACAAAAATAGAGACTTGTCAATCCACATATTTAGCCCCTGATGAAGAAGATATTGAACAAGCTAATTAATGCAAGCATCATTTTTCCCATCAAGAACTCATCCTAGTTTTCTAATCTGGTTTCAAAGTAGAAAAGGAATGGAGAAATCAAACTATGTGTTAGTTTATGGGATTTGAAAAAAGATTCCCTAAAGGATCATTACCCACTGCCTTTAATAGAACAGATCTTATAGGTATTAGTTGGGTTAGAAATGTTTTCACTTATGGATGGTTATGTCAGATACAACCAGATCATGGAAAGGGAGGAAGATAAATTATTGGGCTGGTAAAATATAGCCTAACTATGGAAAGCACAGAAGGATCTGGCATGTGCACATAGGGTGTATGGGTGCGCATGCAAAGATAGTGAAACAGGGCGCGCGCTAGGAAACCATAGAGTCGGGACTTAGCTATTTTTTAGTAAAGGGATATTTTTGGATATAGAGTGCAGAGCACACAATGACATAAGACTTTCTAAGCATGTGAAGACTAGTTTGAGTGACTAGAAGATCAAGGGTCGTGCAATGTTTTGAGGCTATTAATAAGATTATATTGATGTATTATTAAATAGTCTATTAATAGAGTGCTTGCATGCTTTTGTATCTATCATATAAGGGCACATGGCTATTATTAGCATGCAATCCATTTTTTGAAAGGTTCATGGGTGGTGAAGGGCAAGTCCTCACCCCTATAAATATGTATTGATTTGCACGATTTGGTATCATCATCACTTTTTAATAGATTTATGTTGTTGGATTATGTGCGTGCATGACTCATGGTGATATTGTTATGTATGTAAGAAGCTTATGTGTTTAACTGTAATTAATATAATGGATTCTGTGGTTGGATATTTATTGTAGGCACACCTGTTATGGGATATTGTATAGTAAACTTGATTTTAGTGCTTGTTTAAGTATTCTTGCCTATGTTTAGGATCTAGATTTGGTTCATGCATTATGTTTTGATTGAGTATTTGTTATGTATCTAGGATATATGTTCAATCAATCTAATTTCTTGAACAATCTGACATAAAAGAGGGACCTCGTACCCTTTTGTTCTTCAGGTGAGCGCTCAGTTTTAGGATGATGAGTGATGTGCCCACACGCCTTGTGCTTTTACGGGTAAAATATAGGTTACATTTTGGTTACATTTTGGTTCCATTTCTGGGACCTCTTTTTCAGTTATTTGACAAGATGTTGCATGATGAAGACATATCAGTTGACCTTGGCCATTATTGAAAAGTAATTACATGATTTAAAAGAAGAGTATGCTTGTTGATTTAGCACTTGACTTGAATTTATTACATGCGTGTGGGTTGAACAGAATCTATGTGATGAGCTATTTGAGACATTCTTCGCCATCTTTCCTATAGAGCTATACTATTTGTTGGTTTCTTATGCATCAAAGAGGAATTAGAGGTTTCACACGCTTGTTTGGACACAAGAATAATTCTAGGCCATGTATGATGTAGATCTGACATGGACGCATGCTATGGATCATTGGTTTTGTGGTATTCTAAACAGCTATATTCTAGAGTACGTATTTTCTACCTAATCTTTTCCATAGGTTTTCGAGTTCTAATTCATGCGCAAACCTAGAAGATCTTATTTGTGTAGTATTCCTTTGGTAATTAAGATCTTGATTGTGACCCTTGTTTTGGAAAAGAAACCTATGGCCAGCTAAACTACACCACATGTAGGGCCAAGATTAGGTGTGGTGAAAGATGGTGGACCTAGTGGCAGAAAGGTAGAGAGAAGAAAGACGGCTTAAGTTTAATGAGGCATGTGAGAGGGATCTAGAGAAGTAGCGTGAAGTTGTTGAACAAATGGTGTTGGGGAGGGAGATGGCTCGTGAAGGATTTGGAGCTCACACAAAGGACGTGGAGCCGGAGCATCTGGAACTCCCCCATTTGGGAAAGCATGGTATAGAACCCCTTTGACCTCATATGAGAGTGCACCAGTGGTAGCTACATGGGTCGTACGTGTGCATTTCATCCCTCATGGCGACCTAGCCCTTACGCTTGGTTTCTGAGTTTCTATGATAATTATCAGTAAGCAAGCTAGTGTGGGAAGTATAGTATCAGTAAATAGAGTTGATTTGCAGTCAGGATCAATATTTAATCAAGTAGCTTATTCATTTATCGCGACGTAATCATCGTCTATGTTACTTGGAGGTCTGGTTGGAGTTATTTTTTCTGGTGCGTCATCAGTACAGAACATGGGTTGTGAAGACCTTGTTTGTGAAACCTTGCAAATAAATGTCAGAGATGATTTATGGGTGCTCTTGAGTACTCTCCAACCTTTGAAGGAAAATTCTACAGACACAGTTCAACAAAAATTTTGTATGTCAAATTCAAGAGGATTTGAAAAGAAGGTAAGCCTATAATTTATAGAAGCAGAAGGTAGTTAGAATTGGTTGCACGCGGATAAATAAGTATACTAAAAATAGCATTGTGGGTAGTTTCAAAAGTGTCGGGGGCAGTAAATGAATTAATTACAAAAAATTTGCATCCGGAAAGGTGGTTTTACGTGCATTTTAATTTCCCCTACCTTTCTAGGATTCTAAAAGTGGAGTTAACTAGTGTAAGGATAGGGAGTTCAAGTGGAGTCTAAATGGAGTTAGATCAAGTGGCAGATGACTAGGATGTGCTCACACTTAATTAATTAATTATTTAATTAATAAATAATGATTAATTAAGCCAAAGGGGTACAAAAGGTACATGGGATTAATTTAATTAATCCAAAGGGATACAATAAGTATTGATTAATTAATTTAATCAATTAATTGCAAATTGATGAATAACAAGGTGCACTAGAATAATACTGGGAACAAGTGGAAACAAAAGTGTAATTTTGAGGTGTCTACATTAATATTAGAAAACAAGTAGATTTTATTTGGATGAATAGTTACATAAAATAAAACTAATTATTTTTGTAGTGGTTACAAAAATATTAAATGATTTTTAACTTGAACTAAAATAATAATAAATTACAATCACAAAAATTAATTGAACAACAAAAATCAGGAAACAAATATAGTGCATCTTATATTGTCTTCTCAAACACCAATATAGATAGGATTTTGGAGGATTATCTATAAAGAACGTCATTTTTTATGGGAAAATTATAAATATTTTCTTAAATAATAAGATAATATGATCAATAAGGTCATTTTATCCACCAACGTATATAAAACCCTAAGTTAAGAAATGATGTTATGATGATACAGAAAGCATGCTTACATAATTTTTAATTTAATCAATTTATAGTGAACAAATCACATGAAATGAAATTCGAATAAAGTCAATTAATCACGAGTGCCACCGCTTTCTATTTCCGACAAACTGTTTGGAGGGCAGCTACAAAATCAATTATCTTTCAAGGAGTCTCTTCTAAGGAGTATATTGGAAAATCTTGATGGATGCTTAGATTTTCTGGAATTGGCGGTAATGGCTGGCTTAGAAGCTCATTAATGAAGGAAAGACCACCATTAAGCTTTCTGTGACCACCATTATTGTCTACCACCTTTTTACGTACTCTAACAATTGGGGATCTCTGGTAAGAGCGTGGAAAAGAATGTTAAACATCTTCTCTTTTCTTAATGACTCCAACAGCCTTGTTATTTCATCCATTTCTTTTGTTTGGGGTTCCCTTTCAACTGTTGTATTCTTCTTTTTCGTGGGATTCATTGATCTTAACAAACTTATAAAACACAACTTTGACACTCATCATGGAATATCCAGGAGAAAACTATTGTTAATGGTGGGCATATACGTTTGGAATGGTAGTAGGAATGAGAAGAGACGAGGACATAAAGTTAATGAGGATTTGGAAAAGTCTTAATTATATCATGTAATGATAATGTATTTAAAAAGGTGATAATTATTGGAAGGTATCGATTACAAAGATATCAGCATCTTTGTCCGTAATAAACTAGAGATTACACTTTATGAGTAAGTATATATCTATATTTAATTTGTTCTTTTAGTGAAGAAGCCACGATTAGGGGGCATCCACTATCCGCTTAATGACCCTTCGTGTTGGGTATCTCCAAGCCTTGCACTCAGCAAGACTTGATCCTTGGTGGGCTCATTAAAAATCATTCAACTGCACCAATAAACCAAGGGCCCTTAGATAAGGTGATAATTATTACGGAGCTTGTGGTCTAAAAATAGGGTCGTATGGATGATTTTTTATCACACAAAATCAAAGCACTTTTAAGCCCCTCTAACATTTAGGTAGCTATCTAGATACATAAAAATTAGATGAAAACCATTTTTTTGTTATGTCATATATTTAGTATGGCTTTTAGAAGGTGAATAAAATTTTGTGGGACACCCATAGATGTGATAGTGATTAGTGATAGTTGATAAGAAACATGTCTTAGATAATAGTGTGTCAAACTAGCATAATTGTTTTTACAAATTACGAATAATATAATGTGTGGTGCATGGGTGCATCATGTTTCTGTAAATATTAATCTATTTTTTAACTATGAGAATTATTACCAAAATTTAGTATGAGATCCAAGACAAGAGTTGATAATGCTCAACATTGAATATTGTATGGGAAGGTTCTGTGAAATTCATGGTTGTTCATATGGATGAAACTAATTATTATGTGAAGAGTTTAAACTAGTTTTTTTTATTGAGTTAAGGAGAATGTTATGTGTAGAAGGTGGTTTTTTCAAGTAAAATAATTAAAGAGCGTCTGAGTGTCTATAGAAGGTATAGATACAATTCAATGAAAAATTTAATTAACTATGCACGGTTGTGTTTTTGTTTTGTGAAGGTGTTTTTTTATTTTTGTTGGACGTATAGTTTTTCGTAATTCTTATAACATAGATTATTTTAATCAAGTGTGAAGGTGTTTTTTATCTTTATTGAAGGTACATTTTTGGTAACCCTTTGTTTTCATGTGATTTTTCAAGGGCAAAATTCAATGTTAAAACATGACAACTTTACCCTAGTGTCAAAAAATTTGCGTGAAAGCCCTCTTGAACCATCTTCAAATTAATCTTCCATTTGTGTCATGCCTATCATGAGCCTTAAAATCCCTCATATTTTTTGTATATGTTTTCCCCAATGTTTAAAATGTCAAAATAAGATGACTCATTCTATGCAGTGCAATACTTCAAAAGGAGAATTATTTGGTAAGACTAGAAAGACTATTTTTAGCATTTTCAGGAAAGGTGTGGATCCCCTAAGACATATTTGAAAACTAAAATTAATTGGGAAATGGTTTTGAGGAGCTATGAACATGTTTTAGCTGATTTAGGAAGGTTTAGGAAATTTTCGGAGGTTTTGGAATAAGAACAATGACAGCGAAAATTTGAGGCTTAAAGAGCCTGTAGTGGAAATGGTATGTGAACTTCAACAAAGGATTCCATGAGATCTAGGATGAGTCAAGCAAAAAACAATATATCATATAAAATCTTAAACAATCCCTACATGATGTATTTTTAACATTCTTTACAAGACCCAAGCACTTCTAAGGGTAGGTCAATTTCAACAAACTCACCTTATGGTCCCGAATTAAAAAGAATAATTTTGGGAGAAGGAATAATCATGTCTTGAAAAAAAATCCCATTGATCTTTAAATTGTATTGGGAGTCAAAATTATATAAACCATTTCCTGAAAAGAGTTCCTGGATCTCCAGGAAAAGTGATTTCAAGTATTTGGGAGTTAGTCCTTTTCAGAGTTCGGTAGGTGGCGCATTCGGTGTCCCGACTATCCCAATCGTCCCAATTTTCCCAAATTTGCTAGGTACAATGAGGATAGTGGGGAAACTTGGGGAAATAAAATTCACCCCACCCCTCAGTTATACCTCTTGGAATCCCATATGACCCTCTTTCTTCTTGGCAAGTGTTAAGTTGGCTTACTCATGAAACTGCCAAATTACTTAATCTAACCTTGGGCGCATTTTTCTCTCCCAAATTTCCCTGAGAGATTAGGGACAATGAGGACAAAAAAAAATTCCCCACCCTTTATCCCCTCTCATGGTTCACCATGTGACCCAGATTCAATCCCCAGGAGCTAAAAATGGATTTCTCTCTCTTCCCCCCTCGTACAATCAAAGTCTGTCAAAGTGTAAAGATCACATGGAGGTGAATTTTACTATCCCAAATGTCCTTGGGTCAATGGGGATACTGAAGACACAAGAAAATTCCCCATTCCATGAAGGTTGCAAACCAAAATTTGGCTAAGTCTATTTACCTTGTTGTTTCCCTCTTCTTCCTCTCCTTGAACCAGAAGTGCTGTCAGAAGTTGTAATAGATCAAAAGAACTCCTACCCAATTATTTTTTTGATCATACCTCCATTATTTATGTGTACCAATATATTTAAGAACCTCCAAAAATTTATCAGACACTCCTACCAAATTTCTCTCAAAGCATCCACGGTTGCAAAAATGAATATTTTTCACTATCGACGAACAAAGAAATTAATCGTACCAAGAGTTTGTGCTAAGTTATCTTATCTAGAACATATCTATGAAAAGGAATCTCATTGAAGCCATTAATGGCTACCATGGAAGTTTCAGGCCTGAAACCCTAACCCTAGAATTTTTTTTTTTAATTTCCAAGTATTCTATTGGGCGACAATGAGATTTTGAACACGAGATTGCGAGGAAGAGACGAATCTAAAAATAATATTTCCATCGAAAACCAATATATTTTTGTAACTTAATTAAAAATACCATATGTCATGCCCCTCCACCTACTAAAAATAGTAAGTCTCTCAATTTTTAATTGTTTATCACCCAAGACACTCAAAAACAATGCAGAATGGTAAACAGGGTAAATTGTCAATTTTCCCAAAATGGAAAGTTTGGAAAAAGCACCTACTAAAAATAGAAAGGTGTTAAAATTTGGATATAATCATCAACAGAGGAGAATTGGAATGTGCTAGAAGATTCATAAGTTCATATTTCAGAAAAATAGGTGATATGTCCCAAAATAGTAGATCTCGTTCCTACCTGCTAAAAATAGAAAGTCTCCATTTTAAATGTAGAAAGTTGCAAATAGCTCCATTTTCACTTATATTTACACTTTTTAAAATATTTATGGGATTTTAATATGATCCCATAGCTCAAACAGAAAAATAAAACCTCCATAAGGGTCGTTAAAGCATCTTTTTTATCACAATTGTGCTCGAGAGCATGGTGAAGCATAACAGAGAAAAGTCTGCATCACTAATTAGCTAGAAAATATTCAAAGGGTTTCGAGGACTCCATTGATTCATCATAATAGGTCATCGTATCTCATTGGTTAAGATTTATCCCTTATCATCTCTCTGTGAGCTGATTGAAATGAGTTCAGTGAGCTGAGTGAGTTGAGCTTAGTGATCCGGTGAGCTGGGTGAGTTAAAGTGATTTGGTTGAGTTGAGCTCAATGAGCTAGGAGAGTTGGGTGATTTGGTTAAGTCAAGTGAGCTAGGAAATATCTCATCCTTCTTCATTCAGGATCTTAACTCAAGAAGTCTTTCAATAGTGTTTCTCAACACTCTTTCGGCAGTCCAAGGTGTTTGTTCATCTTGTAGAAGGAGAAAATTGTGATCATCGTGCTCCAGATTAGTAGGATGATCTTCTCTAATGGATATGTCAATACCTTTCCCATATTTTTTCTCTCCCTTTCTTTTAATTCTTATTTATACACAATCATTGTATTTTGTCTTATTCACTTAAGTGACATATTTGTAAATTTTAAAAGTATTTTCTTAAATTTATAAGAGAAATACTTAATTTCTCTCTCCTAGGGGCTATTAAAAGGTCACAAGTGGAATAGGACCATGAAGATTCATGTGGGGGGAGATGAAAGGTCAATTCACAAGGTTATAAGTTGGGATGACTTCTTTATTCCAAAGGATCCTAGATTTTGAGGATTTCTACTTTGTATCTCAATTGTGAATTGGTGTTTGGTTGTTTAACTTTGTATCACCAACACAAGGAATAAAAGCTACATTCTTCCATTTCTTTTCTCATATTTTCATCTACTCTCTCTTTTCTGAAACTTTGTAAGTTGTAGACACAAAATTATGCACTTTAGATATTATTTAGCTTGGTCTTATACTACTATTTAGAAGGTTCTCAAGTGAATAAAGTACTAATTAAACCCACCTTTTGGCCATCTAGTTTTTATATTTTATTTCACCATTCCTGCATACTTTCTTACACTTATCCATTCATTTTACAACTTCCTCGTCATTCTAACCCAAAATCAGGATGCTCTGGTCCCACCCTAGATGCCCCGATCTATGTTTCTCTTTTCCCGCTTATTTTTTAGGCCTTTCTAGCTATTTTTCATCCTTATCCTTTTCCCAGTCGGCCTTTTTAGGATTAATAACAAAATTAATCTTGAGATCCCTATAAATATAAAGTTATAAGACCATAATGAGGGTCCTGGCATGTTTTCTCTAGCTATCATTTTACACCTAGTGTTTCCTCAAATATACATCTTCACATAGTGTCATGCATGTAAAGTTAGGAGATCTAATTTTTTTGACACTATGTATGTATATGTACAGGTATCTTCTATTCTAATTCCATACTACTATTTTAATGCACCCAATTTTATATAGTTGATAATTTGGGAAACGAATCTTATCCTTTGGATCATCTAGATTTGTGACTAACATTTGAGCACCTTCCCCCCTTATCATGCACATACTCACCATTGAACTTCATCTAATTCTTCAATGTTTTGCAACGTTAGCAGTGATAAGACCACTAGTTTGCCATATCTTCAGGTCAGTGTTTCACATTTACTATGCACTCTCCTTATTAAACTTTAGCTAGTGATATTCTCATTCTCTATCCCCACAAAGTAGAAAAATTCAACTCATACCCAGTGACATTAACCAGTGCGATAGACAGAGAGGGGTAGGTTTAGATCAAATAAGTGACATCATCATAAAGATGAAAAAATAAAGATTTTATAGCAGACTCCTATTGTACCTAAGTCGTGCAAACTTAGGTTTTGCTCTTCTAGCCACCCTGGTACATATTTAACCAGATTCACCTGTATCAACTATTCATGTTCTTTCATTCTGTTGTTGAAATCACTAATCTTGCATCTATATAGATTTTTGAGGGATCGGTTCCACTTCTCTACTTTGAGTCTACACCCAGGGGTACTACATTGTATGAGTATATCTCTATGGGTTCAACTCCATCCACTGTTCTCTTCCTTTTCTTACCTTCTTAGGGTGCCATTTTCACTCCTATAATACTTCATGTACCATCATTTCATGTTATTGTACTTCTCAGTTATATGTGCATTTTAGCCCTCCTAACTTTGATTAGCATTAATACTCTATATTCGAAAAACCCTAGGATGTCTCATCTGTTTACTCCACTTAACCACTTTGGTGAAGGTCTGACATCATAGTTTGTAGAAAGTTCCACTGGTTTATAAAAGTACTTCACTTCTTTATCACACTCTCATCACACTGGGTCAATCGCTTCAAGAGAAAAAAATGTTCTTCTAAGTCTAAAGCTACTTTACAATTTGATATTTGTGGTCATGCTTTCGTTGACACCCCTATTTACTAATTTTAGTCATAGACCTTGCAACATCCTTTATTCAGCTTCCACACGTTCTGGAATGATTACCAGTGTTATTAACAAATTACTTGTTTCAACTTAAGTCTATGCTTCTATTGACCCCACCTTGATACTGTTAGCAATCATAAGCTTCTAGCAGAGTGCTAGACATTTCTCCCTCCTAGATGCCACATAACTCCATCCTACACACCATCACCATGCTGCAAGTACCATTAACCTTTGCTTGTTCATACTCTTACATAAGTAATAGATTCCCATTCTATTGTCTACTTCTACGTTACACTAAGAATCTTCTTCTTCTTCTCTTGTGATGTGGTCTTCAATCACCCTCCTAACATTCCTTAGAACACCCCTCATTCTTACCATGTGCATGATTGATTTTTTCTACCTTTGCTCCAATGTCACCAGAAATAATCCTTCAATCAATCCAACCTCCCTCTAGAGATCATCTACCACACCTATTTAACAACACTTGATTGCCTTTCATATCCACCCCACACTAAATGTAAGCGTGTTCCTCTACATAGGGAGATGCCATTTTAAAACATTAGCTAGCTATTGGTGCGCACAGTAGCTTGCACAACATAACATAAGACACAAAATGATAAAGCATAATGAAGACGATACCAGGAAACACACGTAACGTAAAATGGATATTATCCCATTTTCTCTACCATCATCCTAATCCTTAGTATGACAACACTACCATTCACTAACAAACACTTCATGAAGACTTATTCTATAGTAGGGCTTCAACATACCCCTAGTTACACAGAAACCATGGCCACCATATGTGTGCCATGCTAAAGTCTCCTCTAACTAGAAAGTTATTGACTTCAATTACCTATCATGGTCCTTTATACGATCCATATGTGTATCATCGTTTTGTCATCCTCATTGTTGTAGCTGGACCACATTGTTTTCCATAAAAGATGGTTCATTTACAACTTGTAGGATTTTACATTGTTCACATAACCGACATCATTCGACTGACTGACATCATTGTTGGACCTAAAACATGACCGGAACTAGTATCGGTTAGGCAGTAACCAGCATCGGTCTACCTATGTGTACAGTTTTTTATATTTAAGTCATGGGAATTAGATCTAAATATCTTATCTATGAATTTGATCTAATTGATTGTAAATATCATGGAAAAAGTTCCCTCAGAGTAGTTATAAATGCATGTAAGCATTGTATGAGGGTATGTAATTAAGTAAGAATTAATTATTTAGTATGAAAGTTTCCTTGGTGAGAAAGAAAGAGTAGTTGAGTGAGGGAAAAGCGTTGAACATCTTGTGAGGTGTTTGAAGATAGAATATCTTCATTGAATCTCCTCTGTAAAGCACTGAATAATAATATTAGTTATTTCTTGGTGGACGTAGCCCACACTAGGTGAACCACGTTAAATCTAGTCTTATCTTTTTCTTGTTTATTTTATCTTTTGGTTTATTTCTGCATTCATTGCTTGTATGCTTTATCTTATATTATATCTGTGCAACATTGTTATATGGTTAACCCCAACAATTAGTATCAAAGCTTTGTTTAGAGGTTTTGTGTGTTGACAATGATTTACTCACAGAAGGGTTTTTATGATTGAGTGGGAGCACAACAATGGTAGAAGATAGTAAATATAGAGTGGAGAAATTTGACGGTCGTAATTATCAACTATGGAAGATGCAGGTGGAGGATTATCTATATCAGAAGGATCTATACTTACCATTGGATGAGCATGCACAAGAGGATTTAATGACTGATGAAGAATGGAAGGTTCTTGACAGAAAGGCTCTGGGATCTATAAGATTGAGCCTGATAACATCAGTGGCTTCAAATTTTACAGATGCAAAAACCATGGTAGAGTTGATGAAATCTTTAGCAAATTTGTATGAAACTCCTAGTGCTTCAAATAAGGTTTATTTGATGAAGAAATTGTTTAATTATAAAATACAAGAAGGTGGATTTGTATCTAACCATTTGACTTATTTATGGTCTATTATAAATCAATTAAGATCGGTAGAAATTATGTTTGATGATGAAGTGAAAGCACTTTTATTATTATGTTCTTTGCTAGATAGTTGGGATAACTTGGTAATGGATATTAGTAATACATTGTCTCCTTCTAATGGTTTGAATTTTGATGATGTGGTTAGTGTAATCCTTAATGAGGAAATATGTAGGAAAATTTTAGGAGAAGCATCATCTGGAAACACTTTAAATGTAGAAAGCAGGAGAATATCTAAGGAGAGATCATCAAAGAGAAAGAATAATGGGAAATCAAAGTCAAGGAATGGAAGATCTAGATCCATGTTTAGATATTTACTTTGCTGGAATTGTGTAAAGAGAGGACATGTAAAGAAGGAGTGTTGGTCCAAGGAAAACAAAGAAGAATCTACTAGACAAAGGTAAAGAAAAAGATAAAGAGGAAAACATTGCAAGTGAAAAGGTAAAACAAGATTCCCTTATTCTCTCCTTGGATAATAAATTAGAATACTTGGGTTTTAGATTATGGAGCTTCTTTCTATGCTACCCCTAATAAGGGTTATTTCAGAAATTATGTTCAGGGTGATTTTGGACATGTTTATTTAGGAGATGATGAGCCATGCAATATTACTAGTAAAGGTGATGTTCATCTAAAGTTGTAGAATGGAAATCCATGGGTATTGAAATATGTGAGGCATGTGCCAAGCCTCAAGAGAAATCTAATATATGTAGGGTAATTAGGTGAATCTGGATGCGTGGTTACATTCATAGCCAGATTCTTGGAAGTTTACCAAGGGAGCCCTTGTTGTGGAAAGAGGTAAAAAGGTAGAAAACTTTATATCTATCTACCTGTGTTACTAATTCCTTTTCTATGCTATCTACTACAGATTCAGATGCAAAGCATGTGGCATAATCTGGCTAGGCCATATGAGTGAAAAAGGAATGCAAATCTTAAAGGCTAAGGGTAAGTTATCAGATTTGAAACATGTTAGATCTTGAATTTTGTGAGCATTTGTATATTTGGAAAGTAGAAGAGAGTGATATTTCTAAAGGTTGGGTCAACAAAGAAGGAGCAAAAATTGGAGCCTGTACACTCAGATGTGTGGGGACCAACCTAGGTAGTTTCTATTGGAGGATCCCAATATTATGTGACTTTCATTGATGATGCCATAAGAAAGGTATGGATTTATTGTATTAAGCATAAATCTGATTTTTTTGAGACTTTTAAAAGGTGGAAAGCCCTTGTGGAAAATGAAACAAACTTAAATTTAAAGTTCCTTAGATCTGACAATGGTGGTGAGTACTGCAGCAAGTTTTCAATGATTATTGTTCAGTGAATGAAATACATAGAGAAAGAATGGTTCCTAGAATACCACAGGAGAATGGTGTTGCTGAAAGAATGAACATAAAAATCATGGAATGTGCTAGAAGCATGAGGATACATGTTGGTTTGCTTTTGATGTTTTGGGGAGAAGTAGTGGATACAACAATGTACTTGATCAATTGTGGACCTTCAACAACACTAGATGGTGGAATACCAGAAGAAGCTTGGTTTAGAAAAGAGGTAGATCTTTCTTTTCTTAGATTTTTTGGCTCAGAATATTTTGTGCATGTTGATAGGGAAAATAAGAAGTTAGATGCTAAATCTAAGATATCTACTTTCATTGGTTATGGCTCTGGTGATTTCAAATATCCTTTTTAGGATTAGAATATTCTAAGATTGTTAGGAGTCATGAAATTGATTTGAATGAAAAAAGAATGTATAGGGATTAGGTTTTGTTACCTAAACATGAACAAGTTGATGATATTTTGAAGGAAAATCAAAATTTCAGATCTAAAACAGACATCCACAGACACCAGTGTTGGTTCTACAGAAGTAGGTGTTGGTCAGGGCAACCGGTATTGATCAGCAATGTTCAAGTACATGACATAAACCTACATGAATCGGGTGTCGGTAATCCTGAAAAGTGTTGGTCAGGGAACCATGACCGTGTAAATCAGACAAAGGAACCATGATCAGTTACAGAACCAAGGTTGACAGAAGGTGACCAGCATTGGTCACGATGTTAAGATTGACAAGAATGTGCAACAGGAACAAATTGAGTCCTCAACACCCCAAATCTTAGTGAGAAGGTCACAAAGGGTAAGTAGACCTCTAAGCAATATTTTCACCTTCCTTTTCTTATTTATTATTATTTGATAGTGGTAAACTAGAAATATTTGAAGAAGCAATGCAGGTAGATACCCACAAGCACTGGGAGCATGACATGGATGAGGAGATGGAATCCTTGGAATAAAATTAGACATGGGATTTGGTCAAGTTTCCAGCAAGTAAGAGAGCACCGTAAAATAAATGGGTTTATAAAATTAAGGAAGAAGAGGGTGAACTAAAAAGGTATAAAGTGAGGCTTGTGGTAAAAGGATTTGCACATAAAGCATGTATTGAATTTGATGAATTTTTTCTCTTGTAGTTAAGATAACTTCTATTCAAATTGTTTAAAGTTTGGTTGCAGTAGAGGATTTGTATTTAGAACAACTTGATGTTAAGAACTTTCCTTCATGGTGATTTTGGAGGAAGAAATTTATATGCAAAAACCACTTGGTTACGAAGTCAAGGGTAAGGAGAAACTTGTGTGCAAATTGAAAAAGAGCCTATATGGGCTCAAACAAGCTCCAAGGAAATGGTATTTGAGATTTGATAGTTTTATGCATGAGCATGGTTATATGAGATGTGAATCTAACCATTGTGTTTATTTCAAGAAGCTTGAAAATGGGAGCTATGTTATTTTGTTATTGTATGTGGATGATATGTTGATTGCAGGATCTAGTATGTAGGACCTTGGTGAGCTTAAATAAAAGCTAGCTCACACATTTTTAATGAAGGATTTAGGAGCTACAAAAAAATCCTTGGCATGCAAATTCACCGAGACAAGAAAAACAAGAAGTTGTATTTGTCTCAGGAGGCTTATATCAATAAGGTGTTGGAAAGGTTTAACATGCAAAGTTCAAAACTTGTTAGTAAAACTATGGCTAGACACTTCAAATTGAGCAAAGATCAATTTCCTACATCACACGAGGAGGTTGAGTACATGGCACATTTTCCCTATGCTTCAATAGTAGGAAGTATTTTGTATGCAATGGTTTATACCAAACCAGACATTGCACAGACAATGGGAGTTGTGAGTAGGTTTATGGCCAATCTAGGTAAAGAACATTGAAAAGTAGTCCAATGGATTCTCAGGTATTTGAGAGGGACATCCAACATGGAGTTATGCTATGGAGGGTTAGATACTTCTTTACGCGGCTATGTTGATTTAGATATGGCTGGAGATTTGGATGGTAGGAGGAGCACCAATGGATATGTTTTCACAGTAGGTGGAATGAAAATTAGCTAGATTTCAAGATTGCACAGAAGGTTGTGGCTTTGTCTACTATAGAGGCAGAGTATGTTGCAGCTACAAAGCTTAGCAAGGAGATGATATGGATGAGTAGGTTCATGGAAGAGTTGGGTAAGGAGAAAGAGGATTGCAGATTATACAGTGATAATTAGAGCGTGACCATCTGATAAAGAACTTAGTGTTTCATTTTAGAATGAAACACATTCATTTGATATATCACTTCATACAGTAGGTATTGGTGGAGGGAAAACTGAATTTTGAATAAAATTCATACAGATGAGAACCCTTGTGGAGATATGCTAAAAATGATGTTGGCAAAGGAGAAGTTAGAGCTTCACTCCACTTTTATTGGTCTTCAAGTTTGAGACTTGAAGAGGAAGAAATGGGCCAAGGAAAAGGATCCAAGGATGGTGTTGTACACTATAGTGCAGCAATTGATCTCGAAGTGGGATATTGTTGAGTCTGGAGCTTAATTTCTTCACAGAAAGCTTGCTTTTACAATGTTGCTGGACTACATAGTGATTGACATCGGTCAGGGTGGGACCGACATTGGTCAAGTAGTAACCATTGGAATCAGTCAAGGGTCACAGGAGGAACTAGCCGTCGGTCGACCTGTGCAACAGTGTTTTATTTTTGGCCGAGAATTAGATTAAATATTTTTCTTTAAAGATGATTTATTGATTTTAAAAGCATAGTTTGTTTCCCAAAATAGTTATAAATGCATGTAAGCATTGTATGAGGGCATGTAATTAAGTAAGAAGCAATTCTTTGTATGAAATTTTCTTGGTGAGCAAGAAAGAGTAGCCGAGTGAGGGGAAAACATTGAAAATCCTGTGAGGTGTTGGAAGATGGAAGATCTTCATTGTATTTCCTCTATAAAGCATTGAATAATAATATTGGTCCATTTCTTGGTGGACGTAGCCCACACTAGGTGAACAACATTAAATCTGGTGTTATCTTTCTCTTGTTTATTTTATCTTCTCGTTTATTTCTACATTTATTGCTTGTATGCTTTATCTAATTTTAGATCTGTACAACATTGTTATATGGTTAACCCCAACATTCATCTTACACATTTTCATATCACTTCGCCACTCACTCTAGATCAAGCTTGATTAGATTATTTTGGCAAGACACTTGATGTTGATCACATTGATCTTTCCTTTCCCATGCCATTTGGTGACATACACATCTGTAATAGTTCATTTCTTTGTTATTCACCTAACTTCACTATTTGGTATGCTCGGGGATGTCCATTACCTCCCTTTATGGATGAATAATACACCGTGGTCTTGTACATCTTACGCATTCATGGTTACTTGGATGATCATGTTTCTCTCGTTGTCCCATACAATTTTGATACTTCTCTTGAGGATCCTTTAGAAGATCTTGCTCCTCCATTACCTTTTGGCATTAATACCAATCTACCACCAACTCCAATATGCTCTATATCCACCAACGCTATTGATGATTCTCACCTTTTCAATCCTCCATCTAATGCACACCTATGGGACACTATACAAGCACTACATATTTGTTTTCACTCCATAGAAGCCAAAATTGTGTATCTCCTTGCTAAGATAGGGCAATTTAAGGATGTCGCTACCTCACATGCTCTTAAAACTCTTCCAACTCACCCATCCTCTACATCTACTACTGGTCACCTCACTGACCCTCCAGGGGTACTTACTTCAATCATTCTTGTAAACTTATCTCTTCATTCCAATTGTTATGCTATGCCAGGAAGGGACATTCTTGTTCAAACTTTCATCATCAAATCATTACTCTCCTCTAATTTCCACTATCCTCCTCTAAACTCTAACACAATATAGATGATCGAAACCATTCTTTTACCACTTACATCGAAATCTTGAGGGCATGTTCAACCCAATTACTGCCATGCCTTGAAGAGGATAATACATTTGTTTATCATTGTGATCTCGACCAGCAATTTAAGCTTCTTTCGTTTGTTACACAACCTCCTCCTATTTGTAAGCAGCAAGCTCACACTACTCGCATATTGCCTCAGAGGCAACCTTTTGTACATCCTTCACCATCCCCTCAGCTGGATTTATCCCTATAACATGTCCTTCTATCTCAATTTTCCCCATTCATTGATCTCTCACATGCATATCGATTTCATTCCTTGACACCAACTTTATCTACTATGTCCTAGCTCGTAGACCATGGTCCTCCGTTTTCATCATCCCAAACATCAGTTATAGGACATTCATCCTTCAACATTATTGGTTAAATTCTCTTTAATGTACTCTTGGGGGGCATACACAATCCCCCCTTCATCATATTAGCATAGCTTCCTCTCTCCTTTTTTCATTCTCATCCATTCATTTCTTTAGATATCGGCATATTCATCACACATCCTAGCACTCTCATTACCCAATGACATACTCTTGTGCTTTGGTTCACACTTGACTGTTTAGGGTTCCATTACATTGAACCCCCACACTACACTATAGGTTCTACAACTTTTATTTATATACATACACAAACCCAAATCCGCACATCTTATATCATCCATCTTACAAATAGTCTACATCATACATTATACTACATCCCCTTCATGCGCATATTAGTCAATTAAACATCCTCTATCTTATACATACTACACTAGTTGCCATATTATGATATGCATCTAGTTTTGCATTTCTTTCATACATCCCGCATTTATGTCCCCTCTTTTTAGATTACATTATATATATATATATATATATATATATATAGGTATAGCTTTCTATTATATCACTACACATTCTATTTACACTTATCACCACATATTCCAAAATCTATAAACCCTACATTTCCTACGTGGAATAGTTCACATCACGTATTTATCCATCATATACATTCTACATGCTACACTAGATTCCATTGCATACAGGTATATTTTTCCTTATCATCATTTATGTATTCCATTTATATATACACTTATTATTGCATTACACACTTTACATATCCTCTACATACTACACATCATATATTGCATTGCCCACACCATGCATTCACATCCATTATTCATCACTTGGTCATACTCTACTACCGAGGTTTTACCAATCAAATGGACCTTACATTCACCAATGTGATATTTTTCTCATGACACATTTCTAGCATTAGTGACATACACCTTATGTTAAATTGTCACCTATCCTATCATCTTGTAGTGGTATACACCTTAGGTTAAATTACCACTCCTTTATTATTTTTCATCTTCTAGTGACATACACTTTAGGCTAAATCATCACCCATGTTCATCCCTTCATCTTATAGTGATATATGCTTAGGGATAAATCATTAATCATACATTTAACAAGTTTTGGTATACGTTTAGGCTACAGGTTACACGCACATGTTTCCATTTGTATCATCCTCATACACTCATTCTGTAGTGATATACACTCAGGGATGAATCATCACTCCTCACAGTCCAATAATTCATGATATAACCTTGATTATATGGTTCATGCAAGCGCTCCACATGTCGCATTTCCTCATCATTACATATACACACTCATCACACTGCACTAGATACACCACCTACGCGCGAGTTTAACAATGATGCACTCTTCTTATGGTTCATTCTTGACTATGAGGGGGTAAAAAAATAACTTCACTACATACCTTCATCCCTCCTGGGCATTTACTCCTATCCTTACATCTTGCATTTCCTTCCTCAGCACAACATATGTATGTACTTAGGGCATTTACTCTTTCTTGTTAGTGTTTTTTCATGCCTCACTTATTACACCTATTATAATTTGTTTCTTATATGTCCTTATCATACACACATGCACATTCCTAGGGCCTTTTTTATTGTATCAAATATAAGACTCTACAAACAACACCGCAACATGGAATGCATTACTTCTAACCCTTCTTAAATCGGTCCCTGACAGCATCCACATTCATCTTATCCATGTGTTATTGTTTCATTTTGTAATAATCATCTTATACTACTTGTTCAACCGCTTGACATATTGGTTTATCTCTCTAACATGCTACGGGTCTTTCATATGTAGCACTTGTTTTCGGATACATGTTCATGATTACTTGTTTTTTTCTACTTGTTTGCTCTGTTTGCCATGATATGTTGGATTTTCCCTTTGTTTGTGTACACACTTGTCTGTTGTTTACAGCCATGATGGCCTTGCATGTCTTACGACATCATCAATGATGTCTTGTGTTTGAAACCCACTTTGTGCGGTCTTCCTATTTTCTTGTATGTTTACACTAATTTTTTTGGTAGTTACTACATTGTCTATGTATTTTACACTTGTCTTATTAACGCCATGTTTTTTTCATC
>CM034157.1:105176662-105190473 GCA_019776745.2 Taxus chinensis
ATCGCTAGGAGGTGCGCTAGTCGTCTTGTTGTGGGAAGATGCTGGGCTTGGGGTGTGTGTAATGTTATTGGCGGCCATGACAGTGGCTGAGGTGGTGTCCTCTAGAAATTCAGGGGTTGTGAGGAATGTGGCCGAAGGTGTTTGTTGTGTGGTGAGATCTCTTGTAAAGTGCGATTCGAAACGGGGGGAATTGGGTTGGGTGTGGCAAAACGTCCTGGGTGAAGGATCGATAGAGGGCGGGTGTGTTCGGAGTAGTGCCCCCCGGAAGAGGGGAATGGGTGTTCCATGCGCCTGCAACTCAGTTGGACAGGACAATAACCTAGCTGAATTGAATCTTTGTTATTAGATTATAAATGCAAGGCAAAAGAGAATCTCAAATCTCAAATTTCAAGGAGATACCAAGTTGATTGTAAATCAAGTAAGGTGGATCTTCACGTAAAAATGAATTCCTAAGCATTGATAGGGGGAAGGATGTGGTGGGACAGGAGACATAAATGGCTTTGATTTTTTTCCATGTAAGGGGGGGTAGTTTTTTGTGGAAGATCACAATGAGAAAGTTTTTATTCGTTTAGTTGTGCCTGGTGCATCTCTCTCCTGTCCTCACCCAAAGTTCAAATGGACAATAATAGCCATTGATATTTGTGTTCGTCCAAGTGTTCCAGATAATTCAAACACATTGGCAAGTGTTTAATGATGATCAACAGTTATTTTCTTTTCTTGAAAAAGATGATAATTTAGTGAGGCTGTGTAATTTTGAAGGATCAGATCAATATTCCATGAGGCCTTGCTCAATCCTATCAAAGAGATTGATGGTGCGTTCGATCAGCTCAAAGGAAATAAGATTCCGAATGGTTAGTTCTCTGGAGGGTTTGTTTACAAGCATGACTATTTCATTTGGGACAAAAGGCAAGCTGAAAGGTGGCGTTCTCGTCTAGGTAGATCAAGTTAATCTAGGGCTCGTCCTAACCAGACCAAAGATGGTACCATTGGGGAAAGGTTGTCTATTCTCGCGGAAGATAGCGAGAAGGATTCATTTTGCGGTCCTAAAGAGGGATATATGGATGTCCTAAGCATGGGTCATAGGGGGTGTGAATCTGAAGTCTTTTAAAGCCCAAGGATTTGCAACACATCATCCCTTTGACGCGTGAGGCGGTGAAAACCTACAGGAAACATGCCAGGGAGGTATTTATCCAAAGTTTCTTAGGGACTATTCCTTACATAATCAAAAGATGTAGATGCAAGGTATTATCTTCCAATCCATGTCAATTCCCCGTGATGTGGGTTGGGCTGGGGAACATGTTCCCGGGCCATCATAAGAAGAATGGTGAGATCCTGATTGTGTCGACTTTGAAACCTTCATCAGACTTATTGAAGACAATTCCCATTTCCTATCATGGACCAGTATTCACAGACTGTCACATGGCGTATTATGGAAATTTTATCCACGCTTGACATATTTTTTGGGTATAAGTCATGGCAGGTCAGGTATCCCTCGGTGGAGACAAGCACAAAAGCAGTCATCACACGGGGACAGACCACCCCATGTGGGACCTTTTTCTTACATAATGGATCCTTTTGGTTTGATTACACGGAGTCATGGTTTCAAAAGTTATGGAGCTTTCTATTTTTAGTGATTTTGTATGGGAAAAGTCCATCGTGTTGTAGATATTTATATGACTTTACGGTCCGTACTAGAAGCGAAGTGGATATTACGATCGACCTGGACAAGTACCTTAAGGTGTAGGGATCATGTGGATGGTTCTTAATATGAAAAATTCCATTTCGAGAGTAACATAAGGAAAGGTTGGGCTAGGGGGGGGTCATATCATGACTAAGAAGGAACTCAAGATCGTACCCAGAATGGGTAAGGGCCGATCCACATCCCCCGCTTAAAACCGGGGCTTTCCTACAAGAAAATCGGTGGGTTACGATTCCTTGTTTTGAGAAGGGGGGTATAATTTCCTAAGAATGAGTTTGGTGTACCTGATTGTTGCCGAATAAAACAAGGATATTCTTGGGATGTGAAAAGTAGAGACTTGCCATTGGTCAATGGAGCGGCTAAGGGGAACTTTCTTTCGAGGAGAATTCAGAGCAATTACTCACGCTACTATTCTGGTAATGCCAACTTCAAGAAGGATTCTCATGGTACAGGACGGTATGCTTGCCGTCACCGTATAAGTGGGCGTGCGAGCCATGTAGATGTCAGTGAGGAATTAAGAAGGAGTTGAAGCTCCCATTGCTTTGCAGTGGAGTTGTCCCACTAAAGGAGGAACGATAATTAAAAATTTCGCAAAGTTGACAAATTATGCTTTAGGCATGGGTGAGAGTTTGAACAGTTTTTTTTTTGAGGTACTGAGTGTTGAGTTCTCACCTCTTCAGTGCTCATTCCTATACTGCAGTTAAGTCGCGGGATTTTGACACAACAAAGTTGAGGATCAACAGGGTACTAGGGAGTTGGGGGTCTGGTTGGCCACTAGGGTCCAAGAATCTGACTTAAAACATCAGGACCTATGAAGTTGGGGTATGTGGCAGGTGAGTAGGTGCCGGTAGTTCAATTGATTGCATAAAACAAAGGTTGAGGTATATTGGGGGGGGTGTGTTTAGAAGGGGGGGGGGTTTGGTGGGTGGGTGAACTGGGCGGAGATGCTTTGAAGTGTGGAGGGAAAACTTAGAAAAGGATAAACATTGTGGTCATTGTGTTCGTTAGTGTGGTTGGGTTGTCTGCAGGGGTAGGTGTGCTGTGTGGCCGTAGGCTAGGTTTATGATGCGCTTATTAATTGTTTAGTGGAAACGGGGAGGGCCGGCACGTTAGTGTTGTGGAGGTCAAGGTTGGGTGAAAAAGTTCCCGCCAGTTGGCATGGTGAGGCAAGGCGTACAAAACGTAGTCTCTGAAGGTGTAAAAATAGGTTGTATGGTTGTGGGGCAATGAGCGTTCGAGGTTGGGTGAGAAGAGAGACAGAGTCTCAGCGATAATAGGCTGTTGTGGTTGAATCCGTGGGGTGTGAGTGTCGTTTGGAAATTGTTTTCGCTGTGGCTGTGTGTTTTGGGATTATAGCTGGTAGTTGTTTTTCGGGTGTCTTCTGCCTTTGTGTTTGTGTGGACTTTTGTACGTTCCCATTCTAGTACAGGATACGAAAAAAAAAATCGAAATCACTCTCTTCTTGAAAAAAAAAGCTGCATTGGCTGTGTTCACCGCATGCTGTTCTCGCATTAAATGTATTAATTTGTTTTATTCAGGTGCGCAACCAGTTCCTGTGACGATGACGAGGTTGTCTAAGCCAGTTTAGGCGCTTTACTATGGGCCCGCCGCGGTGTAGAGGCCGCAATGGGGCGAGGGAATGGGGGCCATTCCAGGGCGGGGGGCGGGGCCAAGTGGGGGGGGGCGCGGCTTGCCCGGGATAGCGGCTGGGTAATTTAAGACCGTGTGGGGGCAGGGCAGGGAAGGCGTTTGTTGACCCATTGGTGTGGCAAAATAGAAGAACGTGCTGCTTTGTTGAGCAGACGGGCGGATTGTAGATAATAGTTTGACGCACTGGTTTGTGACTATTACATGGGGTGCTATTTTTGGGACGATATGCATAATGGGGTTGTTGGTTGTGGTTTATTAATTTTGTTTGTGGGGGTCACTCTGTAAGGGCAGAGGCAACGGCGCCAGTTGCGTTACGCGGAGGGCGGCGGGCCGGGCTCGAAAAAAAGAAGGTGTTAAACCAAAGGCCGCACAAAGGGCTTCCGGAAAGCGGCAAGGCGCACACAAGGAAGGAAGGGGTGAGGCGGTATCACAGGCGGCAGGCAGCCGTGCGGCGAGGAGGGAAAAAGAAAAGACCCGGCGATATGGTCAAGGGGGGAGCACGCAAAAGAACCGATGACACATAACAGTAAGCGATGGTCCTGAGGAGAGGCGATGTTGGACGCAAGGGTCTTGTAATCAGTATATGGTGCATATGGGAGATCGAGTAACATCCAAGAAACGAAACGCGAGGGGCGGGCCCCAGCCATGTGGTATTGTAGGAATATAAAAGCTAAGATCCTAGCGCGGTTTGAAGGGGTGTTTCAGGGCGCTAATGGGGTTACGAAAAGACCAGTGACCGGAAAACGGTGTTTCAAATTTGCCCTAGGAAAGGAGAATACCAGTCAGGGCAAAAGAAGAATAGCAAGGGTGGTGATCACAGGGTAGATCAGCAAAGAATTCGAAAAAGTATAGATGCAGAGGAATAAAAGCAAGTAGCACGGATTGTTTTAGCGTGGAGAGTCTTCCTATGGGTGGAAACTCCCTAAAACGGGCGGGCTAGAGAGAGAAAGGAAGAGGGAAGCAAGATGCATCACGTTAGACGTCTTTATGAGGAAGGCCATGTCAAAAGAGCAGCGGAACCCTATCCTAGAATCTGAGGCGTGCTCGTCACTCTCAACCACGAAACTCGAGGGAGAGTGTTTGCGTCAAAAGAAAAAGAGCGAGCCCTCGTGAAGGCGCAGTGTTCGATCTAGCTACCGAACACTGATTTGTTCTCCAAGGGTGGAGCAGAGGCGCGCGGTTGGCACGTAGTATAATTTATTTTCTGTTGTGTTTTGCTTCTTTCTTTCTTTCTTCTGCTTTCATTTTTTTTTTAGGTTTTTTTGCGGTTACAACTCTGTAGCCCACATGGATAAAGCTTCTTGATTCTATGTCTCTTCCTTGATGTCTCAAATAGAACCTGCCAGCTCTAGAGCCACTATTAGGGTGGCGGGGCGTGTCTTTTTATTGTGTATTCTAGGCCTAAAATGAGATACCCATAGAAAATTTTGCGACCTATCTCTAAAATTCCCCTTAAAAGGAGATTTTCAGGTTTTTCAAGTTTTCATTGCATGGGAATCATGTTTCTTGCATGTTACATGTCCCATGTTCCCCGCACCCAAAACCCAATGGGGTCTTGAAGTTGTTTCGGTTTTCAGAAAATGCGTTATTCAATGCCATTTTTCATGTCATATTTTTTCAAAACCCAAAACCCAAATGACGCCTTTGTGTTGGGATTTCAGGACTTAGAAGAATCTCAACATCTCATACATCATACGTCATACTTCATGTTTTCCGAAACCTGAAACCCAAATTAAACCAAACCCTTTGTGTCAGGTTTTTTGACACTCCACGTATGATGACATGTCATTATTCCAGTTGGGGTTAGAAGTTTAGGCGTAGTAGTTTGGCAACATTGTCAAATCAGGTGTAATTAAATGGTTAGGTTTGGAGTTTGAGGTGGCGCAGTATGTTGGAGGGGTGTTTGTTTTGCCACGACTGGTTTGTGTTCGATTTGTTTATCGGGAAGGGTTAGATTCAGGTAAGGGTTGGTTTTTGGAGGGGGGATGCATGATTTCTATGCAAACAAAACAATGCTTATTTCCACCCCCAGCCCGATTGTAGCTTCCCGATCGGGGATTTCACCATCCATTCTCGATCATTTTTTGATCTTGGTTAAAGTTATTATTCCCTCTTTTTCATTTTGAAGCTTCTTTGGGTTTTTTTTTTTGAGGTGTGTTGTTTTGGGTTTTCCATTTCTTTCCTCTTCTATTACTAGTTTGGGTTTTAGGTTGTTTTTCCTTTTTCTTGTCTCTTTGCATATGGGCTCTCATTTGGAATTTAACCCCCCCTTTTGGTTATTTACTTTTCATAAGTTGTGGTTTTCAAAAGAATCTAAAAACCCTGATGAAAAAGTGGAAAATTTTTCATGTTCTGTAGACAAGACCTGATATCCTTTTTTTTAGGTTTTGCAGTGCTCGACACCATCCAGTTTCTACCTTGTTTCAGTTTTTGCGCAGGATGCTTGACATCTTTTTTTTCTCTATCCTTTTTCAGGCTTGAACATGTGTTCAACATCCTCCAAGTTCCATGGTGTGTCAGGTAATTTTTACCTACTCAACTCATCTCACTTCCTCTTTGTGTCCGGTTTTTGTCGATATGTTATATGCCCTAACTTCTGACACACACACCCCGCTAGTGTTTCGGGTTTCTCAAAGTGTCTGACATTTTCCAAAATTATCCAGTCTTTCAGGTTTCCATTGGTATTTGAAAAATCCTAATTTCTGACATAAAATCTAGTCTATCAGATTTTCCGAAAGTGTCGCAAGTTTCAAAACCTGAAAGGTGGTGCAGGTACTGTACATTTTCCAACCAGCGCTCACACACAACTACTCTTCCAAAAGTCATCAAGGCAATTATCAAGACGCCTCCATGTCGACCCCTGGCCCATCTCAGATAAGTCCAATAAGCAGGAAAGCTGAGTCTAAAGTATCAGAAGATGGGATTCTCTTCTTATGTAAGCTACAATTACAACACGTCCCGGGACATCATAGCTCGCAATATAGATATGGAATACTTCTAGAAAAGAATTTTTGATTCTTCTTATAAATCCATAGAACGAAGTGATAGCTGGTAGTGGTCTCCCTCTCGTATAAACAATATTTCCAATATCATCATCCCATGCCGTGAATTCAGCCCTGCTGTGCCCTCCCACTATGACTTAGTAGCCTCTCGCTCATTAAGAAATCAGCAGGGAGTCTATAGTGAAATTGGATACGGGGAGTATTTTGATCAACTCCTAAAGTTTTTCCAACTTTATGGAATACGTTGATTTATATTTTAAAATCAGTAAAAGAGGCCATGGGCAGATCAGAAAGACTACCTCAAACACGTAAATAATAATTTCTTTGTCAAGGCTAAGCCCGTTTGTTTCTAGGTTTTTCCTAGTCAGAGTCCCTAGAAGTGATTTTATTCAGAATTCAGTGTATTAATCATCCTGCTAAGCCGTTTGTTTTTGGACTCCTAGATTAAAGAATTCCATGGTGGATGGTACCAATTCATGGTCGTTATAAATAAAAATGACAAGGAGATTATTTAGGTAGCCTGATAAGTTATGAGATAGACTCCCATTAAATGGTCTTGACGTACTGGCAATTTTATATGATGTCATATGTCACCTATGCAGCCATAGGCATTATAAACTACTCCATGGTTGAATGCAAAGGGAACTCGGAAATGGGGGGGGAACACATCATAAAAATTTGGGTTTCTTCCCCTAGCTAATAATACAAGGGGTTGAAGACCAATTTAGAGAGATTGATGACACCTTCTCTACAAAACCTTGTCGACTTGATACTGATCGTGAGGTTGAGACGGGTTTTTGATTAGCTGGACAGAAGTGTCAAATGGTTTGCCATCTTCTTGTCAATTCAATAAGAGTTTACTTTTACCTATCTTCGGTGTTTAAGTTTCCAGTAATTCCATCCTAATGTTTCCTCCCAAGGTTCCCAGGTGACCAACTGATCCTCATGAGTTGGTATATGTTGGGTGGATTTTCACAATTCCAACAAAGCAGACATAAAGCCGTTGTCTCCTCCCCTTTCCAAGAAGGTATATCCTGTTCCACATGGTTAAGCCAAGAACATGGGCCTGCACTTCAACCAATTGAAGAAGCACATGAAGATGAATTAGGAGGGAATTAACTAACCTGGAGTCCTCAAATCATACGGAACATTGTACTTGCATGTGCCCACTGTGGAAAATATCTTGGTTGATGTTGTATATATCTTTCCCCCAGGTAGATATAGACAAGCAGGAGAATGGAGAAATCAAAGAAGCTCAAATCCTTGACATACCCAAGGCGCAAAAAAGTTACACATGATAATGGATGTCGACAGTGAGCAACCGGTGCACGCCAAGGCGCACAGAATTTGGCTGCACTACATGGATTGGCGACAGGGAAAACGGTGCGCCCAGGCGCACAAGAAGGGCACACTACAGGATGTCGTAGGGGCAAATGGTGGTGCCCAAGGCACCAAAAGTGGCACACACGACATGGATGTTGATGACAATGGATGTCACATGGAAAATGGTGCGCCTCACGGCGCACAGAAGTGGCGCCCGACAATGATGTCGACAGGGAAAATGGTGCCACCCAAGGCGCACAGAAGTGCACACGAAAATGGATGTCGCAGGGGAAAATGATGTGCCTAAGGCACATAGAATGGTGCAAACGACAATGGATTCGCAGGGAAAATGGTGTGCCCAGGTGTCACAGAAGTGGTGCAACGACAATGGATATATCGATAGGCAAGACGGGCGCCTCAAGGCGCCATAAGGTGGCGCACGACAATGGAAGGATTCAATAAGGAAAATGGTTCACCCAGGCCAGAAGTGGCGCATGGGTACAAGTGGATTCCGACACACACATGGGATGCGCCAAGGCGCACCGTCAGGAGGCGAAACATTTTGAGCGGCTGACGAAATCAGCCCCTGGTTTAGATAATTCAGATGGCCATAGGAATTTTTGACTGTGGCTCAGATTCATGCAAGGTTGAACTTTTCGGAAAGCTATGAGGTCCTCTATCCACTACTACGATTAGATATCTTTATTTGTTGAGAAAAAAATTCTTAAACACTGCAAAATACAGTTTCGTCACTTTTGGATTTCGCTGGGGTTCTCACCTACTACCACATTATGAGAGAGTTAAAGTGCAATTCTTTAGGTGGTTGGGTCGGATTTCAATTTTCCTCTCTTATCTTCTCATTCTTCCTATAAATTGTAAAGGAGGGGCTTCCTTTCTAAACATTGGACATTTTACTGTTTTTTCCCCTCCCTGTCTTCTCTTGCAAAGGTGAAACGCTGAGTCACAACCGTCCATTTGAAAATTAATGCACACCTTGCCTCTTGGGCATTTTCTTAGTTGTGTTGTATCATCTTTGGAGAAAATTAATGCAGGTCTGGGGATGTTTTTTCTCAACCCTTTGGTGTTCATATATGCATCTACCTCCTGACTTTCACTGTGATCTGGTTATGACATGTGCATGTCTTGCATTGTGGTTTTTATGTTTTGTGTTTTATATTGGCAGATTGGTTGTTCTTCAATCTCAACAAATCCTCATGCAGGGTCACAGTCGGTTAAAATATACTGCTAGGGAAAATGGAACTTTAGGTGTTTATTATTTTTATGCCTGTTTCTTACCGGGGGGCTGGTCATCCTGTGAGCGCCAGCTTGAGGATTAGGTTATATTAGTAAGACACACATCTGCATTTCTACGTGTGCGGGTCACTGAAACAGGAGGAATGGAAGCTGCCAAATGTACAGTGCCGGATGCGCTTGTTTTACCAGATGAACTCACCAATAAAGACAAATTATCCCGGGCGCGTTGGAAAGTGCTCCATGTTAATGGGGTGGGGGGTACAGCGTGACCGAATACTGATAGTCTCAACCCAGTCATTTGCAACATTCAGGGGTGTTTTGCGACTTCGTCATCAACAGTTGATCTTTGTGATGAGTTGCCATCTAAAGCAAAGACACAGTATACTGCACGTGATAAATAAAGATGTTAGCATCTTGCGGATATCCTGAAGGTAGCAATGGATAATGAAAGTGTTTTGAACCTAGGTACGAAAAGTAAGATAGAGACCCAACTTAGATTCCTAACCATGATTGGTTTGTGTTGAAAAGGCTTCTATCGCTGAGAAAAGATGCTCAGACCTCCTTCTCCTACACTAAGGCATGGCTCATTTCCTAGAGAATGAGTTATAAGGGAAAGAGTTTTTCAAATATAAGTACTTTCGAGCCGGACCCTCCAAGGGAGAAAATGAAAAGGGATAAAAGCCCTAACCAAGATGCCAATAAAGTTTAATTTTGTTCAAGAAATGAGAAAAGCAAGGGGCTGAATCATCGTGCTACTTCAATGTCAACATAATAGTTTGGATCTTTGATTCACTCCTCCGCCAGAACAAGGAGAAATTATTTGAATTTAGGTATACAACCACTTGTTTCTCCTTTGTTTATTTCTCATCGGAGGTAATGCTTTCTCTTGCTTCTCAAGATTTTGCTATTAGAATCTTTACCGCCCTCTCCCAATCTTCCCCCCCCCCCCTCATCTCATATTTCGGCACCACTCTCATCAATGCCATGGCCTAAGCATTTTCTTGATCTCATCCCCTAATTCTCTCTCTGCTAGACCTAGATGGCCCGAGAAAATCCTCCTCCTTCCACACCTTCATTACTTGAAATCTATGCCCACAATCACTACACTTACATTCCTCACAACTCCGCAAGCATCTCTGGCTCCACCCCATCAACCAAACCATAACAACCTCAATAGGAGAACGTCTTTCAATGTACCTTAATGGTTGTTGATCAGCTCAGAAAGAGAAGGTGGTATTTTCCCCTACACCTTCATTTTGTAGAAGTTTCACCGCAATGCTTCTCCCCTAACCAAATCCTGCCAAGAAACCACCCAAATGCTTTCAAAAGTTTTAGAGTGGATGCCTCACGGAATAATTTCCAACAATTGCCACTCCTGCAGCTGACAAAAACAAAGGAGGTATAGAGTGACTGATATCAGATTATAAGGTTGATCTGGGAAAAGTGAATAATAGAAGGAGCAAAACAAGAGCACAAGATGGCCCTGAACGGCTTTCAAAGATGAAAGAAACAAGGTAAGAAGGGATAGCTAATAGAGAGAACGTTTAACATTTGAACAGAGGTCTCCTCAAGCTTTTAAAGCCTTCCACTATCCATGCCATCATCTTCTAACCCATACACCTAATCAAGTTTGAGTTCTCATCGTGTGCCTATAGTGAAAAAGAAAATTGAGAAGGGTCTAACGGTTGAAGAATGGATAAATGAGGCTGCTTCTATTCTACAAGGAGAGAGCCATAGAATACACATTGGATAGTTTCAATCCTGAGGAATACAGAAAGATGGTGACAGATTGATGATTAGTTTTTACCTAAGTTGACAACTTTAATTTAACTTTGGATGTCCTCAATGCACTCAACAGGTTCCATCCTGACTCTTAACGGAAGAAGGAATTTTATTCCACATGGGGATAAGCATTTCTAAGCTTTCAAAGCCATCCAGATTCAGGATAAAGATTCTCAGTGAGCTTTTAGCAAGTTGGGGAATCTAGAGATCAGTTTGTTATGCCACTAATGCCATAAAAGAGGATCTGTTCTAAGACTTTGCCAAGGTGGTTGGGTGAAAGCTCAGAGATTCTACCTGCTGATGATCTCTATAAGAAAAATTCATCAAGAATTAATTTAACAACACAACCACGTTCATCTTCGATCTGGAAGCCATGATAAGTTCATAAGTATCGAGAATGTTTTGGCATCACTACGAAATATCAATAAGAAATTGAAGAAACTCCCCTTGTACGCCAGTGACACCTCAGGAAACGTTCGAGGTCCTATTGTTATTCGAGTGCACCACAAATGAAGACGGAGATGTTAGAGCATAATCTAGAAGTTCCAAGAATTTCGAGACAATCAGGCTTCGCTGTAGGGCGAAGGAGACGAAGCAACAGAATAAACAGCATGTTTCATGTCATTTTTAATCAAGAAAATTGTCATGTCTTTTTCATTTTCGTTTCACATCCATAAGAAGCAATTTTAAGTTTTTCCTCTCTTGCGTGAGACTCAAGAAAAATAGGAATCTCATTAAAATAACTATTTTCTAGGATTTATCCTATTTCTCTTACTCTCTCTCTCATTATCAAATAAGGATGCTTGTGTAATTTCAAGAGGAGTTTTTGAATATAAGAGCTATTTACTATTTTGAAGAAGAGAAAATTGTTGTATTTTTCTTTTTAATCATTGAAGAATAGGACAGTGTTATTTTAACCAAATTGGTGTGTGGATTAATCCTATCTTGATTATTGTTCTTACGTTCCAAAATCTTTGAGCTATTCTTTGTTTAGTATTCTTAATTTATTTTTAATCGTTTCAAAATAGTACACTCATTATCTCAAAACTCGTATCAGTATTTTCTTGATCATGTTTGCTTTGAAGAAGATAGCTCCTCTCATTTTTTTCCCTTTCCACTCTATTTTCACTATACAATAGTTTCCCCTTTCTATTAAGTCCATTGCATTCTGAAGTTGTAAATTATCTCCACTTCGTTTTGATATATTTTTTGGATTGTATCCCAACCCCCATGGTTTAGAATATTTAGAATACTTTATTCTATTATTTCTGTTGCGTTTTAGATTAGTAATATAACAGTCAGCCTCACGCTATCTTTGAGGAGGGATTTGATCCTATGGCCCTTTGTGTTTGAACTAGTAATTTTTTCCCTGACAACATATCCACCAACAGGTAACCACCCTTGCTTCTTCTGGCACCATTGCCAGGGAAAAAAAATGATTGGCAGTTGCATATTCAGACCCTAGTAAAACTTATTGAATGCTCTAAGTGTGGATTCCCTTATTGCAAGCATCACCCAATCTTGTGTCAGCAAGGCCTATAAGAAGTGTGCAAAGTTACAAGTGTTCTGTGTAATTCTTTTTACTTTCTATCACCTATGCCTACTTTCCCTTGATAAATCTGGGTACAAGAATACTCAGATCATCCCATTTTTTTCATTTCTAAGTATTTACAGACATTTGAGAGATCATATTTTAGTGCAGTTGCACAACTACGGTGAAATCCTTAGTAGTGACTCCCCTGTTGATCTGATTCTTTGATGATTACCGAGTGTCTTAACCTTGTCAAGTGAGTTTTATTACTAATCTTTTCAAGCTAGAAGGAAGAAGATATTTCTTGCTAGAGTCCTACTACTCGGAATTATTTCAGAGCTAGGAAAAAAAGTCAGAAGAAGAAATCTTTGAGAGTTGTGCAGATCAGTTACAAGAAAATAGATCCCTTGATGGAATTGAACCCACTTATCATTAAGAATGGCATTCAAGTTCTGTGACTCAGGTAAGCCCTCCTTTTGTGGAATTGTAAAGAGTTTTTTTTTCAACTGCAGAGGGGCCTCCATTGATTTTTGGAAGTTTGCTTCTCATTATTCCCCTCTATTTTTCATCAGAGTTTGAGAGGGTTTTCCAAGAAACACGGCCTTTAGGGATATCCATTTTGAATTTATACTCCCTTTTTTCAAAGACCCTCTGCCCCGTTATCATTTTTCTCCCCGCCATGGTCACCTCCTCAAAACAACATGGTATAGCCCCCACCCATACCTGCCTTTTGTTGTAAACACCTTTGGTCCCTATAATTTTATAAGGATGTAGGTTATCCAAATGTGATTCCCTGTGAATGTTAAGAAATAGATTACCCAATTTGTTCCAATTAAACAACTCTATAACTGGTGATAAACTTTAAAACATTTTTTATTATATGATGAATAATTTGGAGGTTGAACATGAATATGTATATATCAAATTGTTTATTAACTTTAGAAAGAGGATGCAAGGTTAAATGTTATAAAGCTTTTCCAGATAAGTCCCTTTGAGTCTTTGACAGAAATGCACAATTGCATTAAGGTGCAGTATGGGTGATTAACCTAAACCCCAGGTTCTTCTTCTATCAGAATTTGAAAACATCAAGAAGAATCCCCCTAACAAAATTGATTCATTACATGATTTCAACACAAGATTTAACAAGACCTTGACGATATTTCCTTTAGCTTAAGGCCATGTGATGATCTGTTTGATTAAATATTCGATGCATTTGATTAAAAAGCTGCTTACTACTTAGGACACAAACCCTACTATTTGAGGCATGGCCTTCACCATGGCTCGTGTATTGATAATAAAATCAAGGCAAATTAGAAGCCTCCAAAAAAGTGAAGGGTGTAAAACTATTAACTGGAACATACTTACAAACAATAAGGAGTTTGATTTGGAGGAAGGTTTGAAACTTTTGGTATGTTTGTCAAAGAAATATCATAAATTAGCCGGGTATAAAAGGGATTGGTCATAGTTCACAGGTCAACACAAGCAATAAGGCCAAGATAGGTTTTATAAACCTCATAATGATGATCAAAGTTCAGTGACAAAGGCAAGGGAACCTATTAGATAGAAATAA
>CM034157.1:106390972-106750322 GCA_019776745.2 Taxus chinensis
TCGAGAGGATGGTAAAATTTGAAAATATTTAGATCAATATATTAAGGATATCTCTATTTTAATATGTTCTAAAGTAAATTTGCATTCCAAAATTTTCAATCGGATTTTTTTGTTCTTTGGTTGCTTTCTAATATGGCCTTGGGCTATACTTCGGCTTTCTGGATTATATTCCCCATGATCTAATCTTTCCAACGCATTTTGAAATTTTAAATTATTTAGTAATTTTAATAGACCCTATATCTTAATATCGGTTGTTTTAATTGTAATAGGGTAGGGGTTTCAAAACCCATCTTGATGTCAATTTAAAATTATTAAAAAAAAGATCTACACTCAATTTTTTATTTGGAATAGAAATATAATCAATAGTGTTATGTTTAAAGAATTTAATTCAATTATATTAATGAATTTGTATAAAGAAGAATTATTTCTTCAAATTCAAATTTTTAAGATATATTCGACACATGAATGCAAATTCATAGGGGGAGCACAACAAATAGAAACCAAAGATAATTATTGATTATTAGAAATTAGATTTTAATGATTTTTGACACATTAAATGATTTATTGGAAATTAGAAAACAAAGATTTGAGACTAATTTTAACTTAAATACGTTATATTCCAAGCTAAATCATACATGATTTAATCAAGGAATTTTAAAAAAAATCAATGAACATCATCTAACTAATATCAAATTGTGCCCATTATATGGTTACAACCTTTTCATGATGATCAATATTTTTGATGAACCTAAAAGACAAATTGTTAATTATATAAAATAGTGAGTCACAAAACAATTTTTTGTATGCACCATGGAAAAAATCAAACAACTTTTCAAGTATTTATGGCAAAACAATCAAATCTTCTGTATTCAAAACTTTACACAACCTCAAAGTCAATCCTAAATTCAGTGTCAATAATTGTTGATTTGAAATATCTAAGATATTTTTTTTTGAGGTAACTTTGAGAATGCCATCAATGATACAATCAAATTAATGTTGTAAAAACATTTAAAGATAATGATCTAGAATAAGGAATCAAGATTTCTTTATAAGAACTATGACAATCTAAGATTCACATTTGATCACAAATCAGAATTTAAAGTAAACTATCCCAATGGGATGACTCCCTTTGATTACAAATTTGAATACTTTTCAACTGATTTTCCAGAATATTCTAGATAATTTTTGCTTACCAATTTTGATGTGTTACAATATTTTCAAAGAACTTTTAGTTATTGGAATGAACAATCAATTTTGAATCAACAAGCAATGCCTTGTATGATTATGAAATTCATGACAAGAGAAATGTCTTATAGATTTTGCAACATCAAAACAATATGGATTCTTGCCATAAGCTCACAATATTAATTTCATAATTGACTATAAGAAAAGGAATGCTAACTAGTCTATGGTATATGCAATCACTGCAAGTGATCTTCCTCCCTCTAATATTTAATATAAAATAGAATATTTACAATAATAGGCCAAATGGAAATAAATGAAGATTTGTTTTACCTCATTCAAGAAAAGTCTAATTTTGAATGATTATGTCTAGAAGGGTGATCAATGGAGGTAGATAATTCCAATACTAATGGCAATTTAACGGAAATTATAAGGAAATTTATACTTAAATGATGACATAGAATCATTAACACCAAGTTAGAATATCTTAAATATACTTAATGAGATCCAAGCCTAATTTAAAGAAAACCCATAGTTCATAGGAACATTAAATGTGACTGTATCCATTATGGAATACATTACATTGAAAAATCCCAAATGAAATTTGTTTTTGGGTCAACATTTTGATTAATATCCTCTTTGATGATGGAAAAATTATTAACAATCATAATATTTTCAAATTCCATCCCAAATGGTTGAGAAAATAGATTTTATTGAATACATGCTTGGAGTAAATAATTCCAACATGATGAGGTCATGCCTAAAATCGACAAATTATCTTTTGGGATCTGGTCATTAGATCATCTTATCCCAATAAAATTTCATCATTGATTAACCTTGATATGAAATTTCCAACATTGGTTTCTGCATGAAGATTCATTACTAGCATTGCCTCACTATTAAGCATAGTGCATCCCCATTAGGAAATAAACATTTGATTTTATACATGGATCAATGTTTCAGCCTGACATCCAATTTTAGATGGCATTACACTTTAGATGCAGATAATGGAAAGATCTGCAAGCAACTTGCATGTTTTTAGGGGAGTCTTGCATGCCAAGTTCCAAAGTCAATGAATTCTGATTTGATTAAAAAAAATAGAAATCTTAAAGAATGTAAACTGGAATGTGAAGGCTAGGAACTTTCACTAGATACATCCTTGTAAAGGTTTTGGTACAAATTTGACAAATTTATACATGGTAAATTTTTACTTAAAACTTTAAGTTGTGAAGATGATATAGATTCTAATGGCTTGATTATGATACGTAATGATCTCATGGTTTATTATCAAGAAAATGGTGATGAATAGTAAAATATTTTCCAAGTGTCATAAATCACCCATATTCTAATTGTGTGAAAAGTTGGAAATTCATTAGATTTTAATGGCATAGATATGTGCCAACCATTCCAATGCTTCTTCATGGGAATCTCTCACTTTGTACTTGATATTTCAACATTTTAGATGCATAATGAACATGAAATTTTGTAGGATTTTATGCAAAAGAGCACAAGATTCGAGGCCCAATAAATTTGAGTTGGTGCCTATTGAAATTTAGGGGTTTTAGATTAGACTGACACTTTGATTAAAATTATAAATTCCAATTTTCTCATAGGTAGTCACTAGGTTTTCCTTGCAAGGATTTTTCTATCACGTGTATGTTAAGTTTACACAATAAATTTGATGTGTGTTAATAATGCATCCTAACGAGATTGACCTACAAAATGGAAAACATATAAAACCTAAAAATAACTAATGCAAATGTGGAGGGTTGTCTAAGGATATCTTGATTTGTCAAAGAACTCATCTTACAATTCATCACTACCCTACATCAGACTACCATGTATTTCTATGTGTTTTGTAAATAATTGTGTCATACATGACTTTTGTGCAAAGGTTACACTTGAAAGTATATTTTAGAATGTTGCAAGATGTCAGATACATATGTGCAATGGAAAAATGAACTTCCCCTAAGTGTATGAAGTGTATGCAAAATAATGCAGTCCCATAATTGAATGGATGTTAGAATGGATGTTTGAATGCTCTAGAAAGCCTTTGGATGCACACCTGCAGGTGGTGATCTAGAAGGTATTTATTTTATGATCCCATGGGCTCATGTTAAAAATTGTCAATTATTGGTAGTTCCCTTAATCATTCTAATAAGATTACCATATTTAAGAAGTTATATGACTCAAACTTTATTTGATGATACAAAACATGGGCAAGCTACATCATGATTACTATACATAGGTTTTGTTATTGTTACCCTTGTTTAAATCAAATCATGATTTAGCATCAAGATGCCAAACTAGTATTGTAACAAATAGCCATTCATATTAAATATTTGATGATTTTTGGATATCAAAATAATGTTATAATGTTGATCAAACATAAAGCAGTTATGTGATTCAATTTACTTAGGTTTTGGGGTAAGTGCACCAAGTTGGTGGACAATTAAGTGGACATAAAAACCCAAAATTTAGGTACCACGAGCACTGTTTATAACCGATCGCACTTTTTAAACGTGATCGCGGTTTAAATTGTTTTTTAGGTTCGAACCTAATTTCTGAACCTAAAACCACGAGCGCGGTTATAAACCACGATCGCGGAACTCTGAGACAAAAATTAGCAGTCCCGCGACTCCTTATTTTCCTCATTTTTCATTTCAAACCGTGATTTCTCCTAGAATTTTGTCACTCGAGATTTGAATACCCCCTCAAAATTGCTCTTCGAACTTCTGGATCAGCGATAGATTCAACCATGCCACCAAGACGAGGAGGTAAGCCCTCGATTTTGATCAATTTTTTTGCATTTTAGGTTTTTTTGTACATTTTCATGGGTTTTTTGAAATTTTTGTTTATGTATACAATTTTCTTGTTTTATCAGTTGGTTGGCAAGCTCGTAATCTTGCAAACCATCAAAATATTCCTCAAAAACCTCGAAAAATTCCTCAAAACCCTCCAAACATTCCTTAAAACCCTCCTCCAAACATAGATCCACCTCCTGTGGCTCCTTCTGTCCCCACTGAGCCAACAGGAACACAAGATAATATCATTGGAAGAATCCGAGAAAATAAAATTTCATTGAGAACCTTATTCAAATATAAGACAAAATCATGCCACAAATCCATCCCGCATGACTTTAGCCAACACATTGCAAACATTGATTGGCAAAGTTGACTCCGCAACCAACCAAATACATAGATGGAATACCTTTAGAGGTGATTGTAGGCAGTGGTATGCGGATAAATTATCCCATGCGGCTGTAAAAGACAAAAAAAATTGGAAAAGACCTCATTTGTGCATTATTTACTGACCCTAGAACCAATGCCCCCCCGTAGTTACTTGCAAATGGTTCCCAATCCATTGGTGCCATGATGACCGAATCAAAAACAATTTTTGGGACCGATGGTGGATGGTTTTTGATTATCCACCATGCAACAACAATGAGGTTCCTCTCTATTTTTTGAAGAAATTATATTGCGAGTTCATGCTTAATGAGGTCCCAAATTATTTTGACTTTTCTGAATTTTTTGGTCGAGGAGGTGGCTCTGCATAGAGTAGACCTGGTGCACGCATAGGTCAACCTAGGATCCCCCATGCCCCAAAACCCCCACTGCCTTCAGTTATCCCTCCTACAGTGAAGGAGGTTGTGGAGATTGACACATTGCATGCATTGAGGGAGCTCACTGACACTCTGACCCAACATAGTGACCAGATTGCATCTGGTGATGTTGGTGGAGGTGCCAGTTCTAGCGCACCACACCACTGTGGATCATGTGGTGCCGTATGCACTGCGGGCGAGACATCATTTGCTGGTTCACATGATTTATTTTCTATAGATGAGATGATGGGGAATGTTTTTGGAACTGGTGCCACTGATATTGGTCTTTCACAGGTAAATTTCAAATAAAATATATATATATATATATATACACAATAGTTTAATTCACATGTTTGAGATTTTAATATATATGTATTTGATTGTACGTCATGTACATACATGTAAAAAACTAATTTTTTATTTTATTTTAAATAGCAAGAGCCGGTGAAGGAAACATCTGGCGTCGACATGCTAGCTACTACAGTTGGGCGTGTTTCAAACGTAAGTTTCAAGTTGTACAAACTTACATTTTTAATTTCATTTGATTGCACTAGATTATTATTATAATGTTTCACGTGTATGTTGTACATATTAATATGTTTGTCTTTTATACACAGGAGCCTGGCGGGTCATCATCTGCTCTGGGAACTGAGGCTACTGACACGCCTCACATGAGTTTTACGCAGGTTAGTAAATCTCTTTACACTTTGTTTCTAATTGTGGAAGTTCACGTGGATTACATGCTTTGGACCTCTGTTATGTGGTGCACAGTCATGTAGATTTTAATATTGATTTGTACATGTTTTTTGTATAGCTTATGACTGCTAGAGAGACTCCTCCATATATGTAGACTATGGAGGCTGTTGTAGATACTGCCATAGCATCTGCAGATCCACTAACTGAGGTACAATTTTTCAAATTTGTTAAATTTTGGAGGTACATTATTTCTTATTACTTAAATCTACAATATCAAATTTTGTATGTATATGTGAAATATTTAATTTGAAAATTAATTATTTGTATGTAGCTTACCCCTCGTGAGTCTATTGTTGTTCCTGCGACGCGTCAACAACAAATTGATAGGGATCATGACATTGCGGTAAGATTTCACATGCATTTTAACTAAATTGTACAAGTTTCTAAATTTTGAATGTATTTTAAAAATTTTGGGTGTTAAAAACTTGTTGTTTATGAATGTGCAGGTTAGGTTGCAGGCATGCTTAGAGACACCTAGGACCACACGGATGAAATCCGTAGTGGCATCTCCCTCCACTACATCCCCAGGTCGTGGACGTGCTACTTCTAGCAGGGCGAAGAGAGGGAAGATGTTTCATGAGTAGATTCATAGTCCACCTGGATGTATATATATATATATGGCCATCTGGTCCTAGTGAACATGTTTCTTCATATAGTCCATTGTATATATACAGCCTTTTGCGACCACATGTGGTCCTATATACATTATGACACACTTAGTTCGAGATGTACACATGTTATGAACTTTACATATATATTTTCAGAGACGTGCGTCTGGAGCACACTTTGTTTGATTCTTATTATATATCCATGTGTGTTGGTTTTCATAACGATATTACTTCTATGTTTGATTTGATTTCATTACATGTATGATATCCTTCTATGTATGTTTTCATAACCATTTAAATTAGTTCTAGATATGTATGTTTGATTTAAATATTAAAAAATCATGTCTTAACAGAGTACTAGAATGGTACATTTATTAAGCATACATATTCCATGCATCAAAACAATGCTAGGTGAACTACAAAACATGCAATTCTAAAATTACGTTTTTTTCTGAAATTTTAACATCAAGTAGAGCTGTTGCATATCAACTGATGCGAAAACATTTTTTTTCTTCTTCGAGGTGAGTTCAAAGTTGAAGCTTCCAATATTTAACGGATTTGGACTTATCTAGCAACATTGAAGATTTTACAATTTTCTCGATTTTATGTTTTTGATCTTGTTTAGTCATATAACTAGAATTGACTAGATTACAAGAGGTTTCAAATTTTTTTCTAAATGTTATAAAAGACTTATGTATGTTTAGTAAGGCTCATTGCTTAAATTTAATAATAAATCAATTTAACTAGGTTTTCTTGTTATTTGGATTGATGATGAAATTAAACATTAGATTAGAAGGCATTATTGTATAAGGGTTAACTTTTCCTGAAACTTGGTTATTCAAGTGTTTTCGATCTCTGAGAATTGCAAGGATTAGTGATGAAAAGAGATTTGATCGTTGGCTCTAAAATTTTAAAGGTGGGTACTATGTAAATTAGAATCTTAGGGTACCCAATGTCTGAAAATACTTCTATAGTTCATTTCAAGGATTTCATTGTTGAGTACTCATGCACTTGTTGGCAAAATTGCTAAGGTTTTGGAGCAAAATGAAGGAGATATGAGCAAAAATGTGATTTTTGCAATAGGGGTTTCTTGAAAATTTAGTAGCATAACTAAATACTATCAATGAAGGAAAATGAAGGATTAATAGCCCTAAGTTAAAAAAAAATGGATAACTTTCTATGTTGATGTACTCTACCTCTTAACTTTAACCTAGCTAACTCATAAAGTTTTGGATCTAACCCAGGTTACATTGGCATTGACAATGAAACTCAAGCCTTAATTGAAAAAGGGATCTTAAAGGGGTGATAATGTGTGGTGTTAAGTATTCATGATAGGGGTGAAACATATCAAGTTGGGTAAAATCAGTAAATATACCGATACAATTGTTTCAACAGTGACATTCTTATTATTACAAGTGCTTATGTAATTTTGTGTGCACGAAAAACCATAGACATTTCATGTAAAAAGGCTCATTTTGATGTCCCAAGTTGAAAGGACCAAAAAATTTGTATAGTTCCCTAAAACAATATATTTCCACCCATCACATGAAGAATCCTCCTCGGTCGTATGTGAGATGCTACAACTAATGTCTTGGAAGATGGCAGAAAATCTAGATCATATGTATGTTTGTAATATGCTCAAATCATTTAATCTGAAAACTTGTAAATGAAACTTTCTTCAATGTGCATGCATGTATAAATGCACCAATGTGTTTATGAATTCTCACTATGGCCATTGATATTTCGCTACATTGAGGATATTTTGGTGGCATGAATGGGATTCGTTAAATAGTAACCTAAGAGCTCTACCAAAAGGGCTTCAAAGTATCACTATTGAATGGACCTAGGGTCACAAATCTTTTCCTGAACCAATTCGTGGGGAATTTGAATAAATAAGATTCTATCATGTGGAATTATTCTCCTTCTGATTCTCAGTGCAAGCTCACTGTCCATTCTTGTGCAAGACTTCAAATAGTGTTTTGATACAGTCCTAAGGTTTCAAACTGTATATTTTGCAAATCGTTCACCGAAGACTGCGCATCAATCTAGGAGTGGCCAGGTGAATGCTAGAGGAGGCATGGTGTTTCGGTTGTCATAAATTTCATTGCTTCCGATTTTAGATCATTCGGGCGTGAGTCACCAAGAGCCCGAGAACCAAAATTATCGTTCAACTCGACGGGTGACTTATCCGTGGCAATAGAGATGCCTTGTTAAGATCCAGGGTTTAGTTAGGGACCCTCTACAATAGCCTCTCTAGTTTTTTGATTCTCTATTTCGGTGCTCTATGCTGTCCTATTGTTTGCAAACGCGCGAAATAGTACAGTTTGAGCCAGTGTAAGGTTATCAAATTCCTATATTTTCCAAAATCATGCTCACCAAACCAACTGGTCGAAACATGTCTGGGTGGCTAGGTGAATGCTAGAGGAATCTTTTTTGGATGGAGGGTCGTTGCTTCCGGGCTACTTGAAGTTTCAGATAAGGTTGATACAAAAAAATTGCAACTTCGACGGGTGATTACATAGGCTCCATGGCACCTATTAGAGTCTTGTTGAATAAAAATGGTGACACTCTATAATAGCCTGTCTCAGTTCTCACATCGGTGCTCTCGCTGCTTTATTGTTTCTAAACATCGAAATAGTACTAGTTTGAGGCAGTGTAAGTCAAACGCTATATTTTGCAAATGGTGAATCCTTGCACCAAAATGACTAATGACACATGTAAGTGGCAAGCTGAACACTAGAGGATGGTACATTTCAGTGCACGAAAGGGTCATTGCTTCCGGGACTTCATGGTAGTCCCTTAAGAGTAAGACCAGTGAAGATCATTCTAGTTTGTAGTGACTAGAGGCAAGTGGCAAAGAGATAGCCTCGTCTAGATCTACAAGTGTAGGGACCCTCTATAATGACATTAAATTCCTTCTCCAATTCGGTGCTCTCGCTGTCCTATTGTTTGCAAAGGTGAACATATGTAGTTTGACAGTGTAAGAAGTCTATATTCTAAATAGGACATCGTGGCACCAAACTAAATGCCGGCATGTCTAGGTGGCCAGGTGAATCTAGAGGAGGTGGTGTTTTGGTGCGTGACAAGTTGGTGTTGCTTCTGGGCTACATCGTTCGAGCGTAGTCCCTTAAGAGCCCTGAGACCAAAATATCGTTCAACTTCGATAGGTGACTACTTGGACTCCGTGGCACCTAGAGAGGCCTCGTATGATCCAACACCTCAGTGTACAGACCCTCTACAATAGCCTCTCTCAGTTTTTTCCTTCTCATTTCGGTTCTCTCGCTGTCCTATTGTTTGCAAACATGTGAAATAGTGCAGTTTGAGCCAGTGTAAGGTTGTCAAACGCTATATTTTGCAAACGGTGGGTCGTGGCACCAGAACCGACTATGCCGACACATCTGGGTGGCCAGATGAACGCTAGAGGAGGTGGTGTTTCGGTGCATGAAAGGGTCGTTGCTTCCGGGCTACTTCGTTCGGGCGTAGTCCCTTAAGATCCCTGAGACCAAAATATCATTCAACTTCGACGGGTGACTACTCGGAATCCATGGGACCTAGAGAGGCCTCATCTAATCCTAAAACCTTGTAGGGACCTCTATAAAATAGCTCTCTCAGTTTTTGGTCTCATTTCCTCGCTCTATTGTTTGCAAACGGTGAAACTAGTGCGGTTGAAGCCATTGTTAAGCTTGTCACACTATATTTTGCAAACGGTGGGTCCACGAAACCAACTTTCTACACCAAAAACACGTTTGGGTGGCCAAGCCATATGCTAGAGGTTGTCACCAATTTCGGTTGCACGATATTGCTTCCAAGGGTACTTTGTGTCAGGTGTAATCTTAGAACCTGAACCATGTTGTGTACATTCAACGTCGATGGGTGAGATTCAATTATTTCAGCATTGTATCTATGGCACCTATAATGCCTTGTTATGTTTCACCTTGGCATGCACCATCTAAGCTCTACATGTAGGGTCGTGAGACTGCAGTTCCGGGCTACTTCGTCATCATTGCCGTGCATCTCTGCTCCCTATAACATTTTGCAAAGATGTGTAAATATTTGACCATATATAATGTTGTTTGAAGTGGATGTCCCTATCGACAAGTTTCCATAAAATAACTGGAAACACCCTTACACCGACAATTCAGTAGAATGAGTATGATCATCACTGATATAAAAGTGGTACTCTCTTAATAAGGTCATCAATCATTCTTTGTACTGTTAGGAGAATGTAGAAATGCTATATGCCCTTAAAAGCAACTTGTACTGAGTTGTAATATTGCGATTCAACTTCGATTTGGGTTGTAATGTGTAATTCTCTGTAAAATCGACCACTGTAAAACAATGGTACCAATAGGAAATGTGTCCTCGCATCTTGAATTGATCCAACCAACTCTATGTGTATACCTCACATACTCATACAATTTCCTCTCTTAAATTTTCTCATAAATTGAAAAATGGGCATTTGTTCTGTAACTAGCTCACACCATTTCAAACTCTTTTCCATCTGTTTGGTATGCAACTGATTTATATTTATCAAAATCAACTAAATTATGTCCTATTGTACCTTCAATTTGCTCATGGATGCAACTTTCCAATTTAGGTAATCCACCGCATGTACTACAACTTCCATCTAAACAATCCTGACTATAAAAAAATTGTCCAACTTCTTTTTCACAAAATATAGTAGGAATGAAATCCCTGGAAGATATTGGTGGAACTTGAAAACCACATTCAGATAACATAGTTTCAGAATGAAAATTAGAACGAATACGTAAAAATTTAGCATAATGCATCTCAAATTCAACATGTTGCCTACAACAACAAGTGGTGTGAGCATGGTTGATTTTCACATAGAATGGTTTCAACATTTCAAAAAAAACGTTGACCAATTTTAATTTCCAGATTCTCTTGTTCAAACTTACGAAAAAATTGAGTTTGAGTCATATCTAAGAAATGCTTTGGATGTGGTTCACGATTAGTAGAACCAACTCTCCATTTTATAACATCTCTTGTATTAGGTGAAACTCTAGTGTTATCATGCCAAAATTTAATAACTTCTCTTATAGCATCAGAATTATTTTTTTCCTTACGCGGTGCTCTAGCAAAAAATGCCCAAAAATCGGCATTATTGAGTGATTGAAGGATATTACGTCTTTCAATTACTTTCATTAGAGTTTTTCGATTAACTTGCAACATTCGACTTGTTTGCGTAATCAAACGTTGTTTTTTTATTGATTCACTTACAACACTAGTAGCAAGTACACGACGCACAATATTACTATCCCTAGTGCGTCTCTTGACACCAACAGTGTGATATGCATCATGAAGGTTTTCAACAATTGTAGAGGTTTGACCACGTATATTAGATGTTGTCAATCCTAAGGTGTTTAATGTAGGTCTCATTTTAATCAATTTCATCAAACTAACCAACAACTGACATCTTTGGGAATCATTTAAAATTTCAAAATGATTATCCCAAATTTCAGTGGCTTTTCTTCTGATTTGTCGTTCAGAAAGTTTGTCAGACATTGGTTTCAAAATGTTTTCATCAATTTCAATAAAAAATTAGGTTTCTTACGTAAAATCCTAGGAGGTGTTTTTGTCAAATTTTGCTTGTCTACAGTTTCAACATGAATTTCCTTATTCACATTTTCATTGTCTCCTTCAATTTCAACATTTGCTACATCATGAGTATTTAATTCTTCTTCAACATTGACAGTAAAAATTTCTTCATCATGAGTATTTAATTCAACTTCAACATTGACAGTAGAAACATTACCTAGTTCTTCATTGCTTACAATAGTTGGGATTGAAGATGAACCTCTTCTAGATTCATGAAGTTTCCGCATTCGCTCAGCATTTTGAATTTTGTTGGCCTCTAATTCGTTTGGTGTTTTTTTACTTAATGACTTCCTTTTTTGACTTCGTTTTTTGTCTCCCATGATGTTTTGCTTCCGGTGATAAGAAAAACGTGCAGAAAAAGATAGAATTTTGCAGTAATTCATATGGTAAGGTCAGAGAGTAAAAATCACATGGTAATTCAGACATTGGGATGTGTGTAAATATGATTTATGAACCGCGAGCGCACTTTATAAACCATGATCGCGGTTTATAAAGCGCGCTCGCAGTTTACTTTTTAAAAACCGCATGGATCTTTATAAACCGCGATTGCGGATCTATCTGCCGAACCTAAGCCTCGGAAAATCTTTGTTTTTCCCCAACCAAAGCTATGGAAGGTCATTATGAAGTGTAAAAGGTCAAAAAACCTCAAATATGCTCTTCCAAAGACTTGAACCATGCTAAAAAACTGAAAACATTTCACAAAAATGGTGCCATCGCGTAGGGGAGACTATTAGCTTCATAGAAATATTGTTTTTAAAGTGAATATAATAAGATAAATATCATTTTATAATTTTTTACTAACAATAGGTCTTTAAGACATTTTTTCCTGTGAATGTTCATGTCTACGTTTAAGACTGTAACTTTTGTTTCGCTTATCAAAATGTGATAAAACTTATACCATCCCAAGCGTGGACAAATTCTATACACGTTAAAAAAAATTATTTGATTTCGATATTTTTTGATATAGTTATGGCGGGCAAACGGAAAGCGCTCCGTTTTCTAAATATTTTCAGACCACTTTCACGGAAAAAATCATTAAAAAAAATATTGCTAAAAAAATACAAAATAAAATCCATCCCAAGATAGACAACTACATCTAACGTTTCACCAAAGGAAAAAAAAATAACAAGATTTGGTCATCCAAAATGTGGGCAAACGGACTACAATCTTATAAGTGTTTAAAAAAAAAAAAAACTAAGTCATATAATTTTAAGTGTTTAATATAGCTAAACTTGTCCATTTTTTACAAAAATTAGTATTTTAGAAACTAGATTCTGAATTCTACGATTCATATTAGTATAATTTTTCTAATTTAGAGTGCGTGTATAGCTAATAATCCCTACAAGTTGATATTATGTTGTTTTTTGCAATATGATGTCCACGGATGACCCTATATTTGTCCATCAACTTCCTGCACTTACCCAACGAGTATCTCCCATTTGAATTTTTCCATGAAATCCTTCATACTCTATGGGAGTGTAGACAAAAAATCATGCAGTTTGGGTAGCTATATATGTGCTACAAAATGATCACATGCAAATTACTATTGAATGTGAATCTGATAAAGATCAAGTAATCAAATTACTAATTAACCCATGCCTTTTGGCTTCTTTTATTGCTTTATGTTATCCTTATTGGTCTTGCACACCTTGTAGCCCACTTTGTCTTTTAATACTTTGGTATTTTTCATTCTAGACACCAGAGCCCAACCAAGATGCTAATTAATGATCAATATGGAAATATATTCCTAATCTAATTATTATTATAGTAGTAAATAAATGATTCATTTAATGTACAAAAATTAACTGAAGAAAATTAAGCCAAAATATGTAAAACCCTAAGTACAAAGAGAGGGTAAAAAGCCTTAGCTGATTCATAGGAATCGCGAAGGTTCACAGAGATGATAAAATTGTGAAAATATAGAGTAATGAATATCATAATTAAGCTCGATAAAATGTAGAGATGGAGGAATATGCTCATGCCACTGGGGCATTATTTGTGGGTGCCCTAGGCCTATTTCTGAATGTGCCTATTTCTATGAAATTTCTTAGGAAACCTCCTCTAAGTGGTCACAATTTGTTCTCTATTGTTTTCCTTTGGTCTCTATGAGGTTGCACAATGATCACTGAAGTCATTGGGACACCTTGCAATGAAGTATTGACCTGTAAAACCCTCAAATAGACATCAAATCCTAAAAAGAAAGATTCAAAATAAGGGGTCAGACTATCCTCAGCTGTCACAATGATGATATTACAACTGTTTGTGTGTGCACTACATCTCATACCTAATGTCATTCTATGTATGTGTATCATGCATTTAGGGGTTCCCACGCACAACTGTCCTGGTCTAGGTACTAGTGTATGTGTTGTGCTAAGGACCCAAGTCTGATTTTGAGCCCTTTCTGATACTGATGAAATGTGTTGTATCAGTATTTTTTTGTGCTGATAATGTGATTGTATAATTTCTAATATGTTATGGGGTGATTTATTCACCCAAATGATGCCTCCTCATTTGGGGAGCATGTGATGTCGCTGAAGGAGTATGCGGCCCAAATGGGGACCGATTGATGTGTTAAAATTGTTCCCTGCAGGGGGAAGGATAGTGTTCTTGGTAGAAACCAAGACATACATAAATAAAGTGGTTGGGAGAGAAGTGTTATTATGAAGAAAATACAAACACACATTTAGAAGACAAAATGTATGCTAAACAGTAAATATGTAAGCTAAGACTACAAGAAGATTATGTAAACAAACAAGAAGAAAATGATAGGTTTCAATATGTGACCGTAAGTCAATTTGGTCACAAGAAACTCAAGTTGCTTGTCATTAGTAAGCAACAAGTTTACAATCTGGTCATACAAGACAAAGAGCATATAAATTGATTATTATTTTGGTCTTATACCATAATGAATTTTTTTTTTGTTTTTTGTTGGTGGTCTTGGAACATAAAGATATTTGTGTTTGTTGTTTAATGAGGCACATCGCTTACATTGGAAAATTTAAAGGTTTTGAGAATTATTAATTTAAGTTTTATATGGCCATTACCCATATTTCAAGGTGGGTAAATATAGTGTAAAGTTGGTAATCACCCAAAATGAAATTATGAAGTAATTTAATTGTTATGAATTCTTCGACCGGACTGGTAAGAGGTACAGTACGAAACATCCATGTTGGGGGTTGTAATGCACCAAAATTACCAACACAAGAACAACACAGTGAAATACAGGATAACTTTTTTTTTACTTGCTTTGACTCAACACGACACAACATGTCGTCACAAGGTTACAACCAACACTTGGAATCATTTGTTACGGGGAAGACCACAAGGTCAGCACGGAAACGTTCACACTTATCAAGGACAATTGTACTCTTCTTTTGACAAGACAACATGAAAGTCTAATCCACATGACACACTCACGGCTAGGGCAAGCCACAATAAGAAATGATCGGAGGTTATTTATTTTGATAAGACTCCCTATAGTTCATGACTTAAGTTTTCAGAAGAATTCAATACATAATTTGCACAAATTCATCACACCAACTAAGTTAATTTCTTAAACACTGTAGAGTAGTTCACTTAAAGTCTTCTCCTACTTACTAAATCTTAATATCTTCCAGAAACCAACCATTGCTTTCCTTTAAGCTTGTTTAAGGGTTCACCCCAAAGGGATAGTGTTCACTAGTTTAGCTAGGGGTATCAATTTATAAATGTTTACTTCACAAAGGATGTTTTCATTTTGATCACTCATGGAAGTATTTGGTTTCAAATAGATCACCTTTACATTTATTTGTTGAATATAAAATTATTATTTTTGTTTAGCTTCTTTAAGGGTTAACTGACTCATTTTACTTTACTTATAAAATGTTGTCGCTAAGTCTTAGAAAGATTTAACTTAACAATTTATTCTCAAGATCAAAGTTTTACAATACTCATATCAATGTAAAGATTGAAAGCCATTTCTCACAAGGATAATTTCAAGCTTAACTACACATGAACAAGACACTTTATTTCACCATTACCAAACAATACCAGGCAAGAGGTCATATCAACTCTCTTTACAAGCAATGTTACACAATTTACAACACATTGGACATTTTTACAAGGAACTTCATAATGGTACAGATGAAACTTTTACACTCTTTTCTTCTAGTCTACTCGCATAATCCATCTGCACAAATATTAACTAGAGTCAGTTCGCTAGAACTGAGCATGTTAAGTCTATACATTGAAATAATAAGCTAACATTTAACAATTGACATGAAAGGAATGTTCTACTTCATGATAGGATCAAAGCACAAACCAATAATCTACTTTTCACACGAGGTAAGGATCTACACCAGCCAACAATGAGGAAGTCAAACATTCCAACTAGCAGTATATCACAAAACAAAGAAACAATCCAGGAACTCATGGGATAGGAACGAAAGGTCAATAGTATAGAGAATTTTGATCATGCAACCGTATGGATTACGTGACTTAAATCTAATATTCAAACCATCCACCATAAAAGGGAAAGAAAAAACTTGAGAGTCAAGGACATACTGGTTACGATCAAGACGCGAAACAAAACATAGTTACCCAGTCCTTCCAGGAGGATGTTTCATAGCAATAAAGGGATACGTGACCCCAAAGGAAACATTCCATCGTTACAAACTAAACAAGAGGTCTACCGCCTCTTCCTTACAAGGTCTTTTAAAAGTAATAAACGTTAACAACTAGGATTCTCTCTAATTTCTTTGGTTTGCAACTAGGATTCTCTCTTCCTAGAACTTTTTATTGCTAAAGGTTGTATCCTGAATCCCATTGATCTACTTTCGGGCATTGAGGACAATAATGAAATTTCCTTCTTAATTTCCTTCCTAATGTCTAATACCAGAATAGATTATTGAAGAAACTACAAGCCGCAAGCCTTATTAGGAAACGAGTAATAAACAAAATAGCTCACAAGCAGGCTACACTCTAGGTAGGCAAGCATGACAACTTTTAAATGGAAAGCCTAAACAAACTTCATTCATAATCTTCATAAATAGCATACATACTATTATCCAAGACCAAATAGCACTATGTGTAAAATGTTGTACAATATCAATTCAATTCATTCCAGCAGGACTCTCACTTACACAACAAATTACATTCAATAGAAAGGTAATTAAGGAGTAGTGTTACAACTAATAAAAACAAGAGCCACTCTAGCTAAGGACCCAGATTTCCGTATTTTTTGATATTCCTTATCAATGATGATAAAACACCGCAAAAGAAATATACATGCATTTGTGTTTTATCCAGCGGTAAGTCTACATTCAGTAGATCTGAAAGGTGATAACTATCTTGTCAGCACAAGCAAGGGAACAAGCCAAAGAGGAAAGAAGCATTTGAGTGGGGCAGAAGTACTAATGAAGGAAACCCCCTAAGGAAGCAAAAAGCAGGAAGTATCTACTATCGAGCAGAAATCAGACCCAAGCATTTATGAGCTTCTATTGATTTGATATCGCTTAGGGTAGCCATAACCAAGCATTTTGAAAGGTAACATTTTTTTTTTTAAGCTTCCATGTTTCATAAGAATGTCTCTTTCCATTTTAGATGATTTGATCCAAAATAAACAAAGCAAGTACAACATTGTTCTCAGCGATATAATTATAACAAAGTAAAGATAACAACAATTTTCCCCTATGCAAACCAATCATGAAAGGAACAACGATTCAGGAGAAGGAACAGGAAAAATAAAGAAACCAATACAATCAAGGACAATCGATAGAATCAAACACAATATTCCATCTTAAAGCGTCATTTCAGGTAGTAGATCATTTATTTCATGCAGTTGAAAAAGGAAAGCAAAATATTTCAGGGGCTAGTCTTAACATGCCTGGTTTAGAACGCCATCTCCATATGATTGTTTCAATGCCGTTGCTTGCCTTTAACCCAAAGTGCTTTGCGAGCTCGAGCTATCGCCACATTCACGCAGTGAAAAACAGCTACAAAGCCAACCCCATGATTTGAAGCTCGGACATAAGACATATTGATTACACCACGCTCCTGGCTCGGGTAGGCATCTACCGTGATGAAACACAACCTTTTCCTTCATCAGATTTGGGGACAGCATCAAAATCTCGGTGAAAACATTCACTCTCAACTCTTGTATTTTCTATAATTCTCAGTCCAATTCTCGAACACCTTTCTTAACTATTTAATCATGATTCCACACAACACTAACTCACTCTTCAAAAGAACCTCGAGCCACCCCTTCGACTTCCTAAGTTGGCCTTTCAATCTTGAAAACTCAAGAAGGTCAGTTCACCTTTCCTAGCAAGTTCAAGAGACAGGTATGTCAAAAGACAAGAACTATCTTTTGCACTTCTTCATCGAGTTAGGAGCATTTTGAGGGATTAGAGCTCGATAGAGACTCACCAGCTTCTCTAACAATGACCCAAGTTTGAAATTAGAAGCGTGAACAACATTTGCTTCCCATTATTGAGATATACCTGTCTTTAGCGTCTACCCGATTGTGATTCGAACTTCAAGAAGATAATGTTGCCATTCTGCAAGATTCCAGAGCTTTAACGTCTTCCTTAAGCTGTTATAGACTCAACTTCTACCTATTTTCTTGAAAAGCTGATACAGACTTCTGTTACTGGTTCTTTTTTTTTGTGTTTTGAAAGGCTTTGAGCACATCGAGGACCCCCTTCATGTTTGATTATGCATAATGATGGAAGAGTGGCCTTACTCAACAGTTCCATTCTGGTTTGATTAACCAATTTGTTGAAAACCTCAAAACCTAAACTCTGCACAAAACAAAAACAACTCATACTGCTTGCTCAACCACTGAGAAACGTATTTAACATCCTTTCCACTGAACTTCGAGTTTCCTTTTTGCATAAAACAACTGTTACAGCTACAGTCATGGAGATAACTTATATTATGGTTACCAACAAATTTATTCAAACTCCCAGGAAGCACTTCAAAGTTCGTTTGCTCTGGGTCTGAGAAAATATCCTGCTACCTTCCTCTCCCAAGACATTTTCTTCAACACTGCATAGATCTTCTGTGCCTGCGGGTGTGATCTGTCACCAACCCAAAAAGCATGCACCATTTTATTGGCTTTAAATCTAACTACAGCAAGATTCTTTTTTTAATTCCTCTATCCCTCATCGATCTCCTAAAAGCTCTTGCAAAGCAAACTGTGCTTCATGAATATTCTGACAAGATACAGATCCACGCCTAAGAGATTCTCTTCCATGCGTTACAGTGTAAAACAAGTAAAGTCTCAACAGAGAATCTCTGTAATAAATTTCATCGGGTCTCCTGGCAACACTCACACTGTCACTTAATCGATTTTGAGAAACAGATCTTGAAGGAGAAATCTGAAACTGAGGATGCAGTCAAAACTGAACGGATAACAAGGTAGTTAGACAGCCTGCTCGTTGGAAGCGCTCAAAACGGCTTCTGCCTCACCGAAATGCTCCTGCCGCCTGGTAATTCAATGTCACAGGTTGTTGCTGTAAATCCCCAGCAAGAACACACCTTGCAGCACCCAAGGACGCGCCCAGGAGGTAACACGCCTGCTACACTATCTTGTAGCTTCATCTGTACCCACGTCAAACCAGACTCACGCAACATTAAGGCGACAGACCTTCATTTCACCATCAACGCATCCACTGTCCAAAACACGCTGAGCAATTCATCTGTTTCAACATTTGATGGAGTGCAAAACAAGCATACGCGGTTTTTGGGCAGAGAGGAAGACCACGTGACAGGAGGTGGTTAGTCAAAGTTTTAATAAATGGGCAGGTGCGGCCACCCACCAGGAGGAAAGGCGCTTCAACCACTGCCAGCTACCATAACATAGAAATTTTTATTTTATTCTATTTTTGGAGCCCCGTGCTGTGGGGACAGGCCGCCTGCCTGGAGCACAAAGAACGGGCATTACAGGGGTAATGATCTGTGTAAAGTATGTGATCACAACTAGAAAGAAAGTGAATGCGCATGTGAATATAGAAAATATAATGACATACAATGTATGTAGCTAAAATAGTAAGGAAGATGTATCATCCGAGTATAAGAAAACACGAACAATGTGCAACCAAGATATGCAGTATGTTGTGAGTGTGAATGGAATTGAATGCAAAGTGAGTGATAGGAGCAATGTACCCCCTGAGAGAATGTGAATGAGCATGTGTGAGATGAGTTTCATGTATAAATGCCCCCTCACCAGTCGAGAATGAACCATAGAACAAGAGTGTGTCATCGGTAAATGGTTTCAAGTGTGTGCTAGATAGATAAAATAATAAAGCGTAGAGCGTAGAGAGTGAGTGAGTGTGGTGAGGTTCATTTCAGATTGAGACCCTTAGCAGTCAAGATTGAAACTCTCTAGTAATTATTGTGATGTATACAGATTTTGTTACTTAATGAGTTAATATAATGGATCATTGTGGATGGATATTGGTTGTCGATGTCTTTATTCATGGTACTTGTATGGTAAATCTGATCTTAATTGTTATCTGAACCTTTATGCTTTCTTATTATGTGTGTTTATAATCTGAGCTCATGGATCTAATTATTATGACGGAATTTACGCTTTTATTATGGTTATTATAAACATGCATGCTAACATCTTGAAAAGACAATATCAAAAAGGGACCTAGTAGCTTCACGCGCTTCGGGTGAACGTTTATATCTATCTAAATGAAGTGCCAGTGTGCTTAGGTATTTGAGTATAAAAATAAATACTAAATAGTGTGAAATAGTACAAGAAAAAGAAAGTATAGGTATGTTCAAATTATTGTTAAGTAGTCAAACCCAAGAGGTTCTAAAGTGGAAAACAATGGGCCCATTATGTTCTCATGGCTAGAATACTTGATATTGTTGCGGAAGACAAGGGCAAGAAGGGTTAAGAGAAGATATAACAAAAAATAAAATTCACTATTTTGAAGACTAATTAATGAGAACAAAAATTTACCAAAGATGCTCGAGCTATCAAAAGATGTCATTGAGGGGTAATGTTAGAGCCTTTTTTCTTAAAGGATTGGCATGTTAATGCCACCACCTTTTGACCCTTCAAGTTGTGTTTAAGGAGGGATGCTAAAATCTACATTTTACGGGTCCCTTTGATTTATTGATAATTGTATTGTTCCATTAGTCCCATTGGGTTATGTCTAATGAGTACCTCTTATAGCTTGTATCATTATACCTTTTATTGCAGTCAGTGTCTTTTATTGGGCCAACCCCCCTTTTTTCATATGTGTATATATGTATATAGAGTTAATGTCTCACCTATTTAAAACCATTTCATTCATTCATATAATAGTTCAAAAAATAGCACTCATACATTACTAAGTAGCCCATAAAATTAACTCATACTTGGGGCTCGAGAATTTCGTTGTAAATACTCCGTATTACTTAGAAAATTAATCACTACTCCAAAGAGAATTTCCTAGTAAATACCCAGTATTACTTAGAAAATTAATCACTACTCCAAAAAAATATAAACTAATTAAATACATAGCATGTAAAACATTGTTATATGATATGTGAAATGAATGTAGTAAATGCATACAAATGATTTATATTAATTTTTTACCAAAAAATATATAAAGTACAATGCTCATAAAAGTCATGTATTACAGTGAGTCAATAACATAGAATGTGTCTCAATAACTTGCACTCCTAAATCATCCATTCTACAAGGGTATCGAGGAAACGAGTAAGGAACACACATGAACCGACATACAATGGATAGATTTAAAGGGGCTACAATGAGCACTAGGGTCACATATCTAGAGGGTAGTAATCCCTACACTAGGTCAACCTAGGGTTTCCAAGGCCTGCAGTCAAGATAGAGGAGAGAACCCTACTAAGATATCGGTAGTTGGGTGAGGAGAGGTATAAATCAATGATAGATAAAGCAAGCATGCATAATATAACTGAAATGAAAGTAATGTAAAGCTAAGGAGTTGATCATGAATAAGAGTATTATGCTAACTAGTATCAAAACATATGTAACACTAAGCTAACATAACACAATGAGGGAAGGAGATGAACTAATCTATGCAAAATGAAAAAATATGGTTAGAGCACTCACCTTGTACCTGTAGGGTGGTCACTGATGCATCTATCTCTCTAGAGAAGCAGCACACCGAGAGAGAATCACTATTAGGTGGAGAAGGGGAACATCGTTCATATCCTAGACTCACTATAGATGACCCAATAGTGCAAGCAAACCAACCAAGAAGAAGAGTGTCCAATCCAATCCAAGCAAAGTGCAAGATGAACCAAAAGTGAAGCGAGTAGATGTGAAGATGGCGCAAAAGAGAAGAGCAGATGGCAGTTCCTAATTCGAGCTTCCTTCCTTTTGAATGTCAAATGTGATGTATATATAGGACACCATTTCCCATGGGTGATGGCATTAGGCCAAGAGAAAACATAACATGACACCATCACCCACGGCGATGGTCAACCAAAGGTGATAAACAGAGATAATGTGTCATGAAAATAAAAATAAAGGTGTCATAGATCATGAGAATGGATGAAGTAGGTGCCAAATGGTGAGATACAAGAAAATTGTGGGGAATGCAATGTGTGTGAGACCTAAGGGGACAAGGATAACTAGTGCAAGGATAACTAAGGCCAAGACCAAATAGTGACACTCTCTCTGTGTATTGTCTCTAACCCATAATGGTTACATGAATAACCATTCCCCATTCTTGGCAGGCCCCTTAAGGCACCCGCTCAAGAAATAGATGCATCAGTGACCCTTATCTGCACAAAGGAAATTGTTAGTAACATGTATGAAAGATGAAAAGTGAAAAATTAGGTGTATACATATGCCCCAGCCATTGATCACCACATGTTTCAATAGAAAAACATGGGGTGGTCAACGGCTAGAAACAATCTGTAACACCGATACTGAAAGTAAGTACATAAAGGAATGTTGAAAGGACTAGCTGAAATGAAATATACCCACCAATGTGTACCTGATAGTGTCGCTCGTCCTGCCATGTGTGGGCACAATCAATGTTGCAAGAACCCTGAAGAAGAAAAACTGAAAGGAAACACTAGAGGATCATCAATAAAATAAGACATAAATCACCTAGCTAGGGGGCCCATGGAATGGATATCATGTCATAGTGTCGTGATGTCGTATGGTGTCAAAAAGAGGAGGATATCGAAGATCATAAAAAATAAGCATGTAATAGGTCAAAAATGGCATGAGATTATGGTCAAGATGCAACAAATGATGTGTGTTGCGGAGTTTAGGAGTGAAAATGATGGTCATTTGAAGATTTAGGTTGATCGTGACCGAATTTGAATAGAAATTTGAGTTTTATATAGTGATTTTGATTTTGATTTGGTTATTGTTATTTTTGTAATTGAGAGAACTGAGCTTTGGAATTCCAAATTTGAGGTGTATTTTCGGTCCTTCATGGCATGAGTACGAGGTGGTGATGGAGGATGATGAGGTGGAGCACGCAGTGGGGTGCGACCATGGGTAAGTCATTGCATTTAATTTTGTTGAGTAGATTAGGTGTTATTTAGTTATTTTGGTTTTCGGAGTCATTAGCGTGTTATTTTTGTTCAAAATTGCATCATCGGGTAGGTTAGAACCAAATGCAAGTTGGTTTGGGGGGTTAATATTTATTTTTCTATTTTGTCAAATTTTGAAATTCAATTTTTACAAGTCACAACCATTTTTTGGCTAGATGCCATCAAGCCCTTTGCAACATGAGGGCCGATGGCGTCGGGATGGGGGATGGGCCAATGGCATCTAATGGGGCTGATGGCATAGGGGAAATGATGGCATAGGAAAGCCGATGTAGGGGCCAATAGGTTAGTAGATGCTTTGATATATCACTCCAAATTGATATTTCGGAGTTCTAATGTTTGTTTGTTGTCATTTTGTGGATGTAAGTAGAGCGTAATTGATCCTCCTATGGTGGAGTGTAGATGTATCATGGTTGAGTGTGATGATTGTTAGATTGAAATAGGTTGAGGTTACCCCGTTGGAGGGTTTGGTTTTGGGGGCATCATGCAGATGCCTAGGATACCATTAGACTTATATTTACTACAAATGTTCTTGGCCACATGGGAGACTAGGTCCAACACCTTTCGATGGCGGATAGGATAGGAGGCCATGGAGATGACATTGACCTTGGAGGATGTACATGGTATTTTGGGGTTACTGATTGGGTTGTGGTTTGAATTTAGATGCCGCATAGTAGAGAGCATTAGCCATATGGGCTATTGGGAGTGGACACATATGATGAGAGCATGTTATGTGTCTGACTCAACATAGTGCAGGTTGCAGGGATTCTAGATATCTAGGAAGGTAGTGATGGGGATTATGGTGGCACATATAGTGTGTCACAAGGTAGATGGAGCCATACCACTGTTTTTTATTGCATTATGTAGAGATGTAGTGGATCATGGAGTTGTTCCACTGGGGCACCACCATATGGGTGCAGTTAGTTCATGATTTATACATGGTTCAGTGTAGAGGACAGAGGGTCATGGGACCCATGATCTTATTGACAGCATGGATATATGAGAGGTTCCCTATGTATAGGCTGACAGGGACACCATAGGTAGTAGCGAAAGATTCCCTGAGAGTGCTTCAATGGGAACAAGGGCCAACAGTGAGGTCACTTCAAGCATTTTGTCCACTAGCACAGGTGGGTCTAGGTGATGTTACATGACATTCCTACATAGGGAATGTGGAACAACGACCCAATTGGTTAAGGGCAGATTTTTTAGTGCCATCACAGAGGTGATGGGGCATTATGTTTATTGGGTGGAGACCCACGCAGTGAGCAAGGTGTCGAGATAGTTTGGGCGATCGACACACATGGTGATACTTCCACTGCCATCCTACCAGCGTCATCATGTTAGAGAGGTTACAGGAGCAAAGATTAGGGTACCAACACTTCGTCCCCACAAGATAAATGTAGTGGATGCACATGGTCAGAGATAGCGAAGGCGTGGTGGGGATGCTCACAGCCCACCACAGATTATAGTTGGAAGAGGGGTCCGATAGAGGATCCACATATACAGGTGCGACTCCATAGGCTAGAGGTATATGTGGAGCTAGTCCTAGTACTAAAGGAGGATCTAGACAACCAACACCATGACTCAAGGAGCATAAGATGCGACAGTTCAGAGGAGGATATTTGACGTCGTTTGGGGTAGAGATGGTCGTGCATCTGAGACAGAGGCCCAGACCAAAGCATAGAGGGGACATGATATTGGTGCCAGGAGACAGGTGGGCACAGTATGTGGGAGCTAGACCGTATCATGATGACAAGGTAGAGGAGGTGTTGGGAATGCAATGGAGACAAACACTGAACATCATGGAAAGGTTGGTAGCAATAGGTATGTGTGATATTGTGTTATTTATATGGACTTTTGATAAATGGGTTTATGCCATATTGATATTGTGAGTAACATGTGTCGATTTTTGGTTTTACAGAGCGGACGGTGGAGTGGCACTCTATGATAAAGAGTACCCACCATGATATCTTGGATTCAATGCTAGATGTCCAGGATACAATAGTGATGGTTGACAAAGATCTATGCGAGCAAATGCGAAGATGGCACAAAAGAGCATAGCATATGGCAATTCCTAAGGTTTGATCTTCCTTTATTTTAAATGTCAATATGTGATAGGTATATATAGGATGTCATCGCTCGTGGGCAATGGCGTCAGCCAAGAGAAAACATAGCACCGACACCATCACCCATGGGTGATGGCGTCAGCCAAGGGTGATAAAATGAGATAATATGCCATGGAGAGCGAAAGAAAGGTGTCGTAGATCATGAGAATGTATGAAGAAGGTGACAAATAGTGAGATACAAGCAGAATGTTGGGCGTGCAATGTGTGTGAGACAAGGGGACAAGGATAACTAGTGCAATGACAACTATGGCCAGGACCAAATAACGACACTTTCTTTGTGTACTGTCTTTACCCCATAATGGTTACGTGAATAACTATTCCCCATTCCCAGTAGGCCCCTTGAGGCACCGAATCAAGAAATAGATGCATCAATGACCCTTATCTACACAAAAGAAATTGTTAGTAATATGTATGAAACATAAAAAACAAAAAAATAGGTGTATAATTGAATGGTGTGGTGTAAAAGGTGTTTCCTAACCATCCACCAGGGTTCCATTCCCAGGAGATTCCAGTATCTAAAAGGGATGAGGTCGGGATCGTGTCTCGGGCATCTTTGACTAGATGGATACCCCTCAAACCTGACATCTAAGGTAAAGGACACTGGATTAATTATAAGCCTTTAACAAAAAAAAGGTGTATACATCGTCATTTTTACAATTAAATCTTTTTTCTCAACCAATACCTAACAAGGCATTAGTTTTTGTGTCTAGAATTTTGTCCAAAGTTTCAAGAAAAGAGCATATTGTATCATATTAGGCCTAATAGTATATTGCCTCATCTAGGCTAGTTTGATTAGAAGGATAAACCCCCTTGATCTCAATTGTGGAAATCAAGACATTACAGTATTATGACAAGATTAATTGAAGGTTTTCTATGAGATACAAATTTAGTCACCGCATCCATCAATGTAATCTTTGTTACTGTTGTCATATCCTGAGTATTTGCATTAGCATCATTCTTCTCTAATCTCAATGCACCCTGCAGGGAAAGGCTCAAGTAGAGTGACTGTCCATCATTTAGATTTTCATGGGTGAGCAGTGATAATTTCTCAAAAAGCTATGGATGTGTCATTTTCTTCTGCATTTATTTAGTGCGTTCAACAACATTTGCTCAATGCTTAGACTTCAGGATTTGAGCCAGAACAACTGTCTGTCTTTTTCCTGGCTTCTTGAGCCTACGGAAAGTCCCAAAAGCATGGATTCATCAAAAGAAGAGTAAAAATAAACTTTGAAGGCTTCTTGGCTTAATGTTTAGACTAGTCTTCCACTCAGGTTATTTTTCGAAGAAGAAAAAGGAAATCACAGATGATGCATGGAAAAATTAAAGAATGTGAGAACATAAGTTGTTCAAGACATTACCTTGATTTCAATTGCTTCCAGAGAAACAAGTTTCAACCCCTGAGCCTGCACGGAGATATTGTATAGGATGCTTCAAAATCATCCATTACCGATCTTTGCCTGTGATTCAAACCTTTCTTTCATTAATAGTGAATAATCAAAAATAAATATTTGCCCACCATGTGCCTACAGTTTAGATGTGCAATATATATATATATATATATATATATACAGTGATGACTTCATCTGACGAGCATAACATATTTCAAGAACCATAAAATCTCACCAGCCATCTTGGAGATTCTGGGATGAAGAATAACCTTCAAAAAACAGAAGACAAAAAGGAACTACACCTGCAAAACCATATCACAATAGGCAGGACCCTATGGATATATATCCAAGCAATATCTAATCAATACTCCCCCGCCCCGATAAGATTCCCTGATAAATTCAAGGTAATCAAACTATTCAATGTAACTGAGATCAAATAAGAAAGAAAGGATCTGGAATGAAGAAATCATTCGTAACCATTTACTAATTGGAATGTCAGGGGCTTATTCTTATTCGAAAATATTGCCAGACTTTGAAGTTGTAATAAGATAAAATAACATTGTGTACACTCAGAACAGCAGGAAGGAATTCAGAAGAGAGAGTGTGGTCTATCTTTAGTAATACCTATTTGAATCCTCTTGCAGCCCTGAAGAGCATAACCAAATTGTTTATATATATTGTCAAATGAGGAAACTATGTTTCAAGAAAATACCTTCAGAACTCTGTCATCCAAAAAAGCAATATACAACTAACCTGCCTTATGGCAAGAGCCCTCGAACCATGCAATTGTATTTAACCTCCCACACCATGCGATTGCACTGCAAAAAGACTCAACAAAATGTTGAAAAATAGTCTTTCACATCATTAACACAATTGAATACATTGAAAGTGCAGTAAACCTTAACCATTAGATTTTCCAATGTTATATCATAATTGAATAGAATACATTTACTTGTCCCTCGGATGATTTTAATAGACAAGTAAAATTGAAATCACCCTTGAAAAATATGCCTCGTTATGATAAAATAATAATATTTCAAACCTATCCATATTGGGATTGTATCCAAAGTATATGAACTTAGTTGACAAGCCTCATTTACTTATTTCAGGGGATAAGTTTGCAACTTTGACAATTCATTTTGATGCCAGTAAATCTTCTAAGCTGTGTGCTTTCAAATTTTCTTAACACAGACATTTTAAATGACCACAGGGTAAATCATATCACTTACTTACTGTGCTGACATCCACTTGTAGAAGCACAGAGGTTTGTCTAATTGTGACCTTATTTTATGGTAAATTTATTAAAGATTCTAAAGTGCAAATCCTTGTTCTTGGATGCTTTAAATACATGATGACTCCTCAGAATTTCTGAAACTATGATTACAGCCATGCTAACTAATGGACTCCAATTACTGTCAAAAATCAAATAAAACATGAATTTCTTTAGTCATCCCTTCTATCTTGCCAAAAATTTCCACATTTGTTATTTGAGAAAAATCGGCCATTCAGTGCTCATAAACACCCTGTCATGTAAGTGGGCTAAGAGTAAGGTTTCTGCAATCGGTCCAGGGTAAAATTTAAATAAAGCTAGGTATTTCAGGGCTTATGGTTCAATTTGAATGTGTTAGAAGGTTGCCTGCGTATAAAGCTTAATAATTTTTTTAAGTGAAATCTGTATTCCCAGGACAAGAGCCAAATCAGTTTGATTTGTGCTAAAAACTGCCTTGAATAGTCACCTAGAACGGTTGAGGAAAGGAACCGTACAACTTCAGGACAAGGATGCAGTTTGATTTGTAGTCAACACTGCCTTGTATTAAAGGTAATAAAGAAAATGAGGGCTATATGGACAAGCCGATGAGGGTCCCATCTATAATCAATGTCCATGAAAGATAACATGTAACAGGGGTTTTTTGGTTTTCGATGAGCTCACCAAGACGCCAATTTGGTGTATAACGCCTGCCTTGTAAAAACACAAAATGAGATTTTTTTCATTACTTTATTTTTGCTCAAATTTTGTACTCCTATGTTTAATGACCTCATGGCCAAGCTCGGTAGAGATATTCTGAGGGTTTGGAAAGCAGATGAGAGAAATGTCAATGGTGACCCAGTTGAACATATTTGGAATGGCAAAATCAAACTGAGATTTAAGATAAATTGTCTAAACCAAATTGTGGAATGAACACCACATGGTCATCTTCATAAGTAAGAAAAAAAGGGTTAAGAATCTAAATTGTGGGCATAAACTTTCTTGAAAGGATGCCATGTATAAACATATAGAGAGAGGAGGCATGCAATCCTCAACATAATTAATTAATGTTTAGCCACTAAAAGCAAACATCATATCAAGAAGGAGTTGAATGGGCTTTACGCTCAATGGAAGATCAGCATATCTAGATTCCCACTGGCAATGGAACCCCAACCATTGTTCTACCAAATTTGAAAGTGAACCAAAGTATGTTTGAGAACTGTTACAGATGAAGGAAAATGGGACTTTGGGATTTAGGTTTGATCAGATAACCTTTACTCCTTTACTGGTGCAAATTGAAAACAGATCAAACCTTTGTAGAATCCCACGAGGTAATTATTTTTCCAGAACTTGTCTTCAATACCCTATCCCCATCTAGATTCGAATATGTAACTTCCACTATGGAATAAACACGTCTTCGCCATCAAGCCCTCTCAGGCTTCAAAAAAAAAAACCTAAGTTCAAATCTCGAGAAGTCTAGTGATATGCAGAGTATTAAAGAGATGAATGTTGAGTAAAATACGACATTCAACACACTAGGAGCAGTGTGTTAGACAATAAGCCATATTCCAAACCACAAAGCGGCGACCAGATTTGTAAACTGGCAGAGCACCCCAGCAGCAAATTAGAGGTCCTAGGTTCGAGTCCTAACTAGTCAATGGAATGTTAGCAATGGACAAGCTTATTGACGGAAGACATAACGTCCGTCGAATTGCAGAACGTTACCAATAAGTAAAGAAATTACCACCTCGAAACCACTACAGGGCCCACTTTACCACAACTGCAGTGCAAAAAAGAGCGGACCAAACAATTTCCTTGAACGTCTTAGTGACCTGATTCGAATGGCTGTTTTGCTTGTGCAGCAGGTGCCTTTCAAGTCAGTCGCCATTAGGCCCCTTCGCCTGGTCCCCCTTGCCAACCCATTAGAAATATCTTTACACTGATAAAACTAACTATCAAATAAAAAGGTCTGGAAATTACACAAAATGATGAGATTGTCATCCGAAAAGGGAATTTTACCAAAATGAAATGCATATGTAGAGGGGGCAGTTAAACCTGTATTTTCTGCAGAGTTCCGGAAAGGTCATCTTGTGCTGTAAACTGTCGGGGGTCTGGTGCAGGTACAGCTGGTATACCGTGCCCTGAGAAATGGCTTGATCTTCGTCTTCAGGTAGATGAGTAGAATTGTTACAATTATTCTTTATTGTCTCTCGTCTGGTCCAGTTCCCGCTGGTGAAGAAGGGTTTCGTACAGTGGGAAAGGGTTTGGCCTTGGCCTTCAAAAGGTTTCATAAGAGGCGGCTCGTCCTGGCTTCTTCTCCTCCTGCTTCTCCTTCTTCTTCTTCTTGAATGTCCGATTCCTTTCAAATTTTATCGATTAATTTTAACAGTTCCTTCCTGTTTTTAGGTGTTCTCCGATGCTTGAGTTCTGTTCTCGAATGTCCTTGCTGCTCAGGGCTCTCCTTCATGGCCAATCTCGTTTATATAAAAACAACTGACAATTGACAGATAGCACTGTGCGTTATTGGGATCTTTCGCTGCTGACTGGTCGGGTCTTGATTTTGATAAGAACGGAGAAATTGGAAATGAACGCACGCAGCAAGAGATTCTTCCGTTTAACCTTTTGAACTACGGGTCAGATATTCTGACTCGCTCTTTATCCCTGCTTTTCGGCAAAGGACAATACGAGAAAAAAACTCCCCAGCCTTGTCGACGGAATTACGAAGACTAGCAATTGTTTCCATGGTCACCCAGATAGGGTGTCAATAGAAGAAGAAAGGTGCAACACCTAAGAAACCTAGACATTCTCGACATATTTGCAATAAATTAATCTTATTAGGACCTACCATGCTACATAATACTAGCAATCGCCTCCGCACAATGCAATGTGAATGCTGAACTGTATATGTTATTTGATTAGTGGGTATGCCTGCAAAGTGCCAATGCTGCTACACAACTTTTGACTTCCATGTTGATAATGGGTGTGATTGATTTTGTTAAGTGTAGGAATATAGATGAACCACTTCACTTAAAGGTTCCATCTCTACATTTCAAACTTGTTACAAATTCGTAGATATACATTTGTAATTCTGATATCATGAGTGGTAGCGCTTTTCTGTTAATTTTATTTGTACTAAACATGTTACATGAAGATCTTTCATACATGTGCAAATTTTATATCATGACTGGTAGCATTTTGTGGCCATTTATTTTTTGCACTAAACATGAATACATTTGATACCATTTTTGGATAGTTAATTACTTTTGTAGTTGATGTGGTTTGTAATTATTTCGGGGAAATTATTTTAGTGTTGCATCAGTTGTTTGGCATTGGTCTTTTGTTGAAAAAATATTTTTTGTATACTCGAAAACGGGTGGGATTGATAGTGGTAGTGTAGGAATATAGATGAAACATTACATTGATTTGTTCTATGTGTACATTTAAATTTATTACAAATTCGTACATGTATAGTTGCAAATCTTATATCACTACATTCTATTTTATTGATCTAAACATGTATACATGAAGACATTTGTATGCATTTACAATTTTATATCATGAATGGTAGCCTTTTGTGGGCAATTTTAACTTTTTTAATCATTTTCACATAAACATGAATACATTTTATACCCCTTGAACGACACTGCCGCTTTGGATACAAGAAGTGTTGAATATAGTAGTAGTGGAGGTGCTATCAGAGTAGAGGGTAGTATTTACGACGGGATGAGTGATAGTAGTCTTGACTCCTCCTTTCTTCTTGCTAAGTGATGGTACGTGTGCCATATCTTAGTATCACTAGTGAAAGAAATATCCTGTGAAATGCGAACAACTTTGTAACCAAGTGCGACCACTCTAACAAAGGGTTGTGAGAGTGGAGAACTATGTCCTTTCAGTGCCCTCAAAAGGTCTGATACTTCAATGTGGTGCAAAGTAAGTACTTGCGGCTTGTGGATGAGTTAATCCTCTAGGCCATTTTATTCGGCAAATATATCTTCCATTCCCTCTGAATATGAGGGGGTATGACCAATCACTATAATCTGATTGGAGGGATCCCACTGTGAGTTGGTTATCATAATCAAATTTGAAAACTTCAACAAATAAATGTAAGTCCTCATGGACTCGTTACATTTAACAAAAGGATATAATACTTCATAATGTTCTTTCCAAAATAAAGGATCTCATGAGGGGATCATAAATGCACTATAAACTAAACTAATTTGAGTACCCCTTGTCATCATATATGAGACTTGCATATTGATTGCTATACAAGTGAATGTAGTTGCTCCTGGAAGAACTCATTCCTGAATAACCCACACATGTTTGAGTTCAAAAACCTCAATTGGTTGTAATCTACTGAAGATTCTGAAGATTCACTGCTGGAGATACCCATGTATAGATGGACTGATGAGTGAGCCTTAGGTTTTACAAAATTAATTTGTAGTGACCAATTCCTCTAGATGGCAACCATATCACTATGTCATCTCCTTTGCTTGAGCTAAACTGAGCCAGTTTCCATAAGGTGATACATGTTTATTTGGTCATCAATAGAATTCCTAATTAGCAAATTCTATCTCCTTAAGTTGAATCACATGTGCACTGTACATTATAATATGTATCAACGTCGCAATTGAAAGAGGAAAACTAGGATTTATCATCCCTATGCCTTGCATCACCTAATGGTAATGAGTTTTAAGTAACATGCAAATTCAGCCCATAAAGATATGTATCAACATGCCTAATCAAAATCTTCGCGTGTGCCGTAATCTGTGCTTTGAACGAAGAAAGGTAAACCCTAATGACCATTCTAAAAACAAATCTTCACATGTTCAAAAAGGCTTGCTAAGAAATACTCAAAGATGTGGATCGCATTTCTTGAGGCACAAAAATGGGTTTCACAATTTTCTTGAAGGAGAAATTTGACACCAATTATGAAAAAGTGGGCACTTAAATAACTTTTTAAACTGATTCAACATTCTTAAGGAGTGTAATAATTAGAAATTGAATAAGTCAATTGAAGAAACCCCAAGCAAAAGAGTTGCACATAAATTATTAGCAACAAAAAAATAGGAGCTTGCAAAGGATTTTCTAAAGGTTACAAGGAAGTTGAGGAATCTATTGAGTGCAAGGAAAAGAAAGGGATGATTGTCTTTATTGATGAAGAACCAAGTAGAATCTCCAAATAAGTAGATAGACCTCTAGAGTCCCCATGACATAAAAAAGAGGCAATAATTAATACTCCAGTCACTTCTCAAACAGGGAAGAATGTATTCTGAAAGATGAAATACAAATAATAAGCTAACATTGTGTATTCTAGAAGTTGAAATACAATTAATAAGCTAACATTGCCTTGTGGCATAAAAAAGAGGAGATAATTAGTACTCCAATAATTAGTAATCAATGAAATAACACTCTTCGTTGATTGCAATCTTTCGTATGGATAATTGAAGTGAGAATATCGATGTGTGGATGGAGTAACAAAAAAAAACTTTTGTCTTCACCCAACAAAAATGTCCAACCATCTCCTTCATTTTCATATCAATGTATCCATTGTGCACTTTTGGTGCCATTATTAGTATCCTATAAAAAAATAGAACAATGCTTGACTATCATAATTGTAAATCACATCTTTATGTGAATATATTCATGGTAAGCATCTTTAGCATTAAATGCTTGTTGCATCAAGTTATGATTTGAGAGAGAACTATATAAAATGACATCAACTACTTGATTCATAAATTTGGAAATAGAATTACAAAAATAACCAATTTTATTAATTGAAAATAAATAGTAAAACTATTCACAAAAGAAAAGTTTGTAGTATGGAAGAATACCCCATAAGCCATCACACTGCATTGCATACATAGCACAGGAGCCAAGTTCACAAAACGAATCAAACTCTTTATAATTGTATGCATGAGAAGATTACTTATGTTAATAAACAAGAAAGTAGCTAAGTAGTTCCATGATCTAACTAAACCTATCATAAACATCAAGATGAGTGTTAAACAAGATAACTTCTACAATAATGAATTAAACTAAAACACACACTTTGGAAAGGCATTAGAAATCATTTGTGATATATTTAAGCTATAGAACATTTGGATCTTGGCCATACTCCTTTGTTGAATCTCCTCCATCTTGCATCCATCCATTCCAAACATTAATTGGTAAGGGAAGATCTAAAGCTTGGCCATGTAGCCAACTTGTAGAAATTTCTTCAACTATTTCTTGGGAGAAAACAAAACACAATTTGATTACTTAGAAAATCCCCAACTAAGTTCACTTTCATTAAGCTTTCATGGAGTAGAGAAGTAGCTTTATCCATGTTAGTTTTTTATGTTTTTGTCAAAGTTATAATGCTTGCATGTTAGTTTCTATTGATTTATCTCTAATCTGGAATGGTGCATAGTTGAGTTAGCAAAGCTTTGAGGTTCTTTATGCCTCATTCCATATCCTTTTGAAAAAATGTATGCATGAGAAGTTTGCAAGCTATGTTAATGAAACTAATAGAACCTAGCTAAGTAGTTCCATGATCTAACTAAACCATGCACCATAAAGATCAGAGATAAAGTGTTGAAACTAAGATAAGCATTATACAATAATGAATTAAACTAAAACACTAACATTATACTACTCTAACTACTCTATGATTACTTATCTTACATAAATTGAACCTAGTTAAGACCTATGAGCAATCAAAGGTGTGATTTTTTGTTTCTTCAATGGAGGTGAAGAGGTCTCTCCAAAATGGCTACAAGGCCAAGTTAGATTCCCTCCTACTAACCTACTATGGAGTTATGGATGCAAGATGGAGGAGCTTCAACAATGGAGGATAGCCAAGATCAAATGCCTATTAGCTTAAAGCTAATCACAAATGAGGTCTAATGCCAATATCTCCAAATGTGAGAGAAGGACTTGTGAGTGAATTTGTAAGTTTGAAAGGGAGGGGTGACCCTTCTATTTATAGATTTCCAAATAAGAGGATTTTGAATTTGGGTGCATGTGGGACTAAAGCTCAAAAATCACTTTTAGGATTAGATTAGGATAAACATGCTTTAGGCTTAGTTAAGCTTGGTTTAGGCTAGTTAACTAGGGTTTAGGCTAGTTAAACTTTGATTAGCAAGTTATTAGAGACTCATTGAGAGTTGGGAGGGGTCTGGTTAATCATTTGTGACTGATAGATAGCCTACGAAGCCAATAGAAGTGGTCTAGAGAGAACAAGGGAGGTTCTGAATGGTCGAAAGGAAGAATGTTTAGCTAATAAGAGAGATATTAGCCAAATAAGATGATTATAGGAGGAATACGACCGAGAAGGTGTTGTGAATGGGCATCTGAGAATGGAGCGAAGAAGGGGTAATTAACGAAGTGTCATTAATAAGTTGAATTGGATGAAATGCTAAGTGTAAGCATATTTTAGGTGTCTACAATAATAATGTAACTTAATATATGTATTTTTCATATCCCACAACGGGAAAAAATTCTTGAAAAGACATCAAATTTTTGTGCCTTAAAAGTAAGAGTAATAACCAATTTCAATGTTACAATATAATTTTTATTTCAACTCAAACCACATGGTCATTGTTGTACATGGTCTTACTTGCATGATATAATTTGTCATAGTGTATTTAAATCTTTCTTTGTAGATGAGTGAATAATAGGCACATCCTCTCATCTGTAAAGGAGGGCATATAATTGGATTATTTTAGAGATTTGGGTAATTTCAATCATATTACACCACTCATACATAGTTTCAAATGTAGCTTACATGATTTAGAGAGTTCAAATTGAAATTTCAAATTACATGGCATTGATCTAATTGCATTCTTCATGTGTTTGCATGTGTAAATGTGGGATATCTAAGATCATATATCTATGTTGCATAGGTATGTTTTTCTTTTAATGTAATGCACAAACCAAATCAAAAGGGGAAAATATGTTGTACCCAAATATTGTTTTGAGAAACTTGACAACATCGGTTTTATATCTTTTTAGACATTTTAACTAGTAGTACATATTTGACTCATTTTACATACATTTCCACCTTGTGATTACGCTCATATCCACTAAGTTAATCCCATATTCCAAATTTATATTCTCAATCACTTACAATCTATACATGAACATTATTTCACCTATCTTCACATTTCTACACTCTCGGTTTCTAAGTTTGTAACCCTTGGGTCAAGTCATCCATAGGCCCTTGGATAGGTTCAACCATGAACATGTTAATTTTTTTGAACCCGACCTCTACGTGTATCACAACCATTTTTTCAAATTGGGTACTTTTCTTGGGTAAGCCTAGGCGTGACTTTCAGGTCGACTTGATTGGGAAAGTAACAAAAGGTATCATATATACAAATTCCCTACATGTTATTTAGAATCAATGAATCACCTTGGAGATCATTTTAAAATGGCTTTTGCTCATCCTAAATCTTCCAAGAGCAACTCTACAACAATCCAATAATATAAATTTGAATTGCAATAGTCAAATTTGCATGTTACTAAGTGTTTTGCACAAAGAAAAGGATCATCCTAAGTTGCATATTATTTTTTAGTTACATCTCATAGAGGATCAAGAGTGAAGGATGGCACACTTCACTCGCATTGGGAGAACTGCGTCGACCTCAATTCAACCAACTTTCTTTTATCTGATATGTAGTGTAGGTTTCTTATGTAGTAGACATAAGAGAGGTTGGTCTAAGATATAGAGTAGCTACATTTGATTGCGTCTTATTGTTTTAGATTTATAGGTTTCAAGTCGAAGAGAGATCAATAATGTACCATCACATATCATTGCATAATTTTGTATCCATATTTTAGAAGTACATACAATGGAAAATTGACACCTAAAGTTGGACATTTGAGAAGAATAATGTAACAAAGTTCATGAGGCACAATGTGGCATATAGTATCTATAGTTTGGTTTCCCACGGTAGTAGGTATTGTGATTTTTCCAAGCACCTAATGAGGCATTTTATTGAATCCATGGATATTTATATCAGATAGAGTAAGATCATGGGTTGATATTCCTAACATTTTAAGGAAGGATATGTTACAAATATTGAGGCCATATCCATTATCGATGAGTACACACTTAACCAAATTATTGCATATCATTCCATGAATATATAAGGGAAGAACATTGCCTATGTATTGAGGAAATAGGTCATCAAAAGTAAAATATACGGGCTCCTCTTGAAAAGAAAAATCCCCTGGCTACATTCTTATGAGATGTGTCAGGATGAATGTGAATCACATCCTTCCATGTAGAACTTTGCTTTAGATATTCAAGGAATGATATGATTTGATTATGAGAGGAAGCATTATTGCAACCAAAAGTAGAATAAGTAGGTCTAGAAGAAGAATCATACAACAAGATAGAAAAAGGAATCCTAGTGTAACTACGGTTTTGTACATGATGTCCAATTCAAGATCCAAGTTTACCAAATTTTTACATCCTTGTTAGATTATGATATATATTATTGAGCTAAATATACTAAAAGAATATAAAGGGTCCATCGACATGAGGTTATTATGATTAATTAATATCCAATATCAATTACATAAAATTGGAACAACACATTAATTCTCGCAGCAAATGTATAATATATGATATGAACTTAAAAACACAAGGAGGTGAGTACACATAGCTAGTTACTACTGAATCTAGGAAGTTCTGGGAGTGCAAAGTGATAGAACCAGGAGATCTGTACCTAAGAGTGCTTCATTCATGGAATTATATTTAGGAAATGACCTAGTGCAAGAACTTATAAAACTACTATGATTTTTTATATAATTCTTCACCTATTGTAAGGTTTTGGAGCTACTTTGAATCTATCTCTATAACCTCGTGAGGTTGTCTCCTGCATATAAATATCTATTGCTATTAAACCCTATTTGTCACTCATGATGTAAATCTCTCTGAATATTCTAAATGAGACCTCTCAAACCCTAGCCATGGGTGTGAGACCTTGCAAAACAAATATTATTTGGGTTGAAGTGCAGTCCTTGCACCACCGATATCTACACTACTCTAAAGAGGCCTCAAACCACATGTCATTCTCCACCTAACATGTGATATATGAATTAATTCAACTATATTTGACAATTGGAAACTCATTGACAATGATTAAATCAAGTTTGGATCTTGTTAATACTTGAAGTTAGGATGTTTGAGTGCTTTCTTTGACTTGGTATGATGCTTCAAATCTATAGTGATTGCTACCCTAATGAATGTGCATAAGCTTTCTTAAGATATGTAGTCCCCACTTCCCTTCGACACTTTTTGTTTTGATTATGATACTGTCAACTATACTTATGGATGTTATTGTAGCTTTTGATATGGCATGATGATTAAATGTTAGAGATCATGAACTATTGTTGATGTCGATTCATATATGATGCATGCGGAATATTGGAGACATTTTGCCCTTATAGAGAAAAGAAAAAGAATAATTAAATTCGACTTGAAATCTCAACCTTAATCAATTAATCCCTACAAATCCATCCAATATCTATCTAGTGTGATTCTCCATGTCTGTTTGGCATGTTGGAGAAGGAAGAATGGCAGATCGAATTAAATCTGGCAGTTGAAAAGTTTAGTTCACATGTTAATGGTAAGAAGGACATTTTCTTTATTTTCACCCATCTAAATTGTTGAAAATAATATTTTATGCTTCTTGTGCAAAGACGAGTTCGAAAACTTTCCAAAAAGTCCTTATTTGTTCAAATCCGAACTTCCAGTCGAAAGTTATGGCCGTTTGAAGTTTTGTATCAATTCTGTTTCAAAAAAAAATTACTGTAAAAAAACAATATTAATAAAATATTCGCAATTGGATCCACGGCCAAAAATTACCTTTGCTCTTTTTTCCCAAAAAACGCAAAAAGACACAAAGTCCTCTGCCACTCCGCTGGCCTGAACCTTCTATTTTGGCAATAAAAAAATAAAATAAAATAAAATTTCTAAGTTCAAAATTTAATTTTGCTAAGTTTCCTCCGCGGCCCCATAGCCCTGCCACTTCGCTTTAGGAAAACTACTTCCGCGGGTTCGCGGGCCCGCATCTTCTAACTTCACTTTTTGAAAAATTGCCAAAATTTCCTAAGTCTCCCCGTCGGCCCGCCTCTTTGCATGTCACTGATGGTCTGACAAGTGGCTTCCTTAGGAATTGGCGGGGAGTGGCTTGTTTTTTTTTTAACCTTTGCGCTTTTTCAACGCAAAGTCTAAATTCCCTAAGTTTCCCCGATGGCCCGCCTCCCCGCATGTCATTATTGGGCTGACACGTGGCTTCTTTGGGCATCAGTGGAGATGCGGGCCACCTTGACCCTTTTCGTCTTTCTACTCAAGCCAACTTTCCTAAGTTTTCCCCGTCAATCCGCTTTCCCGCCTGTAGCTTTTGGGCCGGACACGTGGCGCCTCTAGGCATTGACAGAGGCGTGGATGTTTTAAATGCTTTTAACCCTTTCAACAAAAAGAGTTAAAATTGAGATTGCCTCCAGTGACCCGCCTTCCTGCTTTGACTTAAAAGCTGGGACACGTGTCCTTTGCGTATCTCAAGCATGATTTCTCCTTTTGGCGCTAAGCCCTACCGCGGGCTCACGAGCGTGCAAATGAAAATTACACTTTTCGGAAAAATCGTAAAGTGTTAAAATATCTCCCCAAGTCCGCCGGTTCAAAAGCTTTCTCGGGCGAAAATTCATCCTAAGGCCCGTTGACCCGTAACTTGAGAAATATGAGGAGTTATGAGGACTTCTTTACATCATTGGAAAGGGGAAGAAAATTCCTATCTAATGAAAGTGTTTTCAAGAAGTGTTAAGTGTGTGAATTATAAATTATATCACCTTTTTAATTTTTATGCCTTGTTTCAAAAGAATGGGGTGACTTTAAGGGGGTCACCTTATGGGGAAGGGAACATTTTTCTAACCCCGTGTAAATAAGAACTTTGGTTAGTGTTTAGACCTTGCGAGTTTGATACCATGGGCATTTAATTGTTTTTGGCCCCTTTGACCCTCTAAAACTAATTAAGGAATATTCAACTATTGTGTTAATTTAATTATTTATTAAATTAACGCCTAAGAGAAATTTAACTATATTTAGATTAATTACACTCATTAATTTTGTAATGTGAATTTAATATTTGTTATAACGAGAATATTTTATTTATTATAATTGACTTTGAATATTTGTTGTGACAATGGTAGTTTTCGAATCCTGTGTGAGGACTCACCTTTCAAACAAAAATTGTTCCATAATTTGTTTCTAACTAAACATGTGTTGTTCTTGGGTCTCGAGTGGACATTTTTAGCGGGTGTTACAAGATATATGGAGCCTTGGGCGCCTTTTGCAAGTGTTGAAAAAGAGTATGTCAATATAATGTCATATGATTTCCTGGTGTGTAAATAAGATAATTTAACTTGCTTATATAGGGCTCCAAAGATAAATTATCGAGAAAATGCTAACCCAAAAGAAGTAAATGATCCAAAGGAGAATGTGAAATTGAAATAAAAAATGGAGGATATGTTGGCTCAAAGCTTTACAAGTATCTTAGGACCAAATATCACAAGATGACCGAACTGGATGTTTTTGTACATGAATAATATCATAAAAATGAAGGTTACATATTGTTAAATGGAGTGTGTCTATGGATTTTATGCATTTAATTCTCAGAAACTATCGACATATCAATGTGCATGACTAAGCAATTTAGACAAAAGACCTTAAGATGTACTAAGTGGGGATATAAAGAGTATATTTGTCTTAGCAAGAGTGCATTGTCAAACCTACTAGTGTTAAAGAGTAAAATGACAGATTTGAGTGTCTACACCAATATCCCGCAATGAGGGCATATAGTGCAACACTTAGATTGGTTCAAAAACTAGGAGTCTAACCACCAAGGGTAGTCCAACCTCACCACACACACATATTTTCTCATTTTGGTTTGTTGATACTCCGATGAAGATTTTTACATATTTAGAGGGTTTTAACTTTGTTGCAAATGATTATAGGTATTTCCAAACTTATGTAAGTAAGAGAAACATACAATAACTGTCATTTCTAGATAAGTGAGCCACATAGGAAGTTTTAGATCCATACCACAAAGGGTTTAAGACCATACAAATTTATGTCACTACCGTATAGTTCTACTTTGGACCATCCAATAGTTATATGGTCCTAGCTTGCTCAGTTTTCAATTCCATAATCAACACCGAAGCATTTCTAATCTCTGATCTGCCTATTTTATTGATATGCAAACCTAAATTCTCTTTGTTCTAACATGTGCAACTATGTTTCTCTCTCCTCTTATGTATTTTGAGAAAATTACTCATCATTACAAGTATAAAAGCATTATTCTGAATGTGAATGGTTAATGTTGGAAGTTAATTGATTATAATAGTCCCATGTTACAAACCCTCACATCATCTTTATTGGTGTGCACTCCTATAACATATGTTTAATTAGGGTGTAAACAATACTGTAATAGTATAAAATTATGGCCTACATATGAATTTTTCAATCAATGCATAGACTTGATCTTTATGATCATTTCGATTTAACACTTTATACTTGCACTTTGTTATGTACAAATTTTGTGATTATAACAAGTGAACATCACACACCTTACGACTTCTACAACCGGATACCCTAACACAAGGGACAAGAACTATTGGACAAAATGACTCAAAGAAATGTTGTCTTGTGGACTATTATGAAGGAAGGATATGCACAAAATGGGCATGTTGAAAAGGCCTTAGAAAATTTTAAGAAAACATAATGGGAAGGTGTAAAACCATACTCTACAACCTCTGCTAGAAAACTCCCATTATCTGCCAAAATGGGATCTTTAGAGAAAAGTATAATATAAAATTGTTTTTAATATAATCTTCTATAAAATCTCTTGTGCCTTCTTTGTAGGTACAGAGGTTTAGTTTGTATGGGTTTGTTGTGGGCCTGAAAAAGTCCCCTTTCCATTATTATTTTGTGGATGCATATCCCCTGGTTGATGTGGTATTCATTAGGACCCTTTATATTGTTAACTTTTTCCCTGTGGTGGCTATAACCAAATAAGTTAGAACTAGAAAGGATTAGGGGCATCCACCATTTTAGGTTGCAGGACATGGCAAGGCGAGGGCTAGAATGATTGATTTGTTTGTGTTATTGAACTCACATGTACTTCTACATTATTATGCCAATAGGCGTTTTGTAATGGCAGACAAGGTTGTAATGGAGTGTGTTGTTCACTTTTATTCTCGACAAATGTAAATTTGACATACATTTAACCGTCATGTAACATTTCATTCATAAATTTGATTTTTATTAGATTGTCACTTAAATAATTTTGTTTCTTTTTTCTTAGAGAAGTCGATAAAAAAATAGTAATGTCGTCGAAGGGCCCTTGGTCTATTGGTGATGATGTATGGCTTTCAATGAGCCCACCAAGGATCAAGTCTTGCTGAGTGCAAGGTCTGGAGACATCTGCACAGAGAGTCAAATGGTTGTGGCCAGGATCGTGTCATGAATGATTTTGTCGGCATGAATGCCCCTTGCTCGTAGATGCTTAGTTGAAGGTGATCACTGGTTTAGTTTCTTCGCTTACTTTGCATTGTTAAATCTATATGTTCCCTCTGGAGCTTAGGCAGAGATACCACTAAACTATGTAATCTAGTGCCCAATTGTACAACACCCCTAGAGGTGCTCAATAAAAAAAAATAGTAATATCTTGGTCATGTAGTAATGTTTAGGTCTTTTTTTCTTGAATAGATATTTTTGAGACCGACACAATTGTAGAGCTAAATGATTCCGTTTGTTACAAATAAACTGGAAATTGATAGAGAATTTAATGAAGTTGTTGATCAAAGAGGAATGTAAAAAATCAAACCTAAGAACCTTAAAATTGATATCTATTGATGTATTTCATATAGAAACATTTATTATAATATACTTAATATATTATATTTATTTTTAATTGTTACTTTTTTTGGCATACTTATGCTACACTTGCATAATTAAATAGGTGCCTCATGATTGATATCTCTCGGCGTATTTTAGATAGATATATTTAAGATATCTATACTAGTTTATTTGTTTTGTGAAGTTGATAAAATAAATACGACAATTCCTGGAAAAGAGTTTGGTATATATATATATATATATATATATATATATATATTAACATCCACATATCTCCCATTTATATTTTTGTGCTGTATTTAGAGACATGGAAAAGTTCTTGTAATTAATAATAGGGGATTTACACCCATGGTTTCCAAAAATGTATTTCTTTCTAATTGCATTTTAAGGGCGGAGTTGCAAAGTTTGCGAAGTAATTGCACATGAGCCTCGTGGGGATTTTATCAACATTCTGATTGGAATTTTTTAATAGAGTCAAAATGAAAAACAGCGGAAAAGAAAGTGGCGTTTTAAATGTTATTTAATTAGTCGGTGCATGTGCTACTACTTTTATGCCATTATCGTCGTTTAAAAAGTTTTGTTTGTGGCTTGAGGTCCACAAACATACCAGTTACGCATAAATCTGTATGGGAATTGGCTATCCATCACCTACCCATTTTTCTACAAAAGTTTATTACCAATTCAAAAGCCTGGAAGAGGCAAGCAAACAAATTACAACGCATCTACGCGTAAGATCAATATTTGACAGGTAGGTGCTGTTGATACGAATGATTCTGTTAAGCGATAGAATTGCAAGCAACGCGAGAAATTGAGAAAAGTAAACAGTGGGAAGATGGAGGCAGAAAGACGAGCCATTCATCTTTGAAGAGCTGATAGCAATATTTATGTTAGTACCCTTCACAATAAAATCTAGACCACCCCCTCAGATTTGATCACTGATGGCGAAGCCTATATAATTGCCTCGGCCGTATAATCCATCAGTACCGACACACCTTTTTTATAAATGTTTGTTCCTTACCGAGTCAAAACGTAGCTTATGAATGCGGCCTGTACAGTGTGAGATGCAAGGCAATCACATCCACACAAATTACAATGTAGCTACGTGTTGAAATGTGTAATTAAAGGTATAAAACAGGAAGAAATGTGACAAATTCTGGAAAGTGAACTGTGAGAAGATGGAGGCAGCGCAAGAGATTCATGTTGTGATGGTGCCGTGGCTGGCTCAAGGCCACATCAATCCTTTCATTAATCTCTGCAAGACCTTGGCCAGCCATGGGGCCGTAAGGCTGTCTTTCGTGTCAACACCTGTGAATATTTCCCGAACCAAACCACGCTTTCATGGGGATCAGCAGATCCAGTTGCTGGAGTTGGCGTTGCCGTTAGTTGACGGACTACCTCTCGGCGCCGAATGCACTTCCGACATTAAACCCGAAATGTCTCATCTCCTTCATGCGGCATTCGGTCGACTGGAGAAGCCCTTCGAAAACCTGCTGCGCCGCCTTTCGCCGGATTTTGTAATCCACGACCTCCCGGCGCACTGGGCCGGCGCGGTGGCCGCCAAGCTGGGTATCCCCTACCTGGTTTTCGACATTTTCAGTCCCGCGGCGAGCAGTTACGTGCTCAGCCAAGCGAGGTGGGACGGATCCGGAAGCGGAGCAACCAAAACGCCGGAGGAATTGACGCGACCGCCGCCGGATTATCCGTCCGCGGCCATCTCGTGGCGGCTGTTCGAAGCCCGACAGGTACTGCGCCTGTTCGTGCCTGGCCACGGAGGTGCCAAAGTCACGGATTTCATGTGGGCGTCTTATCAGAGGTCCTGTGGAATACTCATTAAATCCTGCTTTGAAGAGGAAGAAAAATATCTGCAACATCTGAGAGAAGTCACCGGAAAGCCTGTGATTTCCGTTGGTCCGTTGACGCTGCACGAATCCGGCGTGGCGGTGGAAGAAAAATCCGATCCCGATTCCGATTCCGATTCTGGCGGTTATGTACTCAGGTGGCTGGACAAACAGCAGCCGTGTTCGGTGGTGTTCGCGTCGTTCGGAAGCGAGTCGTTTTTAACGGGGGAACAGATAAAGGAGCTCGCGTCCGCTTTGGAAGACAGTGGTCTGCCATTTCTGTGGTGTCTCCGGTCTAGCGACGGGACTTGTTCGTTGTTGCCCGAGGGTTTTGAGAGGCGAACAAAGGAGCGCGGGCTTGTGGTTGGCGGGTGGGTGCCTCAGGTTCGAATCCTCTCCCATTCTTCCGTGGGAAGTTTCGTGAGCCACGCCGGGTGGAGTTCTGTAATGGAAGCGTGGTTCCACTCCGGTTTACCTCTGGTGCTCATTCCGATGCAGAACGATCAGGGGCTCAATTGCCGTCAGATCGTGCAGGAATTGAAGGGCGGATTGGAGGTTGATAGAGCGTCTGAGAATGGATTTTTTCGCAAGGAGGATGTTGAGACGGCCATAAAGATGGTAATGATGAAACAAGGAATTGGTGCGGAGATTCGATCTAAGGTGAAAGACCTTCGTGACGTGATACTTGTCAACACCAGACGACAACAAACAGTAACTCAAAATCTGGTGAATCACATGAAGCTGGTCTTAAGTCAGAGGAAGAATAGAATATCTTCTCCATAATTTCTTTCTAATGCCATTGTTTTATTTTAGTTCTTCTCTAGGAAGAGTCTATCCATCACATATGTTTGTAAGGTTGACTGGTCAACCTGAGTGCTTCTCTAGGAACCCTCTCGGGAGAACCACTCAAAGATAATGTACTTACTGTCTTTCTATGTATTCTAGTGTTACCATAACTACTTATGTTTATGTTATTTTAGTAATATTTTCTTATGTTTTTCTATCCTTCTCAAATATGTAAATGGGTAAATGGTATGTTTTATGTTAAGTAAGCTTGAAGACTTTTTCTTAAGAGGGTTACACTAGCAATTTTGCATGAGTTGCAAACTATGTTGGAGATGATAACAATGTTAAGTTTGTTGGAGTTGTAATCTACGATGAAATATATGTTATCTTAAATTGTTTTTAGTTAGTGTGATGGGGAGGAGTGAACAATGTAATACAACTACAACATCTGACGTACAACACTTCATATTATTCCTCTATGGATATCCTTCATAGAGGGTGTGCCTCTAAATTCGTGCTCATTGGTTCAAAGCCTATGGAGGTAGCCAACTAAAATCCTCTTTTGATGGTTTGAGAATGGAATTGTCTACTCTAAGTGACAATAGCTAGGTCTACGCATACCCCTAAAACACTGGTGAAGTTGAAGGTATTTGAAGCTGTAGGTCTGACCGTAGCATCAAGTGAAAAAGCTTCAAAGCCTCCTAACCATGCCCAACATTAGTAGCCTATAATCATTGCAGTCCATGTTACCACATCACGTTCCGAAATTTCATCAAATTCACTTTTGACAATGTAAGAGTGGGTTTGCTTTCCTAATTCTAATCCTTCTAAAATATGGCAAAAACCTAGCATAGTGGCAAAGACGTACTTATCGGATTTGACCCTTGCCCGTTGCATATGTGAAAAGAGCGATTGGGCGTGATATCCATGTCCATTCAGAACACACCTTGCAATTGTTGCAGACTAAGAAATACATATTGCTAAGTGCATTTTTTCAAATAGTTCAGGTGCCTTATTTATGGCTCCTAGTTTGCGTACATGCCTACAAAAGCAATGACAACTAAATCTAACAAAAATAAGCTATCGACTATAATTTGATGGATTTCCATGACGTATTCTAAATCTCCCATTTTGGCAAAGGTTGGGTGGATGCTGGTAAACGATATGGAGTCTAACTTTACAGCTATCGATTGCATTTGTTGTACCATTTCTCTTAAAATAATTTCTCTTGTAACAATCTTGAAGAGAAACTCAATTTCTTTTGCAACAATCTTGAAGATTAACATGATTTCTCTAACAATCTTGAAGAAAGTTTGAGTGCAGTATGGTAATTACCTATGGTGGAAAAGAAATGCCTATTTTTCCTCCTCCATATCATTTGATACTTTTTTTAATCTAGAAAATATCCTATTGCCTTCATCTTTCAAAACAAATTCTACAACTTTGAATAGATCTCCTATGTTTATAGGTGTGATCTATCGCCTGCATGAAAAACATGTGCCATTTTATGGCCTTCAATCCAACTACACCCATAAACTTTTTTAACCCCTATATATTTCATTAATATCATTAGCATTTCAACCTCACACCACCTGCCCAGTTCCACATACATGTTTGATAGAAGAACATGAATCGCAGCAACGTTATGATTTATCTCAAAAAGAAGAGTTGTTGTAAATAGTTCTAACACTTTATTCTTATATGTTCTACATGCATCAAGAAAACATGTCCACCCAACATCTATAGGTTTAATTAGAATTTCAATGATGAAGTTCAGAGTTTTTTTAAGATAGCCAACAAACTGAAAAAGGTCAACCATGCACATATAATGATTCCACATTTCACATATACATCTTCTTTGTGTGCAATAGTTTGTTTCTACTTTCTAAGAAGTATCATATCTAACCGAGGAATTTCATCAAAAATTCACATGCCATACTCTAAATATCCCATTCTAACATAAGTTGAGAGGATGCTAGCAAAGGTTGTGGAGTCCACTTGTACCCTTACTAATTGCATTTTTTTGAAAGGTGCCAAGGCCTTTCTAACACACTCAGTTTGTGCATAACCTACAATCAATAAAGTCAATGAGGGAACATTTTTTGTGGGTATTTAGTCAAATAGTTCACATAACACGTCATTACAAATGAGCTTTCCTACAAAAATAGTGTCCATACCATGTTTGAAGATCTATTTTGGCACATGTAGAGAGAACATTGTCAAAGGTGGACTGATCAGGTTGTCCATGGAATGGGAATTTTAAGCACTAATGGTAGGTGGATGGGACAAGTTGCATGGTGTGAATACATGGTCTACTAAGGAGGATGTTATAGGGGAGATCAAAATAAATGATATGAAACTGGGATTCGTCAGTGACATTGCCAACTTCAAGAGGATGGGTAACTGTGCCAACAAATTACAGTTCAACATTTTCATATGCTTTTATTGTGATGTTGTGGGAGTCCAATGATTTCTCTAAATTCCCTAGATGTTATATCAAATTTAATGTGTTACACATATGTTCAAACATGACATGTTATCTATAAACACCCTTTTCGCTTTGAGGTGGGTAATGATGGCTTAGACGTATAGGGTAGGTTATGAGGTGGGTTGTCATGTAGAACATCATGTTGGATGAACATGATTTGATGGTTAGAAAAGATTTGGCCAATTAAGGATTGGAACTGTAACATATCAATGAAACTAGGGACTCATTATTAATGGAAAATCTGATAATGCAGCCCCCCTTGGCCTTAACTCTTAGTTAAATTATTTTTACCTTATGAAACTAAACCCCTTGGTGGGGGAAACTTATTAATATTAAGTTGATTGATTTTCATAAATATTATTATGGTTATTTTAATCCTCCTTAATAAAATTATCAACTTGGAATAATTAAAATAATAACCAAATTTTACGGGCTTTCTAGATGGGTAACTTGGGTCAAAAAATTATGGGCACAACATCTGGTAATATTTTTAAAATACCTAGGATGGAAATTTATTTGGGGGTTTTCTCAAGTTGCTCAATGAGGTTATACCAACCCTTAAGAGTAGGCAAGGAGCCCATTTGATAACGATCTTGTTGCACCTAATCGTAACGACACAATTTAGGGCTTGGACTTTATGGTGGCGACATTGCTTTTTGTGAGATGAATGTAGTATATAAGGGGATCTTAATAGGTTTTGTCATGGTTTATGTTTTTACCTCGATAATTATGCCTTTGATTGGTTTTGGATTAGCATGATTATGTTCGAGGAATGAATTTGGTTATATACTCAGTTGTTGGTTTTGTGATTTTAGTGTGGGATTCCCTTCTAGTTCAATGTTCCTCAATCAATTAAATATTGGACATAGTTTTTCAAATTTATACATCGATCTATTAAGTTCCCCTTGATGCAATAAAATTCACAATATTCATTTTCCTTATACCAAAAGGGCTTATTCTATCTTTCATCAAAGGGTTTAGTCTATGCATACATGATCATATTCGCCTTTTCAAGTTAGAGGAGGACAATGATTAAGAATTCACCTAATGGGGTGTATTTTCTTCACTTAACATCTTGTTTAGGCTTACCTTGAAGGATGGTGATGTGAGGTGTTGTTTAGATGGTCTGGATGAGTTTAAAGTCCATGACTCCATCACCAACAACATTTTTATTTTTGTTAAAGAATTTTGGTTCTACTTGTTTTTTTATAATATTGACGATTCTTAGAGAAAATATTAATCAATCATTTGGCTATAAGTGATTTTTCAACTTGTGTCCCTTTTTCAATAACTCCTTAAATGTCTTGACACAATGCATTTGAAGATGAAATGTAATTTTAGGATGGAGATTGGGCATGAAGATGTTGACTTGTTGTTTCTCTGGGATAAAGCAAGGAAAACGGTTAGTGAGGCTTCGCCACCTTTGTAGGAATGAAAGAAAATTTCACCGTTCTATTATTTTTCATTTCATAGATCCAACATGGTAATCTCCATGTCAATATTGAAAGAAAAATTCCTAACGAATTTCTTAGACATGTCGGGGAAGGTAGTGATGGAGTAATTTGGTAGATTCAAGAATCATTCTAATGCTTGTTGGCAAGGGTCATTGTATCCTCATCATTTAATCAAGTTGATTTGTCAATCCATGGTGGTATCCATACTAGGAAAATACTATTAGTTAGTGTTTCATTATATATTTGTTAGCGATTAATACTATAATGTGAAATATAAAAGTGAGTTATGATAACTCATGTAGATAGGCATTAAGGAGATTTGTGGGGTGAGTAGTTAGAAAAAACTCCGTGTTTATAGGAGCACCTCGAGTTGTTAATATGTAAACATCCTATTGTATGATGATCCCGAATGATTTGAATGGTAGTATTGTATTCTTATTATTGTGAATCTTTTTTTTGATGCTGACAATCTAAACCAAATTATCATTCAAAGGCTATCTGAAAAGGGGTTGAAGGAAACAATGATTTACCAGTTCTTTACCCTAGAATTGAAAATGCTTGAAATAAAATTCAACAACTATTATAACAATGGAAATTAAATCAAATTTAATAAACTAAAATAAATAACTAAAAAAATAAAGAACTGATAATGAACAACTGAAAGTGAAGATTCACACAAAATTACTAAATTAAATACACAATGTTGATTAAATAATCTAGCTTAAGTAAATAATAATATTAAAATATTCTAAGAAAATAGTAAACCATCCTCCTCCTGAGAAATCAATGTTCAATGGTGATTGAAGGTAGGGCACTGCGTGTGGGCCTCATTAATGTAACCAAAGCTCAGCCCCAACTTTGGAAGTAGCAACCAAACTTAGCAGTTACCACTAAGTTAGAGGAGTCTTAGATGGATAGAATGAGGTTTTAAGAACACCCACTCTTAGATGGATAGATAGAGGTTTTAAGAAGATTCACCATATCAAAATAGTTTATGGGACTCTTAAGAACTAAAGTCATAATTAAGGAAGTGTAGAAGACTAAAAAAGGAAAAAAACCTAGTAAATATACATTAATTCGTAAATCGGTTAGAGCGTGGTCCCATGTCAGAGGTCACTGCACCTTTTTTATTGGCAAATCCAATCTCATGTAAATAATTTTCAAGGCCTACTAATACCCGAAAAATGTTAAAAAATATCAGCGCCAAAAGGATAGAAAGACATTTTCCATCCCTAGCAAGCAGTGGGGGCAGAAGAAATCATCCACCCGCTCAAAAAATTTCACCAGATTTACCGCCACTTGGCTTCTTTTTCTAGTTTCCCTCCTTGTTTTTCCCTCCAAAAATATGTTTGGGATGCACATAAGAAACATTGTACACTATGATATTCGCAGTACGCTCTAGCATGGGACCATAAATAAGGTTTAACACCTATAAATAAGAAACATTGTACACTATGATATTCGCAATATGCTCTAGCATGGGACCATAAATAAGGTTTAACACCTATAAGGGCATGTTCCCATGGAGTGGGGGCTCCATAAATATCTCAGAAGGGGTTGCTGAGAAAATTCAAGGACATTATAGGCAATTTAAGGTCCCATATTTTTACCATTTTCCTCTACAATTTCTATTGAGATATTTTACGAACTCGTTGCAATTTTCCCTAATGACCAAAATTTAGTGCCCAGAATACATTTTTGATGCCGCATGGAAACAAAACAACCTAAACAGTAGGGGGGAAACTCTCAAACCCCTCTCTCTAGCCACCTCTGAAGTTTAAGGGGCAAAAAATGTGGAGCTTCTCATTTCCGTATCAAGATTTCCTGAGTAAAAAAATCAACATGGGACCATCTACAACAGAAAAATAGGAACTAGAGCAAGTCCATGAGACCATGCTCTAATTTCTCTACACAAATTTATATGGGACCGCATACTAGTTTAAGCCCATGTTTTTACTCAGCAACCCCCGCTAAATAAAAATAACAAACCCCCAACATGGGACCAAGACCTTACTATTTAACCTCTAAAAATTCATTCTCCTACTAAACTCTCGACTATAAACATCACAATCGGCGCCAAAAAACAAACCTAACTTCCCCTTTTGTTTTGAACATTTATAGTGGGCCTCCGCCATTTCCCGCCGTGTTTCTTGGCTAAACCTAACTATAGCTATACTTTTATCAAGTAGCACGTCCCCATAATGCCTGCTCCACTTCTGAAGCCCCTCCCCTACCTCCTTTTTTTCCCTAAATTTTGTAAAATCACAATTCTTCCCCAAATTCTTCTACTAGTTCTTCTTTTTCTTCTTCTCTTGAGAAATCAATGTTCAATGGTGATTGAAGGATGGGGGAATCAAGAGGGTTTGAAAGAGGAGTATCAGTAGGAGTTTGGATAGGATTTCCAGGAGTACCACTTGATGAATCATAACGGGATGAAGCTTGAGAGAATTAGTATGGATTATCTCTAACTTTTTCTTGCTAATTTTGCAAAGTTTCAAAGGAAGGGTCAACAATTCCTCTCGATCTATCCAATCTAGTATATCTTCTTTAAGCATGTTTTTACAAGTTCATATTCAATTCAAGGCAGATTTTGTTCACTCTATTTATGGGAATATGGACTTTCAAATTTCTACTTCTTTTAGGAATATTTAAGTTTTTATATTTCGTGGAATCAATATTGGGTGCAGATGTGTTAAATTAGCCCCAAAGTGGGCGCAAAAAATTGTTGGCGAAATAATTTGTCGAGTAGAAAAATTGGAGAACTCTCGCCAACAGTATGTAGAACTAAGTCCCTTTTCTTGAATGGGGCAACTCCAATTATTGAAAATAGGAAATATTATGTACACTATTCTATCAATTGGGGGTGATCTTTTGATAGAGGATCACACATGAGTATATCCCTATACTTGTGGCCTTTTAGGAACTACAAGGGAGGAAAATGATCGAGATAGAGGTCTGGAGAGAATAGAAATAAACTTTTACACAATACATAGTACATCATGGCTTATTGTTTCAAAACTTGAATATATTCATGAATTAAATGAGAAGACACCATGAGAATCAACAAGGAATAAAACAGATGCATAATATTCAACCAATACATACTCAATGGAGTGTAGTTGAGATGGAGAGGAAACACAAGCAAAGGAAATAAAGGATATTTGATCACTTGTTCCTAGAGAGATTATGGGAGTGAGTAAACAACAATAACCATCCTTTAAATGAGGAGTCTCTCCCAATTTATAGCTTTACAATGCAACTCTTCATCTACCCCCCACATGCCTCTTCATGTCTTTATTCCACTTGTGACTCTTCATTTTCCTAGGAAGTGAGAAAATAAGTCCCCTTTTTATAAATCAAAAGGGAATTTTACATTTCAACATTACAATCACTTAAGTGAATAAGAAAAAATACAATGATTGCTTACAACGAAGAATTAGAAAGGGGGAGAGAAGAGGAGAAAGAATGGGGAGAGGAAAGAAGAAATGCTCCAAAGCATGGATGAAGATGCCTCCACCTTTGATAAAGATAAAATCTGAAGATGTTGAAGATGAAAAATTGATCCATGATGACCAACTACAATGATGCGCTGGTGAAGAGCTCCAATTAAGACCATTTAAACACTTTGATCCCTTTGAAAACTCTTGAAATGGTGAACCTCTACAACACTACTTGAACACACTGAGAAGAGGAGTGATAAGCACTTGGCAAGTAGACCATTGAGAGCATAGATAGTTGAATTTCCTCACTGAGAAAGTCCTTATGATTCTTGGGACACTATCCCATTTTTACGATCAATCATTCACATGGGAGAAATTAGTGCATTTTGTTCACACAAACATGATCATGATTCCATCACTACAGGAGCATTGATGATCAATGGAACATGAGACAAAATCATTCAAATTATGGAGAAAGGGAAGAAGAATGAAACCAAAACCAATGCCATCCAAATTTTGATCATGCACTCCATGTGGGATGAAGTGAAATAGCTTTCGGGATAAAATTGGAATTTTTCCCATTTAGGCACTTTATGCTCATCGCATCAGAAAATGTGGGAATTTGCTTGAAACTTGAGCAGAAGACTTCCATGAGTGTCGGAACCATTATAGAATGAGTGAAGGAATGGCATGTGATCATTTTTATCTCATTTTATCCATTTACTATTTTTAATAACCATCATTATTGTCCCATTTTATTTTTGCCAATCTTGCCAATTTTGTCAATTTTCAGTGTCTTGATCATGGGGGGATGCAATGGGGTGTCTGAATGCATATTTTTCTCAGACTTACTATTTTTTGTAATTATTCTTATGAATGCTTACTAAAAATATAAATTGGTCTTCCAGGTGTCAGATTTGAATGAAACCACTTGCAGAAGTTTTTGTTTTTCATTTTAGGCCTTTGCTCCAATTTTCAAAGGATTTCGATTGTCAGGTTTGTGTAGATATGAGAAATGAGTATTTTTTGCAGTAAATTTTAATGGGATCTAAAACATAGTAGGGTTCATTAATGGAGGTATGTAAGCACTCCCCTCAAATGCATTTTTGCAAGGAATATTTAGTTCAAATCTCATGGAAATCGAAGCAAGGGTTGATGAGATATGAACAAAAGTGTGTTTTTGAGCATGAGGTATTTTGGGAAAATTTCAGCATAACAGCAAGGGAGCACAAATGGGGAGTTAAAATGACCAAAAATGAATTATAAATGACTAAGTGGTGTCTTTACACCTTCCCTCACTCATAAACCTAGTTAACTCATCACTTGACTCGAGTTAACTAGAGACTCATGGATGGAGTAAAAACTTTCTAAATGGGTATTGTATTTTCCCATGTCCCTTACCATAGTTAGTAAGGTATATAGGTACATGAAGAGGGGAAAAATGTTCCAAGGGGTGAAGGAACATGAAGGAGGGGGTCAAATCAAGTCATGAGGGTGAGTTGAAAACATAAGCCTAACACTTTAAGTTTTGCACTTAAGTGACAAAAATTTCTCTCCTCATGTGGTGGCACATTTTAGTGCCCCCCATGTCCCTTTTGGAATTAGTACAAAGGGAAATAACGCCCTCAAAAAAATTCCAAGGGTCAGGTCATCATGAGAAGGGGTAGGTGGCTTAGGTGAGTGTAAGACTTTTTCTAACCACCAAGTCATCTTTTAAGTAACGAAAACTTATCTTCTCATGTAGGGGCACAATTTTGTATCCCCCATGTCCCTTTTAGACAAAGCATGAAGTTACAAAGGGGCATCAAGGGTATCCATGTGCGGTTTTTCCAAAAATAGATGTTTGCCTTCACCGAACATTGCCCGAAAATAGACACCTGGACACATTTTCTCACCACCGGAGTTAGCAGTGGAATTTCCATGGAGAAAATTATATTATTTTGAATCAAAAAGGGATTATTATAACATTCCCACAATTTAAAGGAGAAAATTCTACATGCAATTTGAAATTTACCCCCATTTTCAACTCTACTCAAGCTTGTGCTTCGGTGAAGGATACTGGAATTGAAATTTATTATGATCAAAACAAGAACCAACACCTTGGATGAAAATAGGGCTTCACATGTGTCACATTGGAATTTCAATCATGTATCAAATCTTCCTATAACTCTCATAATATTTCGTTGAATCGTTACCAGGATCATATATCTATACATGTACTGTCGGGCCAATATCTACAAATTCGACCCACAAAATATATTGGAACCTTTTGCAATGTAAAGTAGGAATTATTATCTTTCCAATGAGTCTTTGATCACCTTATGATTCATCTAAAGGATCTTGAAGCCTTTGAAACCTTAGAGGCTGCTTTTTAGGAAAATGCAATCCTCGTCCCTAACTAGAAATAATCCAGTTTTGAAGAAGATTTTCCTAAGGTTCAAAACCTTTCCTAAATATTCCTAAATCAATTCATGGAATCCTATAGCTCCCGTGTACAACTCCCCGGTGGGTTTTTCCTCAATATTTAACTTCCGAGGGGTGTCTACCATCGTGAAAAATCCTAAAAATAGGCCTTTTTAGGCCTCTGGGAGCAATTCATTCTGAATGGTCTGGAATGAATCTATGAATCACTTCCCTGCACATGAAACACACTTGAAAATAATGTCAGCACATTCCTCTTGGTCATTATGAGGGTAACATAGTAATTGTGTTTGCCGGAGGACATGTTTACATTTACCGTATGGGTTAGGTTGTCATGACAAAAAAATTGAATTTTTCACACAAGACATTTTGCATGACAACACTCCTACAATGGGTTGAATAGATAAAGAACTGGATATTGTTTAGATCTGGTTGTTTGTAGCTGTCAATCAAGGGAGAACTGCTTAAAACAACAATGTATAAAGCACTTCAATGTATGAAAGCAAACTAATGCTCCCCAAGAGCCTACATCTTCTTGCCACTCTAGGCAGAAAAATAGATACACATATTTGTTTAAGTGGGAAAAAATTGCGTAACAGACATCTACACTCCAAATATATTCTAAATAGCGCAGAGAATACGAGAAATAAAGTAAATGCAGTGAAAGTAGTGGAAATATACATTAGTTGCATAGTAAAACAAAATATTCACCAAGAGGTATATGAAATCTTGCTACAATTTTCTATAACGTGTTTTTCTTCTCTGATTGGTCTTTGGCTATTTTCTTTAGCAAAAAGTAGTTCTCTCTCCATAGCTGCATTTTCTTATGCTATATTTTTCTACATTACTTGAGAATTTTTTGGCTCTATCTTCCTCCGTGATTGGGATTGCACCTACCATAGATGGTGTACAAAAGTTGCATAAAAAATTTGCCCCGTTTGACAATTTTAGATGAAAAAATTATTAAAAAGTAAAAGGTATTTGGTATTGGAACAACAAATCCTACTATAGTTTTGGCATGTATTTCAATAAGCATGGTCGACAAGTCCTACCTTAACATTTCATAATCGAGGTAATACCTAGTGTGTTCTTATTATAGCTTGTCCAAAAACACTAATCATAAAGTGATTCTTAGGCTCAAAGAGACTCACCAAGGGTCCCATATACGGTTTAAAACCTCATTCATAGCCTCCAAAAGTGATTTACTTTTCCTCCTAACTTGCATTTCTCAAAAGTCCAAAAACTACAAACAAATTTTGGAATAATTAAAGTTGCATGTAAATTCAATAATTTCTAACTCCAAATTTTTAATAGGATTCAACAAAAAAATCAAAAGGGTATATCCAAGGATGAAAGGAAGGGGAATTAAGCCCCAGGTAAAGTAGGCAATTGCCTAGGGCACCAATAATCAGGGGGCACCTGAATCTAAAGATTTCTTTTATTTTTAAGCTATTTTTAGAACTTGGCATTAAAAACTTTTACCTGAAGATTCAATATTAGTTGACTGATTTACTGATATCAGTATATAGCAACATAAGTGAAATACATATAAAAAGGTACTATAAAAATTTTGCAAATAAAAATAAACATGACATATTATTGAGCTCCCATGATTTTATTGGTATTATTACCCATTATCTAGTGTAGCTCCATATTATGCATATGTGTAATTTTTTCTGAGAAATGTTTCATGTATATTTGATAATGTCACTGGGATAGTTAGTAAAGGCAAGTATAACCAAGGGAAAAAAGTATTTAATTATATATTCCCAATTTTTTGGGGAAAATGTCTATTTTTTAATGGAGGAATTAGTAGGCTTTGTTCATATACCACTCTTCGCAAAACTATGATAGCTACATAATAATAATTATTGTTTTGTGAAAAAAATGGAACTTTTATGTATTTACTTAATGGGAAAAAATATTAACTGACATAGTGAGAAGGGCATCCACTCAAATTATTGTCTAGGGCGTTCCTAGCCTTTAATCATGCTCTGGTCATGAATGCGGGAGATGCATCAATCATGAGTGTGAGCATCAACATGTTGTATGGTAAACATGAAACTAAATGGAAGAACCACTAGAATAGTAAGAGGCAGATAAGTATCCCATATGACTTGCACGTAAACAAACAATTGCAATGACGGACTTATAGAGTCACGAGATGACCTATGATTAGGGATAAGGATTGAAAAAAAACATAATTTCCATGAAAGACCAAAAAGGTTAAAGGCCCCTAATTTCCTGCAGTAGCCACCAGGAAAAAATTTCCGTGGGAAAAAAATGTTGGTTTACCCACCATTGGTAGCAATGGAGGTGTAGGTGTGGGAGAAGAGGCAATCGACAACAGCCATGAGGCATGGCAGGCCTGCATTGGCCCTCCCCTAAAGCAGATGTTTTAGGGATGCCATACATTGTGAAAAAAACAGAGGACACTCTAGTGGTTATGCTTTCTATGTCAGAGGTAGCCACTTCTATTTTTGTCCTAAAAGCTTCCGCTATTATTTGTAGATTTTATGGATTATGGCCTTAGACAAAAGATCTGCACAAATGGATTCACTCCACTTGGTCTAGATCCTGTGAGATTCAGTTTTGTGCAAAGGGGTTTTTTATTATTCGTTTCTATTCTCCAATGAGCTCTTACCAAGGGGTTGTGGTTTTAGGGGAGGGTTGGCCTTTTTCTTACTCCCTGGTTTTTGGATTTCAATCCTTCTACTTTGGTAGTCTCCAAAATGTTGGTCTGGGTTTGCCTCCCAAATCTTCCTCTCCCCTTTTGGCACCCTGCGGTTTTTGAGGCTATTGGCAACTTTGTTGGTCGTTTCATCAAGATGGATGATGAGCGGTCTAAGCACAGGTTGTTCACATATGCTCGTATCTGCATTGAGGTGGACCTCAACAAAGGTCTTCTGAATAAGTTGGCATTAATTCATGATGGATTCAAGTGGATACAGGTTCTAGATTATGAGAATACGACATTCTGGTGTAGGTTATTTCATCAAATTGGGCACCTTCAAGAGGCTTGCTTGCTCAATAAGACTAAAAAAAAGAAAAAAGTGGGTTCTTCGCGGCCTAAAGGTTGGTAACCATTTACAATGCATGGTACTGAAGAAAATCCTCTCCCTATAAGTTCAGAGGCTATGAGTGATGAGATTTCCTCTGTTGGCGGTTGTGTTAAAAGATCTCATGTGTCGGAATCTTCTGATTCAGATCCAAAGCAAGATCGTGCTCACCTTGATTCTCCGTTAGCTTTGACTCCCCCACCTGAGAATTGGACAATTATCACGAGGCCTAAGGAGAAGAAAGGGCACTTTGAGCCTCATGTTACTTGGTCAGCTATGGCGTTGGCTTCTACATTTAATTTTGGCTTTGGGCCTTCTTAATTCTGGATATGTGGCGTTTCTTATTTTTGTTGTCTTTGAGGTGTTTGTTATTTGGTGTGTCCTCTGGACATTCTATGCTGCCTCCATGACGTTTGTGAGACCATGAGTTGTCCAGTTGACATTGCTAATGTAACTCATATTATCATTAATATAATGTACCGTTACAATAATAAAAGAGGTTAAAGGAACTTGAAACTTGAAAGTAGACTCGATGAAATCTAGGACTACTTAAAGCATGTAAATGATCTTCGAATCTTTTGGGAAAAGATTTCATCCAATGAGCCATAACTGCCTTTTAGCGCTTTTTGAGAATGAGTTCGCGAGCCTTGCATTCTACCATGCCAAAACTGCTTTTCACAAAAAACACTGCTTCCCTCCCCTGTTTTACCGATGACGGAATTGAGAATCCCCTGTTTAGCACTTTAAACCTGGGGGTAGATTAACGCGTGCGGCACAACCCTACATTTCCTTCGCATTCTCCTTTTTCTACCACAATTACAGTCCAAGTTCCTCTATAAATTGATTTATTTGTACTTCGATTTGTTGTAGTAGGCAGCACAAAGTTTGAGTTAATTCCTATCAAATTCTACCTATTTCTGTGTGACTTCGCTTGATTTTATCTGTGACAAAGAAGGAATAAATTGTGATGGCGGTGGTGATAATTGCGGAAGGGAACGCTAAGAAACGTGAGACGGAGGAATTGAATGCAGCAAAAAGCAATGTTGGTTTTGTTTCTGGTTCTGGGTCTTGTTCTAGTTCTGAATTAAATTCTGGCTCGCGGATGACATCGATCCTTCGACTGATAAGGGAGGGAGTTTCAGAGTATGCAGGCACTTCCCCTGTTAAAATCCCTCAACAAAGGGTGACATTAAGCGCAACGTTTGTGGAGGGATGCTTTTCCCCCTGATCCACCATAACTATTCATCATCTCTTATGTACTTATAATGGGGTTTCTTTTCGGCATATTAAGCTCAGTTAGTAAATATTCCTCGACTTCCTTAATGTAGTAATTACATTAACACTAGAAGATTGGGACAGGTTTTGTGCAGTTTTTCATTATGTAATCAGGGAGAAGCATGGTGTCTCATTTGTCCCATTATAAAATCCTATTTTAACAGAAGATAATATCCTTTTGCTTGATATTTAAAAGATCCATCATTATGAATACTCAATTTTGGTCTCGTAAAATGTATAAACAAACAGTTGCTTTATGCTAACATTAGTACCACGCAATTGTATTTCAGTTTTCTGTAGGGTGACTATACAGTATACTACTTGCACTTCTTCTTCTTCGTCTTCTTCTTCTTCATCGACTTAACAAATGCTTTCAATATTATTAGCATTATTTGTTACATGTTAGTTTCTTGACTTTAATTTTCACAACAATTAATATTTATAGTATTCAAAGTAAGTAAGTCTATGCAACCAACAAAAACTTAGACAAATAAACCTATGCATCCAACAAAAACTTAGAAAGAAAACTTGAAAACTTCCCTAGGATTAGCCAAAAATAACAAGCCAATTACAAATTTTCATATGGCATTTATTATGTGAAGACTATAGTTATACAAATATATATATTATTTTGATTTAAAAAAAAAAAAGATATTTTCTTTTTTTTTAATTGGTTGAAACATTTTTATAGTGATATGAGATTTTTTCAATTAATAAAATCTGGAATTATCATATTATAGTTTATCTATAGTTTATAAAAACAAATGTACCTTACCAACTTTTGCATTCAATGCTACATTTAAATTCTCATTAAATCAAGTGTGAGTTCAATAACTGTCAAGAATGATTAATAGTTAATTACCCCAAGCTCTCCACATTTGACATAAATATTTTTTTGGCCATTGATGCTTCTAATGTTGAATTTCTAGCTGTGTACAAGAATAACATTAATTTTTTTATGTATATGAGTGCAAATTCTTTTGTGTAGTGTAGCGGAGCATCCAGAGAAATAGAGCCATGGATTCTTAGAGAAAGGCATAAATATGTCGACAACAAGAAGAGTATTTTCCTCAGTCTGATTGGCCATGATAAGGCCTATGTAAGGGTCCTGCTCATTTATTTCTCGAGCAACAATTTTGTTAACATTAACAACAACCTCCAAAGAGAGGTCTGGTAAGAGCAGTATGAACATTACTGTCTTCAATGCGGATAATCGTGTAAAGCCAAATCAAGTTTTTCAATTGCCCTCATTGAGTAAACTGAGTATGCAGAATTGACATTCTTTGAAGCATCTTCTATAATCATTTAGGCATTTCACCACATTAACGCACTCGGAGTTAAGCAATTGCCTTAAATTAGAGGAACTTGCCTTCCAATTTTTAGCTACTTGGAGCTTTGGAGCATTTACATTTAAAAGTACTAAAAAACCTCAAAAAAATATCAGATGGTTTTCAACAGTTAATTGCATTGATGGATTTGTTATCTTTCTTTTCAGTTTTTAACGAAAATAAACCTGGGAAGCCAAGAAGACAATCCTTTGCTTAAGAGCCGTATTGGTTACATCCAGATCCTCCAGTCTTGGTATCCATGATGGACCAGTTGATATGATCCTCGGTTCCAATGATGCAGATAACAGTTGCGGTGGGTTTTAATGAACAGTTGAAGAATAACATAGTTAGTGGAAGAGTTAAAGAATTTTAAAGTAAAAAATTGTTTGGGCTTAGAAATCCTCCACGTGGAGGCCGGTGAACCTCTCAGAGACAATTGAAGCCGCTTCAGATACAGATACATATCCAAATCAACCAATTTGGGAATTATATAAGTAGAGGAATAGCATTGCATTTAGTTTGGGAAGAAATGGCGCAAGGAATTGATGGCAAAGGTATTGCCGGATCAATTCAGAAGGAGATCGCACAAGATGTTAATTTCCTTTCCAACAATTGTGGCAAAGTATCAACATCAACACCATGGCTTTGTTTTATTTTTTTTGTTTCATTCGAGTGCGAATCCAATTTTTTCTTCCTAAAATTTCTTTGTTCTTGTTATGTAGATTGACCTTCCAACAAAATCTTTGATGTCAAATACGTGTGACTCATTTCTTTAAAAAGAGTTTTAATGGATTGTGAATGAATCTAGGTTCGGCTCCCGTTCCTATCAGGGCTCCCCCGATTTCAGTTGCGAGCACTAGTAGCAGTGGAGGAAGCTTGAAGCCTGTGAGCAGAGCCGATATAGGAGGAAAACAGAAAGGAGGCCCCAATGCATCTAAGGCAGAGGGTCAAGAAACATTGATCACTGTATCAATCGTTGAAGAAAGAAAGAACAAAATGGGAGTAGGTTGGTTGAATTACTGGATAGAAGTATAAGCGACCATTTGCCCGTCCAGCAGGAATTGTTGCAGGCACTCGATCTGGTAGTAAGGGAGCATACCAACAGCATTTAGTAATGTGGAGTGGTACTGCTACTGATACTCTAGAAGAATATTTACAATTTAAACCGTTTTAGTGATAAATCAATGATTTTATGTTACTTTATGAAGAGTCAATGTAATTTTTCTATTCATTTTGTCCCCTTTATTGATAAATCTGTAAGTTATGCTAGTTATGATGTGCAAAATTGTTTACCCCTAAATATTGATCCAAAACATGACAGGTAAATGCCCCTTAATCTAACGGACCTTACAAATATATTAACAAAATATACTACTCCCTGAGAATTTTTGAGCATTTTTTTTGCCCATCTTACTTTTTTTATTGTTTCTGAAATCCAAATGCACTGACGACCTGCCAATCAACATTTATCACCCCAATAAAGACAAAGCAAACACTCCAAGATATGCAATCACAATTGAATGCAACAATTGAAGTAAGAAAAGTGTAAAATCCAACAATCTTACCTTCAATTACATATTTCTTTGAAATAAATTGTCTTATTTAAACTATCCCATTGTATATTTAGTTGCCTCTTCACATTATATATACTTAATTCTAATATATAACACTAATTTCTATCACTTTATTTATTGTCGACATTGCTTGGGTACAAAGACGGATTGACTGTCTCCAATGTCTACTCCTAGCCATTCCAAATTGTATGCAGTAAATGCAACTTTGAAGTTGAAAACCTTCTTACTATGCAACAAACAATAATAACATGTGCAAATTGCAACCAGGAAACTACATTTCATCATGCAACACCATAACCTCTTCCTCCACTAAAATACACCTTCATCGGCCGAATTTGCCATTTCATGGCCTTGTTAAAGAAGGAAACATTATGATTCTGAAAACAAAACTAACTGAGCGGCTCGATTATTTTGTACCAGTTATTACAGTGGGAAGAAACAAAACTTTAAAGGAAAATCCCATCAAGAGAAGAAGAAAATCAATTCCCATTCTTCCATTGCGCAGCCAGTGCCGAGAGCAGCTCTGTGGAAGTTCCACCCACAGCCACCGCCTTAGCGGCAGCCTGCTTCAATTGAAGGGCCTTGCGCCGCACCTTCCTCCCTCCCTCTCCATCTATCATCTCCCTCGTCACACGCGCCACCTCCTCCTTCCCTACCCACCAATTCGGCCGCCACGCGGGCTCTAATGCAACTCCAATTTCATTCACCAGACAGAAAGCACTCGTCTTCTGGTCCGCCACAAGCGGCCACGCGATCAGCGGAACTCCACACGAAACGCTCTCCAAAACAGAGTTCCACCCGCAGTGGCTCACGAAACCCCCTGTCGACGGGTGAGAAAGCACGGCTGTTTGCGGCGCCCACGACGACCACACCAGACCTCGGCTGTTGGTCCGCGTCTCGAACCCGGGCGGAAGAAACCCCGACAGGGACAACCCCGGCGGCGTCCGCACCACCCACAAAAAACGCAGCCCGCTATCTTCCAACCCCAGCGCCAACTCTCTCGCCTGCTCCGCCGCAAGAAACCCTCCGCTCCCGAACGCCACGAAGATCACCGACGCCGGTTGCCGATCCAGCCATTCCAAGCACCCGCTCTTACCGGGTTCGACCTCCGGGGAGCGAATCAGTGGGCCGATGGGGTAAATCTCGGGCCCCGTTTCGACTCCCTCGGGGAGAAGCTCGCGCTTTCGGTGGAGGAGAGCTCGCAAGGCGCCGCTCTCGAGATCGTGAAAAGTGTTAATCAAAATCCCGTCGGCGTTGCAGAGGCGGTGGGAATGGCGGAGGAAGAGGTGGCAAATGGTGTCGGCTCTCGTTTGCATGGGTTCCGGGAAGTAGCGAACGGGCATGGCGGGCAGGCCGGGAATGTCGACGGGGTCGTCAATATTGCTGAGGGAGTCCGTGGTGCGGACATGGATGATGGAGTGTTGGATGGTGCAACATAAGACAGAGATTGGAAGCAGAGGTGGTCAATAGAATGTACACTGGAATGTGCAGCGACGCACTCACTTCTACCATGGCGGTGCAGAATAAATCGGTGACGAAGGCGCATACATCGCCCTTGAGAATGCCTAAAACATCCTTCACCGGACCTTTGCAATTCTCTATTGTCTGAAACCTGCCGATCAAGAAAGTTTCCGCCGATTGGGGCGGCGCCGCCTCCTCCTCCGCTTGCGGTAGCGGAGGGAACTCCAACAAACTGATATCCGAACCCGAAGACACCAAACCCTGCATGAGAGTGGTTTCAGCAGAAGAGTGGAGGGAGGGCGTGGTGATGAAGGTGACGGTGAAGCCGTGATCGACTGCCATGCGCTTGGCAAATTCAAGGAAGGGAATGAGATGCCCCGTTCCAAACGAGGGGAAGAGGGCTATGTGAGGCTTCTTTCGGCTTCCCATTTTCTTTCCTGGGCTGCACACTACTCTTGGCACTGGGTACTCTACTACTACTAGTATTGGTAACACACCAACCAGTTCTTTCTGGTTGACCCACAGATAGAAAACGGTATTTACAATTTAAATGACGGCGTACTCATCTGCCCATGGCCTGGTGTGGTGCATAAACAGCCACGCCCACATTTTCTGTTGAGACAGAAGCTTTTAAATGACATTGCCAGAAAAGGCATATGCAATTTAGATTGAATAAAAAGTCTCTTCGTAGACCATAAACACGATAATAAAGTGTCACTACGCACCATATTACCTAGTCTGATGTATGAGTTAACAGGATTCACCCAAAACACTAGAAGGTTTAGGGATATTATTTTTAGATTGGCTTTTTATATATATATATATATATGAAAAATGACAAGTGTTGGTTGATGGTTTTTTTTTTACGTTCTCTAACCTGAAGATAAATTCATTGAAAAGCTCAATGTCATCTCTATAATGCTCTATGTATGTGATCTACAAATTATATTGTGCCATACTTAACTAGCTTAAAGCCCATATCACAAGAATCATTTTTCTTTGAGACATTAATATCTATCATCACAAACAATCAAAGTTAAACTTCAAATATTAAGGAAGCATGTTCTTCTTATTCCCTAACATTGGAAGCTGCAATCCAATTCCTATAATTTTAGTTTTATTTAGTTGGAAATTAGAATCTTGGAGAAAAAGGTTTATACGATTTTAGGGCGTGCATTGGTTTGTTTTTGAGAAAATAAACCTCGCGCCTTCTTCATTGAGTAAAAAACAGATGTATTGTTTGACCACACTGGGAGAATGTGCATAATCTCATTCTAACAGGTTCTTTTGGTGGGAGTGACTTCTTAGTTTTGTAATAATAACTTTGCTTCTTGAGGCTAAAAACATCTTATCCCCTTTTTTAAGTGACATTTGCATTGGATGAGAAGGGTATATTGTTGTTGATGCCTCAAAATTTTAACTAGTCTTAAAAATGTATGATCATGACATTTAAAGTATTTTCCAGCATATTGGTTTTAAGGACTATCAAAGTGTGTATATCATTTCTTTAACATTCGATGGAGTATTTGTTGGTGTGAGTCATTTTCCACATCACATGGTGAGTCATCTCACTTAGGTGAGGTCATATGTGTGTTACATGGGGCATCATTGGATTTCGTGCATTAGTGTGTGTCAGTGCGTCATATGGGAGTTACTTCTATTTTAGGAATGTAACTCTCCTTCTCCATTTGAGGAGGTATGATTGCATGCACTGGTGGTTACACATCACCCCTTATTTGTACCCCTTCCCCTTTTTAGATCTATGAGAGGCATTTGAGATTTAACCCTTTTCAATTCATTGCATGCACATTCATGGTTGATTCTCGCTCCCACATGGAACCTCGTCATGCTGCCGGAGTTCAATTCAATTGATGTTCTTGTTATCCCGCAGATCCTCATGTTGTCACATTTTTGCTTTCTTTATCATGGTTGTTAGGAAATAAGGGCTAAAATATGTGGAATAATCCCTCACAAAATCGTAACAGTAGAAATTAATATGCAGAAAAAATTATAACAAAATATGAAACAAAATACAAGCATTAAATAACATGTCATAGATTAGCAATATTTAATAAGGTTCAAATGCCAATTTGGGAAAAACTCCAACATGAATAAGGTTGAAACAAAGAGTGAATCCATTGCTAAATCAGCTTGAGCACACTGACAATACCCAAAAAATATGTAGAAAAGACTCAGGGCAGGAAGGCCCAAAAGGGGAAAGCTGAAGGAGTAATGCCCCCAATACCTTACTAAGTATTTTACCTAGAGGAAAACCCTGATAGACAAGACTCCATAGAAAATGATTAAATTTGGGCTCCAGAAGAGGATTCCAAGTACATGAAAGAGGATGAATCCAGGTAGATTGAGTGGAAATAATCCCCAGTGCTTCATTGAGCTTATCACATGGATGGAGAGAACAGGACATCCAGAAGCTTATACAATCACCAGAGTGTTGTAATGCAGGAAAACAATGTCTTGATTCGATCTGCCAGTCCCGCCACTCAAAAAAACTTCACTAGGTTGTGAAGGCCAAGTTTATGAAGCATGAACATCTAAAAGGAGATCCGTAAATTCTACCCTTAAAGACCAGGTTTGGTCATCATGATCTGCATTGATTCTACTTTTATGAAGCTTATGCCAAAGAATCAAATATTTGCAAAGCACCAAAGTCCAGTATGGTATAAATGGTTCCTTAACTGTATAGAGTCCTAGAATGGTTTTAGTTTTAGGGGTTTTTGCTAGGTGGAAGACTCTGACTATCCACGAGGACGGGAAACCTTCCTAGATGTTCTATGCCCCAATTACAAGAGAGTATAGTAAAAAACCCATCACCAACCCACCTCATAAGAGGCTTCACCTTCTCAAAGGATTTCCAAATACTCTTCGTGACAAAGGTGCCAAAAATATTGACAAGAGAAGAAGTTATTATATGAAAATGTAAGTCAATTCCACTCCATATTTTCTTACCATAAGGAGATCATTTTAAGACACCTCTATAAAATTGTAGGTGGAAAATACCTAGCGAATATCCCCGGAACCAGTTTCAGCGAAAGGCGAATTTGACAGTTTGCAAAACAAAAATTTCACCTATTTTTTTCATGGCTGCATCATTGACGGCGACAACAAGACGTCAATAATCAATCCTGACATGCGCCATGGACGTCAAAAATTTACACCAACGCGTGTCACTGGTTCATTATTGACGCGCGTCATAAGGCTCTATTGTAGCGTAGCTGCGAACTATGACGCGTGAACCATACTAGTGACATGCGTCACTGGATCCAATGACGCATTCTAAAACCAAATGTTGCGCGTCAGCTTCTGCCATTGACGCGCGTCACTGAAATCCAGAGTTGACGCGCGTCACTGGCACCTATTGACGCGCGTCATTGATAGGACATAATGTGGTGCGTCCTAACGCCATTGACGCACGTCAATTGATCCCTATTGACGCGCGTCAACAGGGGCTTTGACACGCGTCAAGAAGAATAAGTGACGTGTCAATTGGCCTAATGTTGACGGGCAGCTAATGGCCTCTGTTGACGCACGTCAATTGGATCCATTGATGTGCGTCAGCTATGGCCTCTGTTGACGCGCGTCAGCTAAGAGGCCATTGACGCGCGTCAATTGAAGCCATTGACGCCCTATTTAGCTTATAAATACCCTTCAACCGGTCATTTTCTCGTTTTCACTTTCCGCTCTTGAATTTTTGCAGGTCTCAATCATTGTCAAAGATGCAAGTACAACTATAATGTCGACTTCACATGCTTCCCAACTGCAAGCTCAGGAAAAAAATCAAGAAGAGAATCCAATTCAATCCGATGGCCAAGATCATCTACAGGAATCCCTTATGCCCTCACATCCATACTGTTTTAAAGATGTCTTCAGAATATAAAGATTTGATGGATGCGTGTGAATTTACAGGCTCGTTAATATGCCCCATTTCGAAACAGATCCAGATATTTTGAATTACCTTCTGTTGTCCTACAATTCAGAGGACGACATTTTTTATGTGACTCTGAACGATGGCTGAATGTTCCAATTCAGTATCGAAGAAAATGACATCCATCGCTTTACGGGCCTTCCGTTCAGAAATTTACCAATTGTTACAACCAAGGCAACACTCCTGGAAGAAGACAAGAAATTTCTCGAATCAACGTTCGGTTTCCATGTTGATTGTAAGTATAATTCGTTTTAATTCATATTTTTTATTTTGTTTTTTATTCTGATACAATTTGTTGTTATAAATTTATAGTAATTTTCACTGTTTCGCATTTGCAGCCCATGTCAATAAATCCAGGCGTGGTGTGGATACACAATCAATTACACACCACTTTCTTGCTGCACTTATTTCGTTTTTTCAATCCAGAATTGTTATGCAGGGTCACCAAACTAGATATACCAAATTGGGCCATTGCATACATTGTTGCCACTATCTCAAAACAAAAATTTGATTGGTGCACATATCTATCCAAAAAAATAAGAACTGACATAACAAATTCAAAACTTTCAGAAAAACCTGTCATTTATTCAACAAACTATCTCCTCGGCCTTTATTACGAGGCACTTTTAAATTTAAAAGATAAAAAAATTCCTACTTGCACTGATGAGGAGTTGATGAAGTTGTCAATTCCATTTGAAGAACAACAGGTATAAACTATTTAGTTTGTAATTGTATTTCAATTTTTGACATTACAGTGCACAGTTATTAAAACTTAAATTTTAATGTTTTGCAGAGAAGATTTATTGAAGCCCTTCCCCGAAAAAAGGTGTTATCGAGAGGAAGAGGCCAACAACACGCTGAGGCTTCGGGGGACTCCCAATCTGAAATGGAAGCTCACTCCTCTCCAAACCCTCAACAGTTTGAACTCGTTAAACGCCAGAGAAGTAATACCTTCTCATATATTATTTACAAATTCCAAAGTTGCATATTTATTTTTCAATTTAAATTTTAACCAAATGAATTGACAACATTTAATATTGATGAATTGCAGGGACTTTGGAACATACACCTGTTTCACAAACTCAACCTTCTTCCCCAACTCACTCCATACAGTCGCATGCATTTGTATCTTCTGAACAAACACTGAGTACAACTCCTACAAGGCCACCTTAGCACCGAGAAAAACAACCCCTCGACAACAAGGTACAACTTTTCGATAGTACGTTTAATTTCGTAGTTTTTGACTTTATGAATTGTTTTCCTATTTTTCATTTTTTTCTTGTACTTTTCAGCACATGTCAGTCCTGATCAAACAGCGGCACCGACACCCACTCAACCAATAATTTTAAAATGCCAACCAGAGGAACAGTGAAAAATAACATTGGTAAACGCATGCCACTTGCTCCGGCCCATAGTGGGACAATAAACATTGCCTCCTCCTTTCGAATTCCAACTCTCTCACTTGGTGGCTTGCCCAGTACAATGGGCATATTTGTTTTGAAAAATATAAATTTAGATGAAGATTATTTGGGCATTGATAGCAATGACCCAACTGGTTTTTTCAATATCCGCAAGATGATTCAAGGCCAGCAGGTATACTTCAAATTTCAATTTAAATATGCTTTACAATTTTGAATTACATTTCGATTTAAATTTATTTATCTAAATCTTGATTAATTTTTTCACAAACAGGATCAGCCCACCCAAAGGCAGAAACAAGTAGCAGTTGATCTTGCTGAAATCCCCCATACTTCTCCAGCAAGATCATCTTCATCAGATTCAAATAGTGAACAGTTGCTACCTTTTCCTTTGGAGAACTTAATTGGTTATGATTGTCAATCCCATGTCAGTGAGTTTATTCTTCCTCATATCAATCAGCTTATAGAATGTGAGAGAAGGGCTAAAGTTCTTATCAATGAGATTATTAATCGTTATGAAAATTATTGGCAAAGGGATAGTTTATACGCTGCAGTCCAGAATCAACCTGCGAAGATGGATTCCTTACTTACCCAAGTAAGAAGTGGGACTTTCATGTATAACAACAACTATAAAGATGACATTTTAGATAAGGCATTAAACAAATTGGAAAATATTAGTGCCGAGGCCCAGGCATATTTTAACAAATGGTCCAAGGACAAGGATTTGGTAGCAATTGCAAATGCCGAAAGAGATAGAGCAGTTGTAAGTACTATTACTTTCAAACAATCATTCTTGTTAATTTGAAATTTTCATTTTTTAGTAATATTTTGAATTGACATTACTCTTTTTGTGCAGTTGAAATATGAAAATTTGAAGAGTCAGGCGAAGGTATTGCAAGTTCACTTGGAATCAGCGAAGAACAATTCATCCACAGTAAAGAATTTGAAGCAAAATATTGTTTTGGTTAACAAACAAAACAATACACTAAAGCGGATAATTAAAGAGCACGGTTTCGACCATGACATATTATTCAATGCTAAAGCAGTAGCTGATCCAAATTTGCTGTCGCATGGAGATGCGACAAATCAAGAAGAAAGAATTTTAAAAAATATTGACAATGCTGCGGAAGATCTTATAAGTTCATGGGTTATTTCTGCTGTTGGGGAAAGAGGTATAACCACAGTGGAAGAAACCGTTGGGGAAAGGAGCACAGGAGTTGAAATGTATATAGAAAAAGAGGGTATTGCCAACTGAAACTTTTATTATTGAGTGTGGAAACTTTAAAGATTGAGTCTATATTTGAAAATTTGTACATTGAATGTTGTGGTCATGGTATTTAAATTTAATTATATGGGAAAGTAACTCCTCTTCTCCATTATGGAGGAATCTTTTCTTACATGGAAGTTACACATTTACTCCCCTATATGTACACACATTTTCTGATCTATGAACAATGGAGTATGGGCCTCTTTTGAGCCATTTTTCCTCAATGCATGCACATTGCTATTTCGAGTGAGTTCTTGCTTCGATCTTGAAGCTACGCCATTTTCGCGGTTGAGTGCAACGTGTCGATGCTCACGGATTCCCTCCAGATCTTCGTCATTCCTCCAACATGGTATCAGAGCACGGGGATCGGAATCGTGTTGCTCACCTCTGTTGTTTACTGACTCTCCGCCTCGATAGTTTCTTGTGCAAGTTCTCATTCTTGTTTCATGCTCTATTTGCATTGATTTCGGTGTTTTACACCTCTTTTCAATTTTTCAGGTGTTGGTTCATGTTCGTGGGTTTTCTACCTTGCATGTGTATTTAGAGGACATACTTCACAGGGGTTATATTGGTTCTAGGATATGTGTATGAAGATTTTCAACGACTCGAGTTCTGGCTATAAGCATGAGTGTATTGGTCTGAACGTGAGTACCTATTTGCCGTAAAAAAGTTTATCTGCATTCCAGGCCGTAGATTTATTTGCATAAGGTTTCCTTTTCCGTGAACCTATGTTGTGCATTGAAATTATGCACGACTACACCAAAATTGGATTCGACTAGCTTGGTCCACTTTTTCATTGTGTCGTGGAAGAGTAGAGGTTTTTACAAAGTGTACATTAAGATGGAGCCGTATCAGTGTTGAATCTGTCTTCCACTCGGTAACTTTTCTTTTTTGTATTTCCTTCAACTCGTTCACCACCATTTCTCGTTCTCTCTAAAGGTAAGAAGATAGTCATATCGTGCACGTTTCAGCCTCCACAGCTCATGCTATTTGGTGACTTCTGCTATTTGGAATATCTACTGATCGCTCTGCTATTTGTGACTCGGTAGTGACTCCTACAACCAAAAAATGATGGACTATTGCACTTATCAGATGTTATGGTTCTGGCGCACTGTGAAATATAATCGTGAGAACGTACATCTTCATCTGTTACACTATGATGGAGCTCCAGGTGGTCTAAAAAACATTGATATAAAAATCCACGCATCCATGGTAGTTAACTCTACCTACAAGACTGAGTTTGGTTCTATGTGCACTAACTTCGTGTGGCCTTGCTTGAGGATCTCTGTTCAAACAGTTAGGAATACTCTCTGGGAGTGAAGGCGATTTCTCATCTAAGCTGGGACAGGTTCAGACTGTTTCTGGCTCTCATTCCGTTTGCTACAGTCGACCATATTTCGGGCATGTCACTGTAGCTAAATAGCCATACACTATTGTATAGAACTAAGGTGCAAATGTAATCACTAGTTGCATTCTGGGTACGTGGATCATTCAACCTGCACTGGTCTCCGATGGTTATCTTCACACTTCACCCAACAGGGAAGAGTATGAACCAATTTATTAACTTGATGGTCGTCTCTCCTTTGCCTAATAATAGCCTCTACATGTTTTTAAAACAAGTTTCCCTGCATGCTAGTGTCAGTGATCAAACTTGCTGGTATCATGAGTGGTGTATTACGTGGGGCAAGGAACTGCTGGCGATTGACCCATGCATTGAGTAAGATTGTGAGTAGGTCATGCCACTCTCGGTGGAATTTGAGCTGTCATTACTTTAACCTGGTCATTAATTTTCGGATTTTTGTTTTCCATGGTTACTCTCCAAAATGTGGCATTTTCCATGCTTCTCCAACATGCACTTCAAGACAGCTCCTGGTGTAACCATGGCATGACACTTCAACGTGGGCCTATTGACCCTCCTACCACCTATTGACGTGCCTGTTTTTAATGTTTTATTGAGGTGGTTAAATATGCGCAACATGTTCATGACGCGCGTTGGATCCTACTTGGCATGTCACTTAATCCTATTGAACGCTGTTTTTGGCTTGGATCCTAATGACCGTGACAGCTAGGACACTTGTCGCGTCAGACGGAGACTTTTGACGGTCAATTGAAGCCATTGGCAGGAGGCTATAAACACTCCAACCGGTCATTTTCTCGTCAAAACAAACCCGCTATTGAGAATCCAATTCTATGTCGATTTCCAATGAGTCACCCACACGACATCCCTTTGCACCCATTTAGAGCATACTTTTTTAATGATGTCTTACAGTATCTAGTGCATTTTTCCATCCGTTGCGTGTGAATTTACAGGGCTAGTTAATATGCCATAACTTTTGACTCAGCTACTCGTATTTTGAGCACTTACCTTCTGTCATCCTACAGTTCAGAGGATGGCATTATTTTATGTGCACTCTGAACGTGATGGCCAAATGTGCCAATTTCAGTAAAGGCACTACTTTTATGAAAGTGCCGCATTCTGGGGGGGATGCGTCACTTTCGTTCTACTTCTTATGACGAGGATTGTTGCATCCAAGTTCAACACTGTCGAAGAAGTACTACAGAGGAATTCTCTCAAATCTTTCTCTCACTATTCCAGAGAGTGTTGCCACATCCCACAGTCTCATTCAGATATCAAGAAGTCTCATACTCAATCTCACACCGCTATTACACTAGCCTCCTTTCCTCTTCCAGTGTGTGAGGCCCACTGTCACTCCTCTACCTTGCATTGGATGACTCATACCTATCTGAGCATCGCTAACTTTTGTTTGACCTGATGAGCCCCCTGCATTGGGACGAGTATCTACCTGACCTTAGTCGTACTTGCGTTCGCAGAGTCTAACAAAAAAATGATCTTACAGGTCCCTCATCCAACCTAGAAGGTGAAATTCAGATTGATGTTCATCAATCTCTGATGATGCAAATCAAGCAGGAGTGAAGAATTCCGGGAATCAATGTCACTTCCACATATTAACTAGAGGGTGACCTTCATTGATCCAACCCTCTTGCTGTAAGTGTTTGTCCCTTGAATCAGGGAAATCTGAATTTAATTTGGTAGGATTGTGACATGTTCCCTTCACATCACTTGGACAATTTAATTTTCTGTTATTTTAGTTCCTCTTTTTCACTATCAGGTGACAGGAATATCTACGCACGTGGTCAAGATTACCTATGGCGTGTTTCCTCTCAGAGGTAAGCTCACTCAACTCAGGGAACCTATGTCACACTTCAGTGCACCAAACTGGAGAGTTCTGCGATAGCTGCTAAAAAAATCCTTCGGTTTTCTTTGCAGAGTAAAATGGACTATGACAACACTCCATCTTCTAAGATATGGCCTTCCTAATGGCAATGCACATAGTTTGGTACGGGTGGCTCTTCTTCAGTCCAGAGGCTGTTTACGATCTCGTCATCGACATTATTTCGGGAGACCTCCTAGAGCTAGTGAGATCCTTTTAGATCTTGTCCATGGCATCTTCTTACAGGACCATGATCGTCTCCCTCAAAGGATTGCTGATCTCTCATTCACCATAACTTTCCATCACTGCTTAAGATTGCTTCATTTGTACATGTGGTACCTTTATCACTCCTATTGTCAGGGTAGCTGTTCCCCCCTGTATTTGGCATCTTTCTTAGTATTAGAGACTCTGTGTTTTGTTCTCTTGTGGTGGATGTTTTTCCCATTGGGTTTTCCTTCACTGCTTAGGACTGCTTTCTTGTACATGGGTACCTCATCAGGCTTTGTGCCGGGACCCATTTCTCATTTCTGAATTGCCGCCTCATCCTAAATTACGATGAAGGTGGGGTGTTGGTGTGTTTGGCATTTCCTTCACCTCTTATTTATTTATTAGGTGTATTGCCAGCTCACCAGGTGAGTCATCTCACTTAGGTGGACATGGATCTAGGTGTCATCTTAGTTATGACAGATTCTCTTACAGAATCTTTCATAGATGTGTACAGTGTGTCAAATAGGATTGTGTACATTCTCATTTGGGAAAGTAACTCCTCTTCTCCATTATGGAGGAATGCTTTTCTTACATGGGAGTTACAATTTACTCCCCTATCATGTGACACCTTTTCTGATCTTATGAACAATTATGGGCCTCTTTTGAGCCAGTTTATCCCTCAATGCATGACAAATTGCTTTTCGCAGTGAGTTCTTACTTCGATCTTGAAGCTACGCCATTTTTGGGTTGAGTGCAACGTGGGGAAAGAGGTACCCACAGTGGAAGAAGCCGTTGGGGAAGAGAGCAGAGGAGTAGAATTGGATAAAGAAAAAGAGGGTTTTGAAAACTAGAAACTTTTATTATTGAGGAAACTTTAAATATTGAATTTGAAAACTTCTATTGAGTATGTACTATGGTATTTGAATTTAATTATATGGATTATATACAATCTTTAATTTTAATTGCATTAGATGGTGATTATCATGAATTATATGTATGTTTTTTGTTTACTTGCATTGTCATGAATTGTATGTGGACGTAGATGATGAATGATGATAATTGATAATTAATGATAGATGATGATGAAAGATGATGAATGATGATAATGATATGATATATATGGACGATGATCAATTTAATGTGGACGTAGATTTATCATCAAGCACAGTAATTCTTCTTCTCTATACTTTTGAACTTGTTATAAGATAATTATTCTCTATACTTGTAATGGATATGATCATAATGTCATTAGAATGGAGATGATAAATAAATGGAATGTGTTATAATGGATATAGATGACATTAATGATTAGAATGGATATGATGAATTAATGAATTTAATGAATGATTATAAATTCGATAAATAATTGTGTTAATAATAATTGTAGTGTCAGGACTCAGGATTATGATAATGATATGGTGATGATATGATATATATGGATGATGAGGAATTTTATGTGGACCTATATATTAAAATTGTATAATGTATTGTTTATCCCACAGTGAAAAAAATATATCAAAGGATTTTGCACATATAAAAAATAAATTAAATATAATTTTAAGAAATCAAGAAAGAATCATCACTGGTAAGAAATTAAACATAATTGCAAATATGATAGGGTTTAGCTTACCTCTTGCGTAATAGATTGCTGTGAAATCATCAACTGTAACGTGCTAGATATTTGTTTTACCTGACATTGTAGATAGAGGGGTGAGTTTCCTGACATTGTCAATAGTAATGAGAAGTGCCAGCAACATCTTTAAATATATAGACCAGCAATATCTTTAAATAGATGTAAATATATAGAATTAGACCTGTAACATCTTTAATGATAACAAGAGCTGAAACAATGTAAAGTAACAAACAATAAGATTATGTTGAAGAAGATACCTATTTAAAATTGAAATAATCACCGGTAATGTGCTAGATCTTTGTCTTAAAAAAATTCAACACAAAAAATGGATTAGTAGATAGATGGGTGAGTTGCCTGACATTGTCAGTCCCGAGAAGTAACAGCTTCCTCGGACTGGATGTCAACCCACGTTTTCAAAAAATAAAAAGATTGTATTTAACTAAATGTAAATACATAGACCTGTAACATCTTTAATGATAACCAGAGCTGAAAAAAATGAATAGTAACAAACAATAAGATTAAGGGGAAAAAGATACCTCCTTAAAGTTGAAATCATCACTGCCACTGGTAATGAGCTAGATATGTGTTTAATTTAAAAAACCCAACATGAGAAATGGATTAGTAGATAGATGGGTGAATTGCCTGACATTTTTTCCCGAGTATATAGAACATATTGTAACATAAATTTAATGATAACATCTTTAAGATAAAAGATAGATAAAGAAGATACCTATTTAAAGTTGAAACAATCCATTATCAATAGCTTCATCAAACTCGATGTTGTCTTCTGTAGAATGTGACGAAGAGCCAATTACACTCTCAAGGTTGGGAATATTTGTACTTGTTAGCTGTATTATTCACACCTCTTCTTTAATGCAAAGGGAATTCCAGTGCACAATTGCTCTGTCGAACGGAAAGGTTTCGATGGAGTATCGAGAAACATAACACCTCATGCAACTTTCCAGATTTTTATCCAACCTGTTTCTCATGTTTTGATTTTATAAATGACAATGCACTGAAAACCCTTTCATCCTCCACAGACCCCAAAATCATTGTTTGGCATAACTCATATAATCTGAAATATTCACTGATATCTTCTTGTAAGATAGAACTTTGATAGATTCCTCGCCACAGCCTTGTAATAGCACACTTTCAGAAGGTTGATCTAAATTCTTATATTGGTTCCTCATTGTTGTTGACAAAATTTGTTGACTGAAATTTAATAAATCGGCATTCAGTATACCTTTGATTTCCATACCCTTGAGCTCTGACGTCTTTGTAAATTGTTCCATTATTGTACCCATTGATTTATGGAAATGCTTTCTGACAAAGTCTGCACAGCCACCTTCAGTATTCCAAAAATTAGGATTCATCACACCCATGGCTTCCAGAATTTTATCTTTACAGAAACGTTCCCTAATTTTTGATGACAAGGTTTCTGAAATTTTTTTAAGCTTTATTCTTGTTTCAACTATAACAGACTCAAACAAATTACATGTCACGGGAACATCTTCTCGTTCCGATCCTGTAATATCTTGACGTTTTTGCAAAATGTGTATTGGTATTTCCCTCCCATTAACAGTGATGTAGAGGTGATCATGGATATTAAATCTCAAAAAGGTGTTAGGATTTTTAAGATCTAATAAATCTTTCCAATTTTCAAAAACAGGTGCATCAAAACTATCCTGGGAACAGTACAATATATCAAGACTTTGACATACCATTTTTCTCATCCGTATAAAATCCACAATATAGATTAATCTGCCCTGTGCATGCTTCATCAGTGTATTGATCTCCTTTAACATTGGAAGAATACCAACCAATGTAAGCAATGTCTCCAAATCAGTTAAATGGAACAACAAGTCCCTTGCCCTATCAACTTCATGACGGTATTTGTGCATGAAACCAACCAATGAAGGATACTCCTCACGAACTCTGCATGCAGGTTCATACAAAGAGATCCATCTAGTCTTCCACATCCTTCAGAAGTTTTTTGCCATCTGTAATTCCAATTGCAAATTTTTGGAACTCGAGAAAATCGCTTTGGGCTGCTTGACATATAGGCATGAAGTTCTCTTATAAGGTCTTCTAATTTAGCAACATTTTCGATTGGTTGCTTACCATTTTATACGCTAAATTCATTCTGTGAGCCATACAGTGAATTGGTAGCATATATGGGGCCACTGTTGTTTGTAATCTAACATAGAGCCCTGTTCGGTGACCCTGCATGACAGATGCACCATCTGCTCCAACGCATACCAACTTCGTAGCAATTTCATAATCAGTCATTCCAGCAACATCTTTCAAATGAGAAACAACTATTTTATATAGGTTTTCGGCATTGCAGTTTTCAACCATTTTCATAACACCCAATAGATGAGGTGTCCTTATATGATTTTCTAAAGTATAGATGTGGATACATACCCATGCGGTGTTGTTGACTGCTGTCACTTCATCAATTGAAAGAGAGATAAAGTTTAATTTTTTTACATTCTCTTTCAAATCTTCCTTCTCTATCATCGAGAGGCATTTTTGCCATTTCCCATCCACTACTTTCAGACCAATGAGACTGAGGTACATTCAGCATTCCGTTAAATTGATACAAAACTTTGAAATCGAGGAAATCTGAAATCGCTCTTCCTTTTTTTAGTATTTGAAAAAGAGTAGAGAATTGTATGAATTTTGCATGTAGATTTGTTTCTTTCATCTTACCAATATGCGATGTGATCATTCCTCCCTTTTCCAACAGATGTCTGTGTTTTTTCTGCTCTTGCCTCATATTTCCGCTGCGTATCTAACATGCATGCATTATTTTTCAGTTTTCCACCTATGTGTTTTGATTTTCTGGCCATCCGCCCCCGTTACAGTTAAATATTGTTTTCCACAATGTTTTTCTATAGTGTCCAGCTTCAGTTGCATTTTTTGTTGCTTTCCCAATTTCCACGTACATATTGTACATGTACATTCAGATGGGATTTCTTCAGAATTAGATGATTGTACAGGTTCAATAAAGGAAATTTAGCTGCCCAATCAAACTTGTATGTCCTGCCAATGGTCCACATATTCTTGTTCGTTTTCAATGCTTTACTTTTTTGAGTAGAATTTTGAGCAATATCACAATCACCTGGTTTCCTCTTTCTTGGACCAGAGTTTGATTTTGATTTCTGTCTTCCATTTTGCTGAGTGTTTGTATCTGTGATATCTACTTGCACTTCTGGTTGCACCCTCAACAGGAACAATATCTTCAAGATCTGGCATATTATCGTAGGTTTCATTTGTTTGACTTTGATACTATACAGAATGCATGTCCACCTCAATTAATACCTTCCACACAGTCAGTATTCTGATTCATTTGTGGTGGCATATATATGATTGGTATTTACAATATCTGTATCCGTAGAGTTTCCAAAATACTTGAAGAGTGATTTCTGAGATTTCTTACTTACTTTTAGGTTATTCGCCCATTCTTTGAGCTGGCACCTTCCATTATTCTGAAAAGAGTCCTTATCATGCAAAAGAACCAAGTAGCGACTTTCCAGTGTCTGAGGTCTTGTCAACACTTCCACTGTCTGAGGTCTTTGTCACGTGTCAACTCTGCACTTGCTCATCAACAACCTATTTCAATATCCCACTCCACTGTCTGAATTTGTCCTCGTCAACACTATCCCTTGTCATGCGTCAACTAGTTTCAAGTAAAGCGCGTCAACACTTCCTCTAACGCACGTCAACTTCACTTTGTCCCTTCAACAATGCCCTTGGTCATCATGTCAACACTGGATTTTGAATGGTACTTGTGAACATTTCAATCACAGGCTAACAGTAATCTGAATCTCTAGTGCTTAAGGGTATGCGAGTTCAAATTTCATCCAGTATTGGTAATTTGTTAAGCTACTTGAGGTATACTACCTGGTGAATCACTAGGTTTTTATAGGAGATGTTTTCAAATGAAGGTGAAGCCGACCCCCCAAAAAAAATATACTATATATTTTAGGCTGAACAGGACAACATACCCACTCCGAATAATTCACCTTTTCAAATTTTCCTAAAATGAAATCCATTTTGTCCCATATTAGTGAATATTCATGTCGTGCTCCTCTATCCCTGTCTACATCTGCAGCCATATTTGAATCTACATAACCACGTAAAATTTTTTCTGATCCACTATAACACAAAATTGTCCCCATGGTCCATCTCAAATAATGAAAGATCCACTTTATTTCCTGGAAGTGATCACTACCTAGATTACTCATAAATATACTCACCGCTCCCATTGCATGGAAAATATCAAGTCGGGTGCACACTATGGAATACATCAAAATTACAACTATTGATGAGTAAGTTACCTTGGACATTTGGTTTCTCTCTTACTCTACCTTGGGACACTGCTCCTTTGATAACTTGTAATGGCCTACCAAAGGAGTCCCAACCAGTTTAGCATCTTGCATATTAAACCCCTCCAAGACATTCTCAATGTACTCTTCCTGAGATAAAGTCATCTTCCATTCCTTCATATCCCGAGATATCCTCATACCAAGGATTTGTTTGGCTGGCCCTAAATCCTTCATAGAAAAGCAGTCACTTAGTTGTTTCTTGAGTACTTTTATTTCCTGCATGTTTTTACCTACAACTAACATGCCATCGAAATACAAACACATGATAATATAACTGTCATCCTCAAATTTCCTTTTATACACGTAATGGTCAGAATGAAATCTAATATAACCTTGCTCCATTATAAATCTATCAAATTTATTATACCATTGACGTGGAGCTTGTTTCAAGCTATATAAGCTCTTTTTTAGTTTGCACACCATCTCCTCTTTACCTTTAATCTCATAGACCTATGGCTGCTACATATATAGATCCTCCTCCAAATCACCATGTAAAAATGTAGTCTTTACATCAAGTTTCTCTAATTGCAAGTCTTTTGCTGCAACTATTCCAAGAATAGTTCTAATTGAAGTCATTTTTACTATAGGAGAAAACATCAAATGAAAATCTACACCTTTTTTTGTGCATACCCCTTGACCACTAACCGGGCATTGTATCTTTTGTTTCCTCCTTATTCCTATTTGGCTATATATACCCACATGTTTTTTAATGCTCTTTTTCCTTAGAGTAGCTTGGTCAAATCCCATGTATGGTTCTCCATGATAGCCTGATGCTCCTCATCCATGGCTTGCTCTCACTTCTTAATGGAATTTATCTCCATTAATTCATCAAAGATCTCTTGCTCTCCACTATTAGTGATGGAATAAATAATAAAGAGAAGGATAAAAATGTTTAGGTTCTCTTCTTACCCTAGAAGACCTCCTCAATCTAGAAGTTTGGGGTTCCTAGTGAGGAGGTTCCTGAACTGATTCACGTGTCACTTTCCCATCCAGAAGATCCTCTACCAGTGCATATTCTTTCTTGGATTCTTCCCTTATGTTTTACAACTATTTCTTATACATGAATTTCTCATTAAAGACCACATACTTAGATAGAATGATTTTCTTTTCCTTAATACTCCAACATTTATATCCAAATTCATCACCACCATAACCAATGAAAGTAATTTTTTCTAATTTGGCCTCCAGCTTGGTCCTATCATCCTTGTCTACATAGACAAACACCTCACATCCAAAGACTCTAAGAAATGAATAATCAAATTTCTTACCATAGCAAGCCTCCTCATGTATGCCTCCATCCAAGGCACTTGAGGGTCCTCTATTTATCAAGTACACAGTTGTTCTCACTGCTTCTACCCAAAAAGAAAGAGGCAGTCCTGCATATAACCTCATGCTCCTAGCATGTTCTATTATTGTATGTTTCATCCTTTCTAACACCTAATTCTATTGCAGAGTTCCTGGACTGTCTAGTTCTTGTGGATTCCATTATTAGAATAGTAATAATCAAATTCATTGCTACAATACTCCCCTCCATTATCTGACCTGAGACATTTTATATTAAGACCTGTTTCATTCTCTACCAAGGCTTTCCATTTAACAAAAAATTCAAATAAATCATATTTGTTTCTAATACGATAAACTCAAACTTTCCTTGTTACATCATCAATAAAAGTAACATAATAACTTGAATCCAACCAGTAGGTTGTCCAACTTTGTTGTTATCTGTTCAGTATCAATGCATCCTCAGATTCGGGATTCTCCTTCAAAGTGGCAGATCACACCACGGGCATAGGAGATCTTTGCAATTTTGGAGAAAATGTCTTGGGAGATGAAGGTAGCAGGATATTGTTCAGATCCAGATCTTGTACTGAGTTGTTTTCTCTAAATCGACCTTGTGACAGTGAGAGTGTTACAAGGAGACTCGTGTTCAGACCATATTTTCCTTTTTTTTCTGTGTTCATTCTGTGATGCTTCACGAATTTCTCCACTGCGGATGCGTATAATTCTTGAAATTGAACCTATACATTCAGTTGCAGAAAGGAATGATGCGGAGCTCTAAATTGCAGAAAATTGTAGTGCCCAAGTGCAAGAGGAGTGTGAGGGTGAAGCAGCGTAGCCAATATGCGGGCTTCAATTGGATAAACCTTGGCTTTGATCCACTTCGAAAAGGTGGCATGGCTCATTGTTCAAGTAACAAGGACAAATCACCTAAGATTTTTGACAGAAAAATGGATTTGTTTTATGAAATGCCAATTTCAAAGGATCGAAGGAGAGGGCATGATGTTTCCCAAAATGAGACTATGATGTTTCTGGAGAGAGAGAACAAGGAAAACCTTTATAAAATATTAGAGAGGCCTTGTACAGAATTAGAATCAGCCACTCAGAGTATAATTTCAGATTCCACAGAGAATGGGTGTGTGGGGGCAATGGAATATGATGCCTTTGATCAATATTGATTTGTAGAAATACCCAGTAGTGGTACTGGCTCTGATGCAGCTGAAATGTTTGCACCGAGAGTTTGATGTTGTCCCCAAATCTGATGAAGGAAAAGGTTGTGTATCAATACGGTAGATTCCTTTCAGAGCTAGGAGCGATGTAATCATTTTGTCTTGTGTCCGAGCTTCAAACCATGGTCAGTGTGTAGCTTTCTAGCGCAAGTGCTCTCGGACTGAGTGGTAAGCAGTTCGACTCTCACCCCCCAAAGCAGCTGCATTGAAGCAATCTAGTGTTTGGACAGCCACCTATTGCATCCTTCTAGTCGTGCCTTCAAAAAGGGAATCCTGGTGCGGTATATTGCAAGAAAAGACCAGTGAAGCAGAGGATAAAGCGGAGAGCGTGTGGCTGAAGCAGTCCCTGCTGGATGCATTAAAATAGGCAAGATAGACTAACCATATACATAATATGCTAGTATCTAATAACCTCTTGAAATGAAACTTTTTCTTTCTAGAAATTGGTTTAAATCTGTGATTTTATGGATTTGCGTTTAGTATATGGTTAACAGTTTGTTACTTCTGGGTTTGCCTCTGTTGTTGTTCTTGTTGACGTGATCCAACCTTTTTTTTTTATATAAAACAAACAAAGGTTCTCAGTGTATGCTTTGATTGATCATATGAATATATATATATATATATATATATATATATATATATATATATATATATATATATATATATATATATATATATATATATATATATATATATATATAAAATTTTAAAGTTACTTCCTTCTACAAAAATGTCGTTGTTTTCTTTTGTGAACTTGGGTATGTAATCACCCCTAGAACATTGTAACATTGACTAGTATTGGTTTCCTGTTATGTTGTTGCCCTAGAGGAAAACATACAGTTAAATTATTATTATTATTATTATATGATAAGCGTGAGTTATGCACTTCGTGTATTGTGCAAATTATTAGGGCTTTTGAAAATTAGAAGTTCAATATATATATGCTTGTTAAGAAGGAAGTTTTGGGCCTAAAATATGTCCTGGGTTGATAGAAGGGCATAAATTATTGATAGAACCCCATTTTGATCCTACTCTTTCTATGAGTAAAATTTGATAAAATTAATGACCTTTATGGTGTTGAGATATGGTATGTTGATGATTCCTTGTGTGATCGATTTAATCATGTATAGACATAATGCCTCGATGGAGTAGGGTAATATCTTTCACGGTTCGTGAAAGTTAAGGTTTTCATCAACTGCCTAAGGTAACATGAAGTTCCGTAATTTTGTCAAACTTGTTTTGTACTTCCTTCCTGAATGAGTGACATTTCATTGCAAATTTAGAATGATTGTGATGGAAGGTCGTGAATATATTCTGTTATCAAAAAGGGAAAAGAAGCTATGAAATAGTTTGTTTATGTGTCGAGCGTAATAATAGTAATTACATCGTTATTGAAGTTCGTTACTGGAGGATATCTATCTTCAATGGTATATTATGTGTTTAATCTCTGCATAGGTTACTATAAACTTAGTGATGAGATGTAAATTAAGGAGAGTTGAGAGACCTTTTCCTTTGTATACATCGTTTATGATATTAGGAAGTGAGTTGATGTTGGAAAATTTCAACCAAGTCTAGATTCATGGCTATGCTCCTCTAAAACGGGAGGATTATAAATCTAAGGTATTATGAAAATTGCAAGGATGTGTTTAGAATGCTAGACTGCCTACTCAACTTGGGTATTAATGAGGCTTGTTGCTATTTCGGCCCTGGTTATGTTCATTAGGTAAGCTGTTAGGCAATACCTATTCCAGACATTCTTACCATCCTTTCCACTCATCCTTATTAGCTATGAAGTCACTTATTACCTAAGATATAATGGTTGTGGGTTTCAATATAAGATTTTTCATCCTTTAAACCTTTTTGATTACATGATGGAACTTTGTTTTTACCCTCGTTGTTTGTTTATAGCCTATTAGGCCTATGTCCCCTACGGAACGATTCCAAAACTATATTCTTTTTGGCAGCTAAGATCGAGCCTGGTTTTTATCTTTTGACTTCACCTTGAGAATGTGGATTGATGGGTTACACTTTAGATTTCAATCACGTAATCTACGGGATTACATGATTGAAATCCTTATACTCTCAACTCTTGTGTCTAATCATTTAAATTTCATAGTCTTGCGTATTTGGTTGTCAAACTTTTGTAGTTTTAGAGGTATTTTTCATAACTAAAACTTATGGATTTTCTTCTTGGTTGATATGTTGAAAATTATATCTTGTTTCAAAAGGTTGTTGGAGATTAGTACTTTGATCCATTTCCTGAAATAGAATGTTTCCTTTCATGGTATTGTTAGCTTGTAGCTTATTGTTGCTATGTATAGTCTTATCTTGCTCAGTTCTCGCGAACTGACTCAGGTTATTAATTGTTGCAGATGACTTATGTGGTTAGATGATGGAAAGACTGGTAGATTATTGCATCAATCTTGGTTATGATGTTCCTTTGTACGAATGCGTATTATGTTATAAAATTTGGAAAGAGCCTTTGGACATTTTAGAAGAAGGGTCAGTGCCTAGTAAATGTATTGTAGAGTATTGTTGTTGTAACTGTTGAAACTTTGGCTTGTTGGGTTCTCATGTGAAAGATGAAATTTTGATTACTGCTTGGTTATGGGATATTCTAGTGAATTTTAATCCTTAGTAATAGTAGCGAGGCATGTCCCATGTTATTACTCTCTTGCTCCCTAGTCATGGTTCAATAGAGATGGTATGTCCCTTTGATTTGTGCATCATGTTGGAATGAATTGATATAACCGTGTTTTGTTTCTGAAAACGAGTACTGTTAAACTTTTCTCTTGAGTTAAAATGTTGAGTTGTAAATCCTCCTAAGGCTTAGTAGCAATGAGTTTGTAAGCACTATAAAGTGAGTTGGATAATCTTGATAAAAGTTAAACTAAAAATTTATATATATGAACATATTATGTAGGTGTGATCTACTTGATAACCTTTGAGACCTGGAACAATCAAGAGGAAACTATCTTTTCTAACGAAATATGATACCCTATTATTGTTTATTATTTTTTTTATTTGAGCCAAGCTAATAAACATTATCCTTTTATGGTGAAATCTTAAATGATCTCATGGTGAAATCAATGGTTAGATTTTAGAAGATGATAGAATTTAATAAGTAGGAGGGAAATTGATTATTTAAAACCTTAAATCTCTCTCTATCGTTTGAAATGTTCTCCTTTGTCGAACTTAATGAAGTAAAGTCTAGATGGAACATTTAACCAATCTTGATGAACTTTTAACTTCAATGAAAGATTGATAGTAAACAATGTGACCCTGAAGCTAAATTCTGTTGTCCTGTTCTGTTAACCCTTGCCTTGATTCATGGTGATATTTCTTAAGCAAGGTCAAAATTTAATCCTTAAACAAAAAGGCTATTGTTATGAACCCTAAGTGGTACTTTCCACTCAATTGGAGCTTATGCCTTCACCTGTGAAATAGAGGTGTGGAACATGTGTTAGTGACTTGAGTAAGTTTAATTAACCTTGTAAGAAATGGAAAATGTTCTAAAATCAAATGAATAAAAAGCCTTGGACATAAAATTGATGATCCCAGTTTAGAAAGCTTGGCCTCAAGCTATTTAGTCAACCGTTGAAAAGAAAGAAGTTCTCCCTTGTGAAAAGAATTGTGTGAATCGTTACATGAAACTGTATAAGAACGTAAGTTAAGAATTAAGAGACACTTTAGTAAACAAGAAAATTTAGCAAGAAATTCCTCATGGATGCACCAGCTCTAACTTACTCTCTTTCTTTGTAGGTCCAACCTTGAGAAACCTTACTCACTTCTGTTTCCCATATATGCAGTCCTCACAGAACTCCAAACCTGTTTCTGTATATCCAGGAAAATCCTTCTTTATGATCTCCATGCCCTTATGGCTCATATGACCGAGCCTATAGTGCCACAATGTTGTATCTACTTCTGAAGCCACAAGATTACAAACATTAGTGCTATAAGTGGTTAAATACAAGGTTCCAACCTTCTTACCTCTTGCCACCACAAGAGCACCCTTGGTAACCTTCCAAGAGTTATTGTAAATATCACAGTACAACCATCACTTCCCAATTGCCCTGCCGATATCAAATTTGTCTTAATGTAGGCACATGTCTGACATCCTTCAATAGCCAAGTATTCCCATTCTGCATCTTAACCTGAAAGAACCTTTTCCAACTATGTTGCAAGGCTCATCATCACCAAGAAAAACATGCCCAAAATCTCCTTGAACATAATCAACAAAATAATTCCTATGTGGAGAAGCATGGAAAGAAGCCCCCGAATCTAAAACCCAAGATTCAGTAATATTGTGCAAAGAAAGAATCAAAGCATCCTGACATACATTACCCATTGCCACATTTGCCTCCTTGTTTTCTTCCTGTTGTTTCTTCTTGTCCCGAAGCTCCCAACAGTCCTTCTTTGCATGCCCAGACTTTCCACAGTGCCAGCATACTATCTTGCTTTTGTATTTTGACCTTGCTCGATCCTTTGATTTTCCACGGCTTCCTCTATTCTTTTGTCTCCCTCTAGTTTCCACTGTCAAAGCATTCCCTAAAGTAGAAGATTCCCCAGAGCTTTTTCTTTGCATTTCCTCGCTTAGAATCACCCCTACAACATCCTCAAACTTCAACTTTGAGTTAGCTGGAACCGAGTTGCTTACCGCCATTACCAGGTTATTCCAACTCTCAGGTAAAGAGCACAGAACTAATAAAGCCCTAACTTCTTCATCAAATTCTATTGTAACCGAAGCTAGCATATTTACAACCGTATTAAAATCATTTAAATGATCTGCTACTGAACCATTCTCAGACATCTTCATATTAAACAACTTTTTCATTAAAAATATCTTATTAGAGGCAGAGGGTTTTTCATACAACTTCCCTAATGCATCCATTAGTTCTTTTGTAGTCTTTTCCTTTGAAACATTAAATAATACCGAAGATGAAGACAAATCGGATTGTCCCAAGTGCCTTCCTATCCAGCAAATCCCATTTACATCTGTCATGCTCGAGGGTTTGTTCACCTTCTCAGACAACGGAGTATAAAGATCCTTCTGATAAAAGTAATCTTCCATCTACATCTTCCAAAGACTGAAATTCTGCCCGTTGAATTTATCAACCCTAGATCTTCCATCATCTACCATAGCTCCCACTCAAGATAAAATTTTCCCTGCAATTCAACACTTCAGCAAACCAAACCTTGCTCTGATACCAATTGTTAGGAAATAAGGGATAAAATATGTGGAATAATCCCTCACAGAATCGCAACATAGAAACTAATATGCGGAAAATATTACAGATCTCAAATAAAATTGCAGAATAAAATAACACAACACAAAGAGACAGTATTTAATGTGGTTCACCCAATTTGGGCTACGTCCACCAAGAATCACTTGCTCATATTTTATTACAAGCCACCACTCTCTCAATACAATACCCAGATCTGTTTGGAGCTATGCTCAACAAACTCTACAGAATTCACACACGAATTCAAAACACATCTGCAATGTTACATTCATAAACCCTATCATATGCATAAAACCATATAAATAGACAACTACTTAAGCAGTTTTACAAAAACATGTGGGTATCAAAACCATGGGCAAAAACCATCCCATAAACCTATGGGTCAAAAAACCCACCCATATGAGAAAATCATGTTTCATGATATATCGAACATGTTTTAAGGCCCAAAAAATTTTCTCGGGGGTTGCGCCCCCGAACCTTGGAGAGATCAATGGAAAGTGTATAGTACTCTTAGTGTACAATCTTCAACACTTTCTCACATGAAAAACAGGCTCCATACAATTCAACACCTCACACATAAAAGTATAAATTTAAACAATAAGCTAATCAGAATCTGATTTACTTGAAAACTGTTCCTAACTTTAACCTAGAGTCTCAACATGTAAACTCAAAGATCTTGGAAGAAGTATAGAGCACCAAATGAATTTATCAAATAGAAAAGCTGAATCACCCTTCCATTTGGATTCAATTAACACATTATTTTTATCTTTCCTTTTTTTTACATTGACTATTTTCCTAATTAAGCATTAGAAAATAACTAGATCTAAAACATGTTTTGATTCAAAGAAAAAATGGAGCACATTTGTCCCAACCTTTTATCTATAATTTAAGTCCCTTGGGCCCAACATGGAGCCAATTTTGATTCCCATTAATTCATGCCCTCAGTTAGATTCCAATTGATGTTCATGAAGACTTCTCATCTAGCCCTTTAGTACATTTAACCATATAAGCTTCCATGCATTTTGAAATTTCTAGGAACAATCTTAGCACTGTTAACATTATCTAGGTTCAAATTAGAGTAGAAGAATATTTGGAGGCAACATTTTCAACTCTTAAAATAGAAAGTAAATAAAAAATCAAATGCTTTGTAATGGAATTAGTCACTAATATTTAGTTACATTGTGGCTTGGTTTCTCAAAGGCTTCTGAATCAACAATTTTATAATATAGCAATTTAGTTTTAATCATTGCTTCAAGTTTTCTATGCCTAGTGAAAAAATGAGTGCTTCCTTCACATCCTAAACTAAAATAGCCGACGTATGTGAGAATAGACCTCAAAGCTAGATCAAAATGTCAAATCTATGTCTTGGATTATATCCTTACATGGTAAAATGAAGTTGAAGGGTTAGGATTGATGATTTGGGGGCGTTAAAAATGAGATGAAACAATGTCGAACATGGAAAACAAGATACAAAATCAGTTGCAAATGGTAAGTTTGACTTTGTTGGAGATTACAACTTGGGGACATGAAACCTTTGGTTCACCATGAATATAGTTATGCAAATTGATGGTAGGGGATGGAACCACCATGTAGATAAAATGGCAAAGCAATATTATTTATGGATGAACATGCAGCACTTGTATTCACATCAAATACAAAATCACCCTTTTAAAAAAATACCACCATGTGTTGCATGAACCATCGAATAAAATATCATTTCATATAAACAAAAGGGGATATGAAAGAGAGAAGGATTTAAAATAAGTTTGGATGGTAGTGCATGGAAATGGGGGATCAAAAGAGGGTCTAGTGGCCACATGTTTATAGGTCTTCTGAACTTTGGAAAATTTAGGAGATTTTTGCATTTTTCTCAATGTATTTGACTCATTGATAAGAATAAGATTTTTTCAGTGCTCAAAATCTATCTAAAAACTAATTTCTTTTTTGAAAAATGGTATTTCAAATTATCAAATGTGGTTACACATAAAAGTGCGACCATATTTTTCTTGATCAACAATCAACATAGTGTTCAGTCACAAAGTATTTTCCCACTATTTTTAGAAGAGCATTAAAAAAATTACAAACTACTATTTTATTATAAAGTAAAAAAGTTTAATGAGGTAACTCCAAAATAAAATCTTCTAATATTTTTTGTCCTTCTTCATCCTATAAATTTTGCTACTAATTTTCAGTCCGCATAAATTATAGAAGGTTATCCTTTCTTACTATCTTCCATTCCTTACAAAAATATGTTTTCGAAGGGTAAGCCCATGCTGGGGAGCCCTTCTTCTATTTTCAACACTTTAACTTTTTATTCATTTTTCTATATTTTCAATGTAGCTCTCAATGACCTAGAACCCCCCCCCCCCGAAATTAGACAAGAGAACCCTATAAATATAAGAATTATGAGGGACCAAAAATACTATCCCACCTAGTGTTCCTATCCTATTCCTCTAAAAGATCCTGCATAGTATACATGACAAGGGAAAGAAGATATGGTCAAAGTTATCTTGAACATGACATCTAATAATACCCAATCTTAGGGGCATGAAAATCTATGTAACACCGGGTAAATATTAAAACACATCTAAGATTACATTTTCTACATTTTCTCAAATTGGAAGCAATGAACTTTAAAAGCTCCACGGCACACTGCCAACTGGAGGGCACAGACATGACACGTGACATAAGAGGTCAACAAATGGAGAAGACAATGAAATTTTCAGTGCATCTAAACAAATCAATGTACAATGAACCCTGCATAATCACTTTTTCCTAAAATTTCATTAAATTTTGAAACTTCTGGTTAGTGGCATTAGGGTAAGTGCATGGAAATGGGGGATCAAAAGGGGGTAAAAAAGGGACACATTTTTCCTGAAATCAAGAAACTTGAACTTAATCTAATAATTCGGCATGCATATGCTCAAAATTTTAAAAAGTGATAAGAATAAGTACCGTAGAGCTCAGTTATAGTTTCTAAACTACTTTTTTTTTGAAAATGGTGGAGATTAAGAGGGTCAAATGTGGTGTGCACACAAAGTATGTCTATTTTTGTGTCAAAAAGATAAGAACCTATTTGTGTGTGCGCCCCCCCATTTTTTGAGTTCTATAAATTATTTTTCAAATCCCTTCAGTAAACATGTATGAGGTCCCACTAATTTTTCATAATTTTTGGATGAATATATAATTTTTTATTAATTTTCAAAGTGCACATATCCTGAAAATGAAATATTTGTGTGTACACCCCCATAACTTTGAGAAAAATAGTAATTTTTTTGTATTTTTTTTTAGTGTGTGTAGAATGGAGTTTAGAAAACCACTTTTAAAAAAAATTTGGATGAAAAAATCATAAATTGTGCACCAAAATGTATGCATAGGTTTTTGCAAGAAAATAAGGCACTAGTAAAATAAATTATGGATGAAAGCCTTAAACTAATCAGATTTTAGAAAGAATTATATTGTCACAAAGGTAAAACCAAGCTTGACATCGCAGTATAATTTTTTTGAAATATTATGTTATAATGCATGAGATATTGAGGTGACACGTGAGATTTTGATTTTTTTGTAAACATGGATTTATTCATAGATTACACAGTCCAAACCTTAGGTTTGGATATCCAAGGCAAATCCAAGCCTATGGATTGGGAATTTCAAACCCAAACAAGAAAGAAATGCGCGTGTTATAACATGACTCATGTTATAAACGAGCACATTAAACATGAGTGATTAAAACAAACCAAAAAAACCCATGATGGTCAAAAAAAATGTTTTGAATATTGGTCCCACTGGTCAAAGTTATCTGCAAATTCATATTCCTACACTTTTTTATTCTTCTTAACAATTTTTTATATTTTATGTTATATAGAGATTGTTTTGTGAAATATTTAAGCATTATTTGATATATGAGTGTGTTTGTATTGTTTCTTATATTCCTAACACTCATTAACATTTTTTTGTCAATTGTCTTGTGGTGATAAAGATATTTGAGAATTATGGGGAGGAGACCATGAAGGAAAACACTTGAGAAATTGGAAAAACAAAAAAGGATAAAAAAGGATGTGAAAAAAATAAATTGAACATGTCTTTACCAGAGATTGGAGATGTTGACAAAAATGTATATCATCCAACAAAGCCAAGAAAGAAGAAGATAAAAAAGAAAACAAGGGAGCGAAACAAAAAAATATGTGAAAAAAAGAAATCAATGTATGGAGATGAAGGTATGACATCTTCCAAATGAATTTAATAGTAAAACATATCCTCTAACACCAATTGAATCAATACATAATGAATGTTCAATGAATGATGATGTAATGTCAAATTTGAACGTAGATGTTACACCAAATGACCGACCTATTCAAAACTCACAAAATTTACCAAATTATGAAGATGAAACGACAAATAGAAAATGAACAATGTTTATATGATATTCAACAATCATTTCCATTGAAATCATCGATTAAAATTTTGCGAAAACACCCAAACTTTTACTTGAGATTGATGAAAATATTTTAAATCCAATGACTAATAAGATTAGTCAACGCACTTGTAGAAGAAAATCTAATCAGATGTGGAAAACATTTTTTAATGACTTAAATGAAACAGGTAGACGTCAATTTGTTGAAATGATGAAAAATATTAATTATAGACCTAATATGAAGACCCTTGGTCTAAGAACATCTAAGACCAACAATGAAAAATCTATTGTAAAAAATCTAATGAATGCATACCAATCAATAGGTCCAACCTCACGTACCAAAGATAGTAATACTACCCGACATGTTATTACATCAACTATAATAAGTAAAGCAACAAAAAAATCTTGTTTAATTAGAAAAACAAGTAGTGCACTAAAAATAAGTAGGAAAACACTATTAAAAGCTCTCGAGCGTCGTGAAAGAATTGAAGATACAAATAACAATGAATTATGGGCATTCTCTAGTAGACTGCCATGAAAAGACAAAGACATAGTTGATGAGTTAAAATAAATTTTTTTAGAATTTCAGAAAAATAATACAAGGGTTTCACCTAATGAAAAAGACATTTTAAAAAGAAGAATTGGTTCTCGAAACCGTGAATCACATCCTAAACATTTTTTGGATATGACACAAACACAATTTTTTAATAATTTTAAAGAGACTCATCCTGAAATACAAATTAGTCAAAAGGTATTTTGAAATGGAAAAACCTTTTTATGTTAAAATAAATCACTCATGAGACTACTTGTTGTAGGATCCATATTGAATTTGCTATGCATTATGATATTTTTCAGCATATATGTGTTAATTTGCATACTGAGAATATTTTGCAAGAGTGTATGATAAATGTTCCACCTAAATCAACAAGAGATTTCATCTCAAGTGTTTTTTGTACAAGAGAAGAAACAAATTTTTTTATAAGAAATCATGTTTAGAAGGAACTTGTGATAGTTGTGGTGGTTTGCAACGTTTGCAAAGATGTATACACACAAAGAATACACATGTAATCAGAAATGAACTAGTTAGTTTTGGAAAATAAAAGTTAGTGGACATACACTTAAAAATATGGTAAAGAGGCCAAGAGGTGTGAATTAGTGAGTAAAGAAATAAGTGTATCAAATTTTATGACTATATTTCAAGAGAAGATAGTGTATGAGTATGCATGACATGCACACAGAGCTCGATGGTTAGATGAACAATTCAGGTTATGCAAGGACACATTTCCTCTTGGTACCATTGTTTCAGTTGTTGATTTTGCAGAGAACTATACTCTACAGCCACAAAATGAAGTTCAATCACAATACTACAACTCTATTCAAGTTTCCATATTTGTGCATATAGTATTCACTCATGCTCTCGACAACACAGAGGAAGATAGAAATATTTTGAGGGATTACCATTTCTATATTAGTGATGATTGTGCACATTCATCAGAGTTCGTGCAAGGTTGTTTCAAGATCTTCTATGGAAATTTGAATAACAGAAACATCATATTTGATAAACACATCATATGGTCAGATAATTGTACAACACAATTCAAGAATGTGTACAAATGTTCTATTAGTTGAGCAAGATGCATAGGATAAGCGGTGTTCAACATTTTTGGAATTTCACTGAGGTCGGACATGGAAAAGGAGAACATGATGGTGTAGGAGCATGTGTTAAAAGAGCCCTAGCAAGTTTGAAGATTTGATGAGACCATAAAAGTGCTTCAAGTTCTTGGTGGTCAACAAATGTAGACACAAAAATTAGGTCACCTCCCCTTGGTTCATTTTGTCAAATAACCAACTCAATCATAATTATCTAACCAGGCCCCTTCCACCCCACATCATCATTAGTTTTAATGTAATTTAATTTAATTAAAAAGGTGTCATCCTCATAATATTTCATATCTAAGTAACCTTACTTAAACTATTTCCTAAATTTCTGACCCCACCACCTACCTAAACAATGTGAATGTAGCTTAGAAGCCTCGCTATGAAGAAGTGATTTAGCCTTTAAAGGCACAAATTATGAGACAAGATAAGGACTAAAGTAAGAGTCTGAACAAGGTCCAAATGAAAAGACACTTAGTGCAACCCTACTAATCATGCCTTACTCATAGATATCCAGTGTGTCCCACATAAAAACTAGTTAATTACTTCTTGAAGTGATATTTAATAGACAATAAGCTGAAGACACCCTAGCCAATGTGTAGCACAATGATTTATTTTTAGTAAACCTAGGTGATTTCACCTTAATGAAAGGTCAACCCTATAACCATACATTGCTCAGCTAAACTAGCTAGGCATACCATAGCCCCGATGGAACCTTGTTTTTTGCATTTGATTCTGAGTGCAAAATTCCTCTACTGCAAGTCAAGCATCCATAGCCTTTTTTGTATAGAGATCATTGGAAGTACCCCAAGAGAGAGTCATAGAATCATATTTGCTTTTTCTTTTAGCATTCTATACGGGAAGCTTTTGATGGTTTTGATTGATTTTGATTCTTTTCCTTTCCCAACCCTCAATTATTTCATATCTCTTGTCCACACAAGGGGTTAAGAACCACAAATGGTTTGATGGAAGGAAGTGGAAGTGATTGTGATGACAACATTGGCTAGTGTGCACAAATATGTCTCTAATTTCCTTCATCATTCAATTGTTATTAGCTGTAGAATATCCCTCAAATTTCTCTCTATCAGCCACCCCATTACACCCCACCATTAACTTCACAAAAAGGTATCCCGAAACCGACTCATGTAGCACCTCAAACACCCTCCAAACCATAGTGTAATGAATAGAGGACCCAAAATTTGTGTTAATAGCATTACCAGTTCTCTAAGTCACCGACACCTATTAACCCTAACTGCGGTCGGAAGTCTTATAGAGGAATGATAAGTCTCCTCAATTGATATCGGTCATTGTGACTGTCAACTAGACCTAACAACTCAACCCTGTTTGATCTTTGTACCTTTTACAAATTTAATGAATTTACTCAACCTATTTTGGACCTGTGACCTTGTTTTTGGACAAGGTAGGACCTTTCCAAGTTACTCTGTGTCCAAGACAAAAATGATGTTTGTGACTTCCTTGACAGTGAGACTAGGCATGTTATGTTTATCAACAGTTATGTATCATCACCCTAAACTGATGATCGTGGTGAGATCCTACCTAAAAAATGTCACCCTAACTGATTTATCCTGAACCATGATAATAATTTTCTATGACTAGGAACCTAAGTATCACACCCAAAACAAGGTTTATGTACTTCACGCCAACCTTGATGGTTCTGTTGACCTACAGACCACTTGAATCACACTTGATTTAAAATTTTAGATTGTATTGCATTGTTAGGAGCTTTAATCGGATCTTATGAAGTAATTTGACCTGAGCCTCAGATTACGAATGCTATCATTGGGATTCTTTTAGATTACACGTTTGAGTTGTTTTATATTGATTTATAATAATTCTTCACCGGGAACTCCTCGTGCTATGATTATTTACTAATGCACAGCCTTTAGTTTGGTGGATGTAATCTGGAAACACAACAACAAACATAACACAAGAATACCATAGACTATGATAAGAAGGAATGATGATAAATCTGAAATATCAGAGTAAATTATAATATTAACATGAAATTGTTACAATCTCACCCATGAGGTACTTCAAGTGTTATTGACTTCACTTGCCTTTCACAAGACTATGGGAGAAACTTTACAATTACACCTCTTAATGGCTTCTTCAACACACCTTTAAACTGATGGCTTCCTTTACACACTTCCTACAATATTTCTCACTACTTCCTTCTATGCTAAATGAGGGGGGTGGCCTCTTTATTTATAGAACTTCTAGGCTTATCCATCTTATCTCTAAGATAGGATAAGAAATCCACTCTGACGAATCATATTCCATACCTTAACTCTTATCTGTACATGTAAGCTTATCTTTTAAGATAAGATAAACCTTATCATTTCACATGGGTTCCACATTTTTAGACTTTTTACAAATAAAATACACAAAATATTTATGACCTCACTCCTTGTCCTTATTACCAATATAATATTTCTAATTCCTAATCATGTAGACCCTACTTCTCTACTTACCTCAACTTTGACATTTTAACATTACTGGACCACTTACAACAAATATTTACTTTTAACCACAACATTCCTATTGTACTTTTGACTGTTACCGTACTATACATTATTGGCGGCATCGTACTGGCAGCGCCGTTATCTTCTATCGGACGCTACTACTAATTATACTTAACAACATCCTATTCCTAATACATACATTAATGAAATAGAAATTACGGAGGAAAATTTTAGTGTCGACATCTTCCCCCTTCCTAGCTTCTACTCCGTCCTCGGAGTAGACTATTCTGGTGCTTGGAAAATCTTCAACTTGTCATGGTTGACCCATTTCGTAATGGGAGTGCCATCCAATTCCTCCAGTCGGTACGTACCATTTTCATGCACAGCTGCTATTTTGTAGGGCCCCATCCATTTTGGAAGAAATTTTCTCTGTCTTCTTTTTTTGTATCTGGAATCATATACTAGAACCAAGTCATTCACATGAAATGGAGACCACCGGATCTTTTGATCAAAGTATTCCTTCTGCTTCATTTTCTTCTTATAGCTTGTATCCTTTGCTATTTCCCTCATTTCCTCTAGCAAATGAAGATGTACCAACCTTTCTTTTACTGAATCACTTTCATCCATCCTTTCATTTTTCATAACTCTCACAGTGGGAATATCAAACTCAATAGGAAGAACTGGATCAATGCCATAAGCCAACTGAAATGGGGAGTATCCTGTTGCTGACTTTGATGTTGCCCTATATGCCCACAATGTTGCATGAATCCTTTTATCCCATTTATGTACCTGCAAGGCTGCATCTTTTGCTAGAATTTGACACAACACAAAATTTGTTCGTTCCACCTGTCCATTTGTGCTTGGCTTGTATGTTGTTGCCTTCCTGTGCTTAATAGAAAACTTATTGACTAGGGCTTCTACCACCTCATTAATGAAGTGGCTTCCTTGATCTGTTACAATTTCTAATGGACAACCATCTGGTGACAATGCGTTCAGTATGAACCTCATCACTAATTAACTTAACAACATATTCCTAATACATACATTAATGAAATAGAAATTACGGAGGAAAATTTTAGTGTCGACATCTTCCCCCTTCCTAGCTTCTACTCCGTCCTCGGAGTAGACTATTCTGGTGCTTGGAAAATCTTCAACTTGTCGTGGTTGACCCATTTCGTAATGGGAGTGCCATCCAATTCCTCCAGTCGGTACGTACCATTTTCATGCACAACTGCTATTTTGTAGGGCCCCATCCATTTTGGAAGAAATTTTCTCTGTCTTCTTTTTTTGTATCTGGAATCATATACTAGAACCAAGTCATTCACATGAAATGGAGACCAACGGATCTTTTGATCAAAGTATTCCTTCTGCTTCATTTTCTTCTTATAGCTTGTATCCTTTGCTATTTCCCTCATTTCCTCTAGCAAATGAAGATGTACCAACCTTTCTTTTACTGAATCACTTTCATCCATCCTTTCATTTTTCATAACTCTCACAGTGGGAATATCAAACTCAATAGGAAGAACTGGATCAATGCCATAAGCCAACTGAAATGGGGAGTATCCTGTTGCTGACTTTGATGTTGCCCTATATGCCCACAATGCTGCATGAATCCTTTTATCCCATTTATGTACCTGCAAGGCTGCATCTTTTGCTAGAATTTGACACAACACAAAATTTGTTCGTTCCACCTGTCCATTTGTGCTTGGCTTGTATGTTGTTGCCTTCCTGTGCTTAATAGAAAACTTATTGACTAGGGCTTCTACCACCTCATTAATGAAGTGGCTTCCTTGATCTGTTACAATTTCTAATGGACAACCAAATCTGGTGACAATGCGTTCATATATGAACCTTGCCACTTCATCCATGGAAGTTGTTTTCAATGGCCTAGCTTCAACCCACTTGGTTAAATAATCTGTGGCAACTACAATATACTTATTTTGGCGTGGGGTAGTTGGAAGTGGACCTACAATGTCTATTCCCCACTTTTCAAAGGGACCAAGTGGAAGAATAGGGCATAATGGAGCTGATGAAGTCTTACGGTTACCATGTGTTTGACAAATATCACATGTCTTACAATAATTATAACAATCTTTAAAAAGAGTGGGCCAGTGATAACCTGCATCCAAGATCCTTCTTGCTGTAAGTTGTCCAGAGAAGTGCCCTCCACATGTACCATTGTGGAATTCTTCTATCAGCTCCTTCCCTTGATCACGTCCAACTGCCCTCTTGTACTGTCCATCATGTCCTATTCGAAATAATACTCCATGCAGAATAGAATATGGACGACTGGCTTGAGTAATCTTTCTCTTAGTCTTTGCATTGGCACCATCAGGAAACTTGAATTCATTCAGATAATTCCAAATATCTATGTATTCACTAGGGATTGTGTCAAGGGATAACAATGCTGCATCGGGGAAATCATCATCATCACAAGATGAACCTAAACCATCATAGGCTCGAGAGAGTGCATCTGCATTGACATGCTTCTTTCCTGGCCTATCTATAATATCAAATTCAAATTCTTGTAGCAAAATTATCCATCTTGCTATCCTCCCTGATGGGTTAGGCTTATTTACAATATATTTTAGAGCCTGATGATCTGTTACAACTATAAATTTTTGCCCTAGCAAGTAATTTCTAAACTTCTTTACAGCAAAAATGATAGCTAGAGCCTCTTTTTCAGTTACAGTATAATTTACCTCAGCACTGCTCATTTGTCTACTCCCAAAGTAAACTGGATGTTCATTCCCATTTTCATCCTTTTGGCTCAGAGTACTTCCTAGTGCTGCATCTGAGGCATCAGTGTACACAATGAATGGCTTGCTCCAATCTGGATTCTTTAAAATAGGTGAAGACACCAGGGCTTCCTTCAGTTGTTCAAAATCTTCATGCGCCTTATTTCCTGGTTCATAACTAACATCCTTCTTCAAGAACTGGGTTAGTGGCTGTGCAATCTTTGAGAAATTCTTGATGAACCTTCTATAGTAACCCACATGGCCTAAAAATGATCTCAACTTACTTCTATTCATAGGAAATGGTAACTCTTTGATTTTTGAAACTTTATCAGGATCAGTACCAATACCATCTCTGGATACAACATGCCCTAACAAAACACCTTTAGAACATCCAAAGACACACTTTGTAGGGTTTAGTGAGGCTTGTGCTTCATCTAACCTTTGAAATGTTGTCTCCATCTGGTGCAGGTGGTCCATCTTGCTCCCATAGATGCAAAAATCATCCAGAAATACTCTGATGAAGTTCCCAATGTAGGGTTCAAACACCCTATTCATCAAACGTTGGAAATGTTGCTGGAGCATTACACAACCCAAAAGGCATAACTCTATAAGCAAACGTTCCCCAAGGAGTGGTGAACGTGGTCTTCAGCTGATCTTTCTCTGCTATACGAACTTGGTTGTATCCGCTATATCCATCAGCAAAACTATAGCACTCCTGGCCAGCTACGTCGTCCAGGATCTGATCTGAAAATGGAAGAGGGTAATGATCCTTCTTTGTTGCCTTATTGAGCTTCCTATAATCAACACAAATGCGTAGCTTCCCATTCTTTTTTATTGAGATCACAATGGGAGAAACCCATTCTGAATTCTCCACAGCAAATATGAATCCTGCATCAAGCAACTTATCTATTTCTTCTTTTACAGTCTTGGAAAAATTAGGATTCATTCTATATGGCATTTGCTTTATGGGCTTAGCACCATCTACCAGCTCAATAGAATGTTCTACCCAACTTACTTGACGGAGTTCCTTGTAATCAAAAGTGAATAGGTGTATGTACCTTCGAAAGAGCTGGAGGTAGGATTCCTTCTCACTCTCCATCACAGCATCACCAATCTTTATTTGTTGGAGACGATCATCAATTTCTTCTTCAGATAATTTTATGGGGTCATGAGTCGGTGTGACTGGAAGGATATCCATGACTGAAACATCAACCTCACTTTCTTCATCTTCAGTGTCCACTTCACTGGTACTAGAGTAATCAGAGGATGTCCAATCATCAGTTTCATCACTTGAATCCACAGGTTCTGCCTTATGATGCCGAGGGATCACGTTTATCTTCACCCTCTCTCTACCACGTCCAAGTGTCATGAAGCCTTCATTCCAGTAGTTTCTTGCATGAACTCTCCTTAGCCATGGTCTTCCCAGCAACATTGGGTACGCAACAGTACCATTTTTCATCACCTGAAAGTCTACCACACATACAACACCCATAACAGATATTGCCACATTTGAAACTACACCTTCTGGTTTAGTTTTTCCCTTATTTAATGACCTTAACATAAGTGTTGAGGGGCGATCAATTTTTAAACCCAACATATTCATTACAGACTCGGTCATTACATTAACTGCAGCACCTCCATCAACTAAGACATCATGAATTGAAATACCATTACATAATACCTCAGCTTGTGGAGCATAGGGATCTGCCTCTGCCTCCAAAACAGGGACCTCAACCTCCTTCCTTCGTCGAGCATTGAGTCCACTTCGCAGCTCCCGCCTCTTCTCAGAAGACATAGCCAAGAGTTGACCATATGTAATATTTGCAGGCCTTTTGGACAGATCTTCTAAGATGGAGTATGGTCCTTGTCCCTGTGAAATCAGAAAATCCTGCACACCCAACTTTCTTCTCCTATGTTTCTTACTAGTTTCTCCTTTCATCTTCTTAGGATCATTTCCATCTTGATTATCTTTTTCTTTCTTTCTTTTTGTTACAAACACATCTACTTCATTATTTATGCTCTTATCTACTACATCAAAAGAATTCACAGGTGCTTTTCCTTTATCATTATCTCTTGTACCAGATGTAGAAGCTCTATCTGGACAATTATACTTATAATGACCCTTTTTATAACAACCATAACATACAACTTCAGAAATATTTCTTTTTGGACCTCTATCTCCTCCCTGAGAACTAAATTCCTTTCCTTGAAGAAGATTAATAGTTAACTGACCCATCTTGAGCAGATCTTCATACTCAGTAGATGTACTAGGAAAAATATTTGTGCTCACCGAGAGTGGTTGTGGATTCTGGACCAAAGGTGCTGGTGTAGGCTCTACTTTAGCAACAATTTATTTGGGCTCCTCTTCCATGCTTTCTTCTTGCCTTCTTGCAATCTCCTTTGCTTGTTCAATGGTAGCTGGGCGGTCATACTTCACTCGTTGTCTGATCTCTGGCTTCATCCCAAGAATGAAGTGCTTACAGAGGAGATTATCCACGCCATTCATCAACCCATCCGCTAATCCTTCCTTCCGGATCTGGGCATCGAGCTTCCTCCTTAGCTCTAGAACACGAGCATGATAATCCCTTATCTTCTCCTTCTCTCCTTGGGATAGCTTTGTGATCTCGATCATGAGATCTGCATATTTCTGTTGTTCACCAAATTCTTCAAGAAAACTTTCAGTTAATAAATCCCATGAATTTTTCACATTATCACCTAGTGTTTCAAACCACCTAAGTGCTGAACCATCCAAAAAGGTAGGAAAAAATTCAGTCCATTGTTCCCTTCTTATGAGGCCATTACAAATACAAGATCGTTTAAACTCTTGAATGAAAGAGGAAGCATCTTCATTAGATTGGGCTGAAAAAATAGGAATCTTCCCCATTTTCAAAAGTAACCACAGTGAAATACCAACCCACAAGTACAATCAACAAGACTTATGTGCACAAATAATTGGAATCACTATAATAGAAAGTGACTTTACACCTTTCTACAGTAAAATAGAAATGACCACGGTAAACTATGGTAAAACTTGACTTACTGCGGTAAAAACTGACTTTACTGTGGTAAACACTATTCACAGTAAAAAGTGAAGTTACTGTGGTAAATACTATTCACGGTAAAAAGTGACTTTAGTTACTATTGGTAAATACTATTCACGGTAAAAAGTGACTTTACCATGGTAACTACTATGCACAGTAAAAACAAGGTTACCCTCCAAATGATTTTTGACTAAGTGGGAATATCTCTCCAGAAAATCCACCAACGAGGAATGGTCCCGGCAACAGAACCAAAATGTCATCACCAATCCGGCACTATGATAATTCTTCACCGGGAACTCCTCGTGCTATGATTATTTACTAATGCACAGCCTTTAGTTTGGTGGATGTAATCTGGAAACACAACAACAAACATAACACAAGAATACCATAGACTATGATAAGAAGGAATGATGATAAATCTGAAATATCAGTGTAAATTATAATATTAACATGAAATTGTTACAATCTCACCCATGAGGTACTTCAAGTGTTACTGACTTCACTTGCCTTTCAACAATAACTATGGGAGAAACTTCACAATTACACCTCTTAATGGCTTCTTTAACACACCTTCAAAATGATGGCTTCCTTTACACACTTACTCATACAATATTTCTCACTACTTCCTTCTATGCTAAATGAGGGGGGTGGCCTCTTTATTTATAGAACTTCTAGGCTTATCCATCTTATCTCTAAGATAGGATAAGAAATCCACTCTGACGAATCATATTCCATACCTTAACTCTTATCTGTACATGTAAGCTTATCTTTTAAGATAAGATAAACCTTATCATTTCACATGGGTTCCACATTTTTAGACTTTTTACAAATAAAATACACAAAATATTTATGACCTCACTCCTTGTCCTTATTACCAATATAATATTTCTAATTCCTAATCATGTAGACCCTACTTCTCTACTTACCCCAACTTTGACATTTTAACATTACCGGACCACTTACGACAAATATTTACTTTTTACCACAACATTCCTATTGTACTTTTGACTATTACCGTACTATACATTATTGGCGGCACCGTACTGACGGCGCCGTTATCTTCATCCTATTCCTAATACATACATTAATGAAATAGAAATTACGGAGGAAAATTTTAGTGTCGACAGACCTCACATGTTTCTAACCTGCTGTCAAGAAACCTAAAGTATCTTTCGGCACTCCTACCTACACTGCAACAACCCATTCCCTTCCATCATCCCTACCTCACATCCATGATCCATTTCTACCCATCCACAACCTATTCCCAAACCTACACAACCACCACACTTCATTTGCCCCACCACTAATACCCATCCTCACACTTTCTTACCACCTATACCTCACCCACCTACACTCTTACCCCATAACTTTTCAACTTCAAACCCATCCATCCCAACCCAACACCTTCCTACCAGCACCTAGAACCCCCATGGGTAACCCATGGCCCTCTTCCTCATACCCTATAGAGTCTGAGGCTAGCCAACTTCCCACATATTTGACCTTTACCCAAAAAGACAGGGATTCCCATCCAAAGATAAGAATTCCTACCCTCCAATAAGGTAGTTAAACCAACAAACCTTCCATTGTTAGCTTATTTATTACTACCAAGCAGATATTCCATGCACCTAAGACATCTACCACCATCCATCCCCTTAGACCCAAATCCCAAATGTTTTACCAACCCAAGATCTACATCCATAAGGTACACCCAAGCAACCAAAACACCTCCCATTGTGATCAATTAGAACATCTTTACCCAAACAGATGCCATCAAAACATAATACCATAACACTCATAAACCCATTTTAGACTCAATCCCATTCCAAACCCACCTCACTTATCATTGGTCGGGGTCCTACAAACATTTTCCCCATCACACATTCATCTTGACCTTAGATCCTCTCAAACCCAAACCAAAAGGGTTTGATGAAACAAAGATTTGTGCCTATCATCGTGTGCCAGACATGATGTAGAAAATTGTAAGGCTCTGAAGACCGTTCTTCTCCAACTTTTTCCTCTTGACAAAATTTCGACAATGACAAACTTCTTGATGAGAACCATAATGCGCCTTCACTTGTCACCATACATCATCATCCTTTACCTATTTAGTGATCAATATCTCCACCCCCACAACCATTTTCCCACCTCCAAAATTTGAGATCAACATGGTCCTGTATTAGAGAGTTAGCCAAATCACCACCCAAATGTCAGTGTGCCCTACTCATTTCACAAGGCTTTTATCCACCTGCTAGGATTTTTCCCCTCATGTCCGTTATACCTTTCATGACACACCTTCTCCATCCACCTCCCCTTAGATTAACATGGTTCACGTTGCTACCCATGCTCAGAAAGACAAAGGAAAAGAAAAAGCAACTAGCCCATCAACCAACCCTGTACCCAATATACCATCTGCACCCACACCCAAAATCACCATCCATGGACCTACATACCCTATCTCTGATAGGGTCACCCATCGTGCAATGATAAAACAATTACATCAGTCTCCTCTAAAGATGTCTTTGTATGATCTCGTCCAAACTTCTGAATCTCACAAACAAACCCTTATCGAGGTTTTACAATCCATTGAAGTTCTACCCAATGACCCCACACCAGTGGCCTCCATTATCACCCCTCACCACGTGGCCTCACTAACCAAATCATCTCCTTCTTCTACCCCCATGCCCACTCCTCAAGTCACCGCCCTCAGCTTCTCTGATGAGGAGATTATACCTCTCCAGTCAGATGACCCTGATCCCACCCTATTCATTTCCATCTATATCGATAACATACGTGTACGATGTGTCATGATTGATGGTGGTGCTAGCATTAACATCATCTCCTCCCACGCATACAATCAAATGCGTATCCCTTCTAACTTTATGCATAATAACCCCAGTTATGTTGCGCTCCTTCAATGATGCCATCACCTCCACCCTTGGCACCATTATCCTTCACGTTCGCGTAGGCCCTCGCACTTTCCTGGAACTATTCTATGTCTTAGAGGGGGAGTTCCAGTATAACCTATTGCTTGGCAGACCCTGGATTCACATGTCATGGGTTGTGTCACTTCAACTTTGCACCATTGTGTAAAATTTGAACATAAAGGACATAAGTATACCATCCCCGCCGACCCATCACCATTCAAAACTTGTAACATGTTGTACCAACCCAATGATGTACTTGTACCAGTCAAGGCATCTACCACTACCCCCACTTCTCCTTCACCCACAACCCCATCCACCAATGCTGCCACCACCTCTCCCACATCTAACCTTCTATATCCTACTACTGTCAGTTGTACCTCTACCATCTACTTCCCAACCAACTCATCTGCTTCCCAATCATCTAGTGAGTCATCTATCCCGCTACCCACATATCTACTACTGATCCCTTAGAAGGTGTTTTTCAATGCCTCATTCTGGGGGAGTACCGCCTATACAACATCGACACATTCCTCACTCCGCAAGAGTATGGGAACCTATGCCAGCACCCTAGTTATGACTACACATAGGTGAGGTTTTTCCTTATGGTCCTCCCCACCTTCGCACTAATCTAACATATGGGGGACTTGATATTGCCACTTATTCACCTGAACCTCCATCCCAAACATGACCATTTTCATCTGACCTACAATCCCTTACTAACCACCGCTTCGCCCACACTTTCCTTCACCGTTGTGCATGGAAAGGCTTTGGCTTTGGTTTTTATGAACAAGGCCGCCATACTGTCATTTCATGTACCACCCGTAAACACAATGATCGTAGTGGCATTGGCTTTTCCACACCACCTTCCAAGAAGGCCCACGTCGACCTCATTGAGGAAGACAAACCTTCTCCACCCCATTCACCAATGTCACCACCTTCACCCACGGAGTCCATAGATCCTGAATCTATTCCTCCTAACTTTTTTTTTTGTAAACACAATTTCCTTGGGACCTCTGACTTATCAATGTGATGGTGAGGCCCCGTCTTCTATTCCCTTCCTGTATCCTGACATGATCGATGACGATACACCTTCTATTAATGTCATTCAATGTCAGGATGATGAGTCCATCCTCACCTACCTTGGTGTGGAAGATTCTTATATTCATCGGTCGTTACCCTCTGAGATGCAAACCATGTTGAATGAATCGACTATCAAAATCAACATTAATACTCAGGATGACCCACACATTCTAAAGATAGGTCAGTCTTTAGATGTTGCTGAACAGGAAGCTTTTACCTCTTTCCTCTGGGACCATAGCAATGCTTTTTCTTGGTCCTATGCCGATATGCCTGGTATTGACCCAAAAATTGTGGTCCACAATATCGTAACCATTCCTGATGCCAAACCCATAAAACAAAAGCTACGGAAAATGCATCCTCGCATTGCTCTTCTTGTCAAAGAAGAACTTCAGTGCCTTCTCTCAGTTTCCTTCATCCTACCCATTGACTATCCCCAATGGATTTCTAACATCGTTCCTGTCACAAAAGCAACAGGGGGACTCCACATTTGCACAAACTTCCATGACCTTAACCTAGCTTGTCCTAAAGATGATTTTCCCCTACCAGGCATTGACCAACTAGTTGATCTCACCGCCGGCCATGAAATGCTATCACTCATGGATGGTTTCTTGGGTTATAATCAAATATTACTTGCTCCAGAAGATCAACACAAAACTACCTTCATCACTCCTTGGGGGACCTTCTGCTATCGAGTCATGCCTTTTGGCCTTAAAAATGCTGGTGCTACATATCAACGAGCCATGACTTATATCTTCCATGACATCATGCATCACATATTGGAAGATTACGTAGATGACCTTCTTGCCAAATCCAAACATCGGGCTGAACACCTGACAGTCCTTAAGGTCATCTTTGACTGCCTCATCAAGTATTGTGTTTGCCTTCAACCTAAGAAGTGTGTCTTTACGGTACTTTCAGGAAAACTCCTTGGTTTCATCATTTATTTGTGTGGCATAGAAGTTGATCCTGCTAAAGTGAAGGCTATTCTTGAAATGCCTCCACCTACTAATCTCTGTCAACTTTGAAGCTTGCAAGGTAAGTTGCAATCTATTCGTCATTTTATCTCACAGCTTTCTGACCGCTGTCAACCATTTCATCATCTCCTCAAGAAGGATGTCTCATTCAAATGGGATGATGAATGCCATAAAGCCTTTGACACCTTAAAACAATACCTTCTTCAACCACCAGTGCTCATTCCTCCTAAGGATGACCAACCCTTTTACCTATACATTTCCGCCACTGACCATTCCTTAGGTGCCATGCTCGCTCATCGCGATGAGCAACATAGAGAGAAAGTGGTTTATTACATAAGCCGTACCCTTTTGGACTATGAAACTAGATACACCCATGCCGAAAAACTCTTCTTAGCCTTAGTTTTTGTCACCACCAAGCTTCATCATTACCTACTCAACCACAAAACCTTTGTCGTCACCAATACTGACCCCTTACATTACATGTATGCCAAACCCTACCAACATCAATGTGTTGCATGTTGGCTCATGCTTCTTGCCGACCTTGACCTTGAATTCATCCATCAAAATTCATCAAAGGCCAAGCCATCGCTGACCAACTAGAAAATGCACTTCTTTATGAGAATCAACCCTCTAACTTCGATTTCCCATATGAATCCATTGCTACCCTCTCCTTGGATGATACCACTTACCAAATAACACTCTTCTTTGATGGTTCCAAAGTTTCAGCATGGGGGTGGGGCTGGTGTTATCCTCATTCCTCTTGATGGTGAACCTATGCCTTTATCTTTCAAACTATATTTTGATTGTACAAATAATATCACCAAATACGAAGCACTCGTATTGGGTCTCCAGGCTGCTTATGCCTTAGATGTTAAGTCAATCAATATATATGGTGATTCCCAGCTGGTTGTAAACCAAGTCAATGGTATATACCAGTGTCGTAATGAAATACTTCAAAAGTATAAACATCATGTAGACATACTTTTGACTACCTTTGACTGTTACGAACTTCAAACCACCCCCCGTTCTACCAATAAATTTGTGGATACCATGGCCTGCTTGGCTTCTCAGATACCCACTTCACCTGCTGACTCTAAAATATTTGTCACAATACAAAGGTTACAATCACCCTCTTATTTACCTCATGAGGTCTACTCCATCGGAACTGTTGCACCTGACCCACGTGACCTTTGGTATAAGCAGTTTGTAGACTATCTTTCCCTTTCCATTCTACCTTCTGATCTCACTCGTAATGGACAACGTGCCTTTCTTAAAAGTGTCTCTCACTATGTCATCATGGGTGGTCTCCTTTATAAGTGTGGCTTTGATGGTATTCTCTTACGATGCCTTACAAGTTCTGAAATTCCCTACACCATCAAGGAAGTTCACGATGGAATTTGTGGAGGCCACTTTAGTGGTTTAGCTGTCGCTAAATGCATTCTTCACCTTGGCTATTATTGGCCAACCCTAAACCATGACTGTTGTGACTATGTCAAATGTTGTGTGAAATGCCAGCAACATGCTAATCTTCATCACACACCTAGTCATGCCTTACAGGTCGCACGAGACCTTTGGCCTTTCTCTCAATGGGGCTTGGATCTTGTCGGAGAGATCAATCCCCATTCTTCACAATGCCATCAATGGATTATAACTGCTACTGAATATTACACTAAATGGGTAGAATCCATTCCCCTCATTTCTACAAAAGCTGAGAAAATATGTGAATTCATCAACCATCACATCATTTTTCACTTTGGTGTTCCTCACCGTCTCATCACTGATAATGGAAAGCAATTCAAAAACAAAACCCTACGTAAGTTGTGTGATGCTTTTGGTATCCAACTCAAGTTTCTCGTCACCTTATTACCCACAAACCAATGGCCAAGCAGAATCAACCAATAAAACCTTGAACAAAATTCTTATGAAAGTAGTTGACGATACTGGCAAGGATTGGCATTCGCACATTCCTTTCACCTTGTGGGCTTATCGCACTAGTATTCACACTTCAACTGCTGCCACACCTTTTTCTCTGGTCTATGGTACCGAGGCTGTCTTGCCTCTCGAAGTCCAGATTCCATCTCTCTGCATCTCACTACAAGACATGCTCAACGATGATGACTTTCACCAGGATCATTTGGCACAACTTGAGTTATTAGATGAACTATGTCTCAATGCTCTTGACCATCTCCAAATCTACCAAAAATGTATCAAACGTGCCTATGAAAAATGTGTCCATGAATGAACTTTTTAGGTCGGTGACCTCGTCCTGAAGGAAAATCAACATGTAACCAAAGAAGAGAAAAGTAAATGGGGAAAATTTTCTCCTAATTGGCTTGGACCCTATATCGTTACCCATGCCTATGGATCAGGTGCTTATCATTTGTCTTCACTCGAAGGTAAACCCAAACCTGAGCCCCTCAATGCCTTGCATCTTTGACCATTTTATTGTTGACATCAAGTCCTATATCACTTTCTGTCAATTGACCGCTCATCCCTTGAGCATTGTTCACCTTCCATATTACCCATTTTTTAGGATCAATGACTAAACAAGAATCATGTGATTACCTGTCACCTTTCAGCCTTATCTTCAATATGAGTACCATGGCTCTACTCACAACATGATTCTCATGGATACTTTTCATCTTTTTAAAGATGGAATCCCATGGTCGTTCATCACTTGAAACCACCTCTTTCATAGTTAACCTCTGTGTGCTATGGTTTTGTCTTCTAAACAAGAACCTAATCTTCCTCTATAGTCTTGTCCATGACTTAAACGTCCAAAAACAAAATGGGATTCAACTCCTTGAGTCAAACTTCCAGCAAAAGATGACTCCCTCAAAAAGGGACATCTCTTCTCTCTACCTCACCACTATAAATAGACTGCTCCCTTGAAGGACAACTATATAAAGTCATTGCAAAAATACAATAAAAATATTCAGAAGCTTCCCGCATCGATCAGCTTCACGAAGACCTCAAGGAGATAATATACTCATCCCATATAGACTTCCCGCATCGATCAGTCTATTAAAAACAAACAAATGAAGAAAATGATGAATTTTTTGTCATGGACTTGCCTATTTTTGATCCTGGGTTTCTTGCTAGGTAAACATGTTGTCGTACACTAAGTTACGCTAAACCACCCACTTTCACCTCATTGCCTTTTCACCCTAATTTTCTCTCTGCTCAAGGGACTTGCCACAACTGTGACATTTCGTGATCATGTGACTTTCTTCACCCTTAGAATAGTCCATTATGCAATGCCTTTAGGGTCTTACGTTCATAAGCCCATCTTGGGTATGGTAGACTCATTAGGGTTCTTATCAATTAGTGGCTCTTTTACCACCTCTTACCATTCACCTTCCTCATTACTTATTGATTATCCTATACAGGACCAGACCATCGACACCTACATTTTCACCTCTCAACCATGCCTATGCTTATCACCTAAACTCGACCATGCCTATGACCTACACTCAATCATGCCTAAAACCTACCAACCCATTCCTCTAATTCATCATATTCTTCCCTAGCTTATGGGAGAACTACATTGGCCTGAGGCCCCTTTTCATCGGGGCTATGTAGGCAGCACTCCTAGGGCATGGGGCCCTTGGAGGTTAGCTCGGCCACTCTTTACCCTAACCTATTTTCCCCCATTTTCCTATTCACATTCTACCTTAGTTTTCCATTTTATATCAATAATTGGAAATTAAACCAAAACAAGCACCAATTTCACATTTTTACCAAATCATCCAATCATTCATTTATCATTTTCACATTTCCATAATATCAAAAAATTTGGAAATCCAAACCATAACATACATATAACTCATCATTTATTTCCCATGTTACCAATAACTTGGACATTAAATCAAAATTAAAAACAAGACTCCATCATGCCTATACCTAACTCCATCATGCCTAACCGACCTGACTCCACCATGCCTATGACCTGACTCAAACATGCCTAACTATGACCTGACTCCACCATGCCTACGACCTGACTCATGCCTATGACCTGACTCCAATCATGCCTATGACCTAACTCAACCATGCCTATGACCTAACTCACCATGCCTAATGACACCTATACACCTTTCCATCCATCCTATTGCCTTTCCATCCACCATAAATAACAATCAAATTTTTCAACACAAGTACATCATCCACAATCATTGATCTCATCATAAAAATGTGTGTATCCATCCAATATACACTGATACAAATAATATAAATCTCTCAAAACTCTCATATACAAGCCTCACCATCTTCGGCACGCAGGCCGGTATATGATCAAAAATCTCAAAACTCTCATATACATCCTCACTCTCTTTGACACGCAGGCTAGTATATATCAAAAATAAAAAAAGGAAAGTACACATAGATATCAATCACCTCCCCATTAGATACCCTCCATGCTGTCTCACCCATCTCCTCCACCTCCTCTCTACTCTCGTGTGGCATCCAGCTAACATCTCTCCACCCTCCATAGGCCTAGGTCTGACCTCTGATGGCCCCTCACCTGGCGCTAGCCTCTGTAAACTAGTGGCCTCACCCTGACCCTGTCTCTGGGCTCACCGGCCCCCTGTACTCTCTACACTATGAGTGTGGGACCTGGTCCTCTCACTCGAGGCCTGTTGTGCTCTGTGCTCTGCATAGGATGGGACATCTATCCCTACAGCCATCAGGTGATCCTGATAGTATTGTGCCTCACCCAAGGCATCCCTGAACCACGCCATCGATATTGTCTATGGAGGCGCCATGGGCCTCGTTACCACCTATGTACTAAGACCTACTACTGCTGGCCTCATTCCCTGTGCCTGTAACTCCTGTCCCTGACCCTGTGTGGGTACATGTACCACCACCTATCCCTGGGCAGTAGCCAACTGCCCCTGTAATGTAGTCACCTGGCCCTGTAAGGTGGCTACCTGTGCCTGTGATGCCGCTAGCTGGCTCTGCAAACCCGTGACCTGTGCCTGCAGAGTGGAAATTTGTGCCCCATCCTGTCCTGGCCCCTGTGCCTGTACCTATGCCAGTTGTCCCTATAAAATAGTCACCTGCCCCATCAAGGTAACTACCTGTGCCTGTGCAGTGGCCAACTGCACTCCCAATGTTGTCACATGTCCCTGTAGTGCATCTCTCTGCACTATCACTGTAGCCAAATCTAGCTGCCCTAGCCGTGGAGGTGCCACCTATAACTCTGCAGCCCACCATCGTCTGTACCCATCAGTCACCCCTACATCATCAATCTGGCCATCCATCAGCATCTCCACCTGACCTGCTGGATCTGTAGGGTGAGGTAGAGGCAAAGGCCTCTCCACATCCTCTCGGTGATACCATACAATAGGCGGGGGCACATCCTGGACTAGTCCAAACTATCACCAGACTCTATCCACTGAATCATCTCATGCTCACTGACACATCTACCATGTATCCACTGTAATAGCGGAAAACCCCACAGCTCTCGTCTTGTACCTCTAAATGTTGGGTAGCCCACATATGATCACCATATGATATCCATCGCATAAAGCCCCTCCAACCTCTACCTATAGTGCATGACATCATAGGTCACCTCCTCACCTCGTCGGTGATCCCCAACTACCACCCACCTCCTGTAACCTACTCTCTGTCCACCTCTATGCCAATCTGCTACTGGAAATCCTCATGGCCACACTATCACAATGTGCTCATAAGCCCAACAATGCAACAAGAAGGTACAACATAAGCCATAGTGGTGCATCCTCTGGTAACCCCAGAGCTCTCTGTACAACTACACCAAATAGGTAGGTGCCCAAGAAAAGTGGACCCGATCCTCCACCATCTCCCACAAAACCCCCATCAAACCTCAGGGAAACTGGCCACCCTCTGAATCAGGTAGAGCATAGCACCCTACCACCACCATCATCAATACTGCCAACCGTGTCTCCTCTGGGTGTGCTGCGTACATCACCCCATATACAAGGCTAGCGTTGTGCTCAGTCAACTCAGTCACCATCTCCCCGAACACTGTGATCATCTCCTCGAAGGCCACATCAGCTGACACTGTATACACTGGCTCACCAACAATCGGACAACCACAATATCTGGTAGACATCCTCCAGCGTGATCGTCATCTCACCAGTAGGTAAGTGGAAAGTGTTGGTCACGGCATCCCATCTATCGATGAGCATGACCATGAGGCTATGATCCCATCGGATCCACCTATACCACCTGATGCCAACTAGGCCAACCACTTGAATGTGCCCCCACTCCTCTGCGGTGACACGAGGTTGTATCTCCCCCAACAATGGTGGGAATCTATCCTGCATCGTCAGCTGATGTGTGCCTGCACCCATACAAATCAACCATGTCAAAAATGCCACACACCTATCTATTCCATACCTACTTCCCTAACCTATCATCTACCCTACGCCCATTTACCCCAACCCCATATTACCTTACCTAGGACATCACTTACCTAACCCCTTTCCTCCTATCTCTCTTTCGGTCCCTCTTATACCCCATTTCTACCCATTCCTATTTCCACCCACTCTTTACCCTCCCAATCTAGCCTCACCCCATTTATGCTGACCGATATCAGTCATTACTGACCGCTATCGGTCACACATGACCGACATCGGTCACCTAACCATGACTGATGCTGACTTAGTCCTGACAATGTCAGTCACCCTTGACCGATGAAACCCCACATGTCGGTCTCTGTTTCGGCTCCACAGCCGAAACCCCACGCCCCCAACTTTTCTAAAATTTGAAAAATAGACCCTAAAACCTACCCCAACACCCAACCAACCCACCCAAAATTATTTTTATTACCTAAATCACCTATATGGCCTCTCCCCATACCCAAATCCATTTATTTTATCCACATTTCCAAATTTTTGAACCCCCCCCATTCTTTTCATTTTTCCCTAAAAATTTTAATCCAAAACTACAAATGGATCGAATCCTACCTCTACACGCAGGTGCCTCCTCGCTGGGATGTCTGGTCTCCCCACTGCTGGATCTCCCACACCTCCACCCACTGCTGCCATGCCTCCAATCAAACTCTCGGTCCTCTGACCAATCCAATCACTCTGAATGATCTTGTGGCCCCATCCACCTACCTCCTCCAACCACTCAGATACCTCCAACTCAGCGTTGTACAAACACCTTGTCCTTTTCTTCATGGAAAATGCTAAAAACAATTCACTCTGTCGTTTTCTATAAAGTGGAACGGTTAAAATGAATCCATAACATACAGATTTTTACTTTTTTACCCTACCCCTGACCTGACTGATGTCGGTTTAACTTGACCGACATCGGTCATGTGCCCTAGTCTACCACGGTTGGTTTCTCTAGACCGACATTGGTTTTCCATAACCGGTGTCGGTTATCCTTTTTTGACCCCCTTGCTCCACATTGCACCACATCTACTTTCCTGAAACCTTTTCCCACCTAACCCAAAGTTGACCCTGACCTTACACCTCACCCCCATGACCTTATTACTTATCACCCAACCTCACCATCAATTGGGGCATGTTTATGCCCCTCACGTGGCCTTACCTACAACCTACCCTACCCACACCTACCTACACAACCGTTGATTATGTGGACACTCCAATTCACTCACTCATTGCATCTTGCATGATGATACCTGTGTTGTTCAACCTAGTAATGATACCCTACAACCTCATACCTTTTGGATGTATACACCTATTTGGCCTTACCTAAGCTTTCTTTTGCCTGCAACCATTAGTGCCATCCAACACCTTTTATCATTCTGGCCACCCATTGAACCATACCTACAAGCTCAACCTACCCCTACAATTCCTTTACCACATCTTAGGAATCGATATTTTACCTATACCTTGGCCTTACCTGTGCCATGACCTATTTTCCTGAACCTGACCTACTTGGTATGACCATTGACCTTATGCACTCGTTATACCTTGTGATGTTGTTACCTATGTTGTTTTAGCCTACCAACCATACCTTGCCTATTGTCATGTCGTTTATCCCGACCAAACCTTTGGTGTACCGGAACATACCTAAATGTTCCTGCACCTGACCTACGTTGTGTTTCTAGACCATATCCTATACCTTGGATACCTGAATCACTTCACCCTTGTTTGGATAAACCTATCGACCTTGGATGATGTAGAGTTTGCAAGCTCTTCAACCTGGTACCGTGTTGCAATCTATATGTGTGTGTGCATTTGATTTCCATTACCCATGACCTAATTTTGACCCCGACCTATTACCTACTACCTGAGTTAACCATCACCCTTTCCTTTAGTACTCAAACCCTTCCCCACCTATCTTCACCACCTACACATTTATCAAACCACTCACTGATTCTGTATTTCACCTCATCAGTGCCTGGTTTGAGGGGGATCACCTTCACCCACACATGGGGCAATCACTTCCTATTTTTGTCAGTGTCACTTACCAATACAAGCTACACAACAAAAAGGGGAAAAATGTAGACACCAAAATTGGGTCACACTCCCCTTGGTCCCTTTTCAAATAGCCAACTCAAACATATTCACCTAACCATGACCCTTTTACCCCACATTAATATTAGTTTAATTATTTATAATTAAAGTGATACTCATCCTCACAATATTCATTATTTAATTACCCTAATTAAACTAATTTCCACCTCACCTAGACACCTCACCACAAACCTATTTTTAGCATATTTCCCCTTTACTAGGACTCAACATTCACTCACCATAACTAACTAAGGCTTAGTCATACCTACCTTAATGAACTAAGACTTAGTGCAACCCTAAAATCATATGCCTATTCTCCCTCTAACCACATTCCCACTGCTCATTAAAACATAACATTCCATTTTGATCCACGAGAATAGACTGAGCTGGCCCAAAAAGATTGCCAAGATCTGGCATTTTTAGTAAACCTAGGATTTCCCACCTTAACCGATGCCGGTCAACCCTAAACCGATGCCGGTCACCCTAAACCATTGTCGGTTACCTTATATTCATTTTGGTAACCTTGTTTGAGAGGTTGGCCACATTCTCGAGTTTTGGAACGAAGGAGATCTACATGCAAGCAAGAACTAGAGCCCTTTCGCACATCCAGACAGCCATAGCCAACACCAAGACTGATCAGAAGGTATTTTCCATTCATGGTAGCATTCTGGGAAGCACTGCCATAGCACTGAGCACCATTCCATAGATCAATTGTCACCAGCATCTCCAACCATCTCTCCACCACCACAGGCATTTAGAGCCCTTCTGAACTCCAAGTAAGTTGGTTTCTCCTCTGTCACTTGTAGTTGTATTCTTTATTTTCCTTCATCTATTCACTGTTCTTACTTAGATCTATCCCTCAGCTTTCTCTCTATCAACCACCCCATCACACCCCACCTAAACTTCACAAAAACCTATCCCAAAACCACCTCCCTCACATAGACCTCACAAACACCCTCCAAACTCTTTGTGCAATCACAGAGAGGACCCAAAACTTGTTCTACAACATCTTCCAGTTCCCCACAGTCACCGACACCGGTTAACCCTAACCATGGTCGGTCCATCTTATACCGACATCGGTCTCCTTAATCGATATCAGTCACTATGACTGTCAACCCAACCTAACAACTCAACCCTTAGCCTACCCCAAACCTCACTCAAAACCTTACCACACCTATTTTGGACCTGTCACCTCACCCTCCCCCACAGAGACCTTTCCAACTCTCTGTTCCAAGACAGAAGAGAGCCCAAACATCCTCCACCTGACTCCCTGCCACTTTTCATAGTTACCGATATCAGTCACCCTAAACTGGTATCGGTCCTACCTAAACTGACATCGGTCACCCTAACCGGTGTCGGTCTCTGTGTCTGATAATACTGTTCTAGACCAGCAACCTAAGTATCACACCCAAAACAACCCAAAATCTCACCCAACCTTACCAAGACTCTGTCTGTGACCTGCAGACCACCTGCACTACCCGCAACCCAATCCAAAACCTTTACCTACATAACATTTTAGTATTTAATTGGATCAACACTGATAGTAATCTGAGGCACCCAAATCAGAATGCTAGCACTAGATTATTTTACTTACATGTTTAAGTTATTTTATATTGATTTATAAATAGTGGATTGACACCTTCTAGGAAGTATCATACTTCCCAGATCTAGCATACGCTAGGCAGTCCACTGTCATATACTATTTAACTCTCTTTTTGTGGTCTTGTTTTGTATTTCAGGTAGTTCCTCCTAGCCAAAAGGAAGCTCTCACAGTCAACATTGGATCAAGAAGTCAGAACGCGCGCAACGACCTTCAAACCAACCATCACAACAGGTATTCCTCCTTATATATTTGCATTACTTTGTAATAATTTATAGTTTTTCTCATGTTATGGAACTTATTAGCGAATCAATTATTGAAACTAACAATTTTTTGTACAATGTGATGTAGGTCATGTTTTTGAGGTTCTTGTAGAAGAAAATAATAAAGAAGGAACATCTTATTATTTGTGTCGTTGTGTTAAGGAAAAAATAAATTGAGAGCCCCAATCATAGATGGAGAAGGCCTAGAATATCCTATGGGGTCTATGGTTATTACTAGAACATGGCTAAGTAGATACGCAATGAAGAAATCCAATGTGTAGTTGTTTGAGGACTTTGAAACTCATAGAAAGATTCTTCATTATTCTCACCTAGTTGTTGCATCTAATGTTTAATTAATTAAATATGGAGATAGACCGCACAATAAGGTCTCGTGGAAAGTTCATAAGTGAGACGATGAAGCAATACTTGACACCCTAAAAATTAGATCGGACCCAAATGGTTCACTGGATTGAATTTGTATAAATGAAGATACACAAAACTGCACTTGACCCTGCCAAGTGGCTTACTTTCTTAAGTCATAGGTATGTTCACTTAAGATTCAAGATATGTATAGCTACATGAATTTTATTTGAATATTTAATTTAATGATTTTATTTTTAAATTGTGTAGGTTTTAAAATTCTATTTAAAATTGTTTACTATCATGTTTATGTAGGTTAGCGGTGCCAAAAAAGCTTCCACCTTCACTTGGTTAGCATTGTTAGTAGAGAATTTATTATTTTCCAAGCTAACAAAAGCTAAGGAAAATTAAATATTGGAATTGGAATTCTCGAAGCGTGAAATTTGTTTCAGAGTGTGGAGCAATTAAAATTCAAGAGAGCAAGCGTATGTGGGGAGAAACGAGTTTAGCAGAGGTGTAATATGCATTATACGGCACAAGGCAGATGTCATATCCATTTAGTTACTTGTCCCACCTCTCATAAACAAGGTAGTTGTACAAGTAGACTCAATGATGGTTCTATCTTATTAGTATCGACAAAGAGTACTCAACTAAAAATGGTTCATCTATCTTATTAGTATTGACAGAGAGTATTCAACTAAAAATGCTTCATCTGCTTCGTAGGTAGAACATTCAAAGAGAGCCATCAAAATTTGATGCCTTTCATTTGCTGATATTTTGAAGGAGGGAAATGACGGATTAGGATACAAAGAAAATTTGATCATTTTTTTCGTCCGGAATGAATAATTCTTTCAGTTACAAGTTGTCAGGAATAAAGGTTTCATTCGAAGAATAGAGCTTGATATGTCCAGTGCTTGTGTAAGATGGTAATTTTAGAGGATTTTCAAGATGTATTACTCTAATGTTTGAGAATGTTTCTCCAGATGCAATGAAATTTTGATTCAAACACTTTATGATTCTTGAATGTCTAATTGTGTCCAATTCGTGTTATAACCTCTAAATCTGTATGCATTTTAGTTTGTTTTGAATTCACGTCATACCCTTCACTATGATTTTTGACTACGCCTATATTTTTTAAGGTGATTTTGAAAGCATCCCTGGGTTTATCATAGCAGAAATTATCAATGAATGGAAGGTCACTAAGCTGTAGGTCAGCTGACTCCCATTCATAACTAAACAAGAAAAATTTACTAGGTGATTGATAGCCCCTATGTGTTCTTAGCCATTCCCCTATTGCTATGATTTTAATTTCCATATAAACGCTTGTGGAAGCTCCATTTCAGTGCCGAATGGTGTCGTTGCTTCCGGGTACTTCGTCCAGACATAGTCCCTTAAGAGCCCAAAGGCCAAAAAATGCTATAACTTTTACGGGTGATATCTCGGTCTTCGTCGCACCTAGAGACATCTTATTTTATCCTACACCTCCAAGTCACGACACTATACATAAACCTATCTCGGTTTTCTCCATCTCCTTTCAGTTCTCTCGGTGTTCTATTGTTTGCAAACACACAAAATAGTGTAGTTTGAATCGGTGTAAGGCTGTTAAATGCAATATTTTAGAAACGGTAGCTCTTGGCACCAAACCGACTTTTCTCCATCTCCTTCTTCAAGTTATGTACTTGCTCCTAAAAAACACCATGATTAGGATAATCATACAAATTGTTTGGATCATGGGCATATTCATTGTGATAGGGCTTATAAAACTGATTTTGAGAAATATTTTGAGGAAAACGAGGTGGAGGGGAGTAATAATTCTCTTGAAACTGAGAATTTCAATGAGCGATTGAAGTCATGAGTGCATGACCTCATAAAAATATGAAAATATGAAAGATGCTGGTTTGCTGATTGAGAAAATGGAATTATTTATCCAATGGAGTCGCTAGATGCTGAATAATTATGTCTGAAACAATGGAATTTGCAAAGAGTAGCATCAACTTCTTTAGCAAATTTTGTATTGTCCCATCGAGCGTGCCAAAAACTGTTGTCACCCAGAAGTGCACCCTGATCAAAGAATGATGAGCACTCTCTCTTCTGTTGACAAAATTGGAACACCTCAAGGTTGTGGGAACCTATAATTGAGGTGAACCTCTAGAGTGGGTTGGTTCCCTTGTGAATCACCTAAAAAATTAAGAATCAACAAGGAAAAGGGGGAAGAAATGCAGGGAATGTAAGGATTGTGGTGATACACCAATGAATTGACACACACATGCACTATTGTATACAGAAAATATAGAGATCCACACACATGCACAACTTTGGACTAATCTACATAAATAATTCAAAGGTTTAGGCAAGGGGCAGAAGTGTAGGGAGTAAATTCCACAACAAGGCAGCACAAAACCCTAACAAACACAAAGAATACTCAGAAAACCAACGATGTAGTTGGCAAAAATGGAGTTTTTCTATTCAGAGATGCAAGTACAAGTTAGGACTACAGTGTAGAACAAATGGAAAAAAGTGTGTGTATGATTTCTTCATAGAAATCAACCTTTAAAGACTGTTGCCATCTATTTCAGACCCCTACTATGCATGCAAAAAAATAAAATAAAATATTTTATTCATCCTTGACTCTGTTGGCAACATGCAAGTGTCTTGAAATAAATAAAAATTATCCTCTAAGGCTGCTACATGGACTTTAGGGTCTGTTGCCATCTATTATTTAATTATTTTCCCTTCTTGCATGGGGACAACAAACCTTCCCTTTTTGTCTTATCTATTTTTTGGTTGTTTCTTGTTGACTGTTTTTTCCTTTTGACTTTTCTTGTTGATTGCTACGTTGAAATTTAGGTATTCTAGCCCCCAAAACTTTCTCCTTTGGTGCCACCTTTGTGTATATTTAGCCACTGCTTTTAATTCCTATTTTTAGCATAAAATCCATGCTCGTTTCATCCTCTTCTAGCACCAAAATCCAGCTATCTTTGCATGCCATTTCTAGTTTCTTTTGTGTTATTTTTAGAGTTGCTTTTGTGCATGCTTTGCACTCTATTTTTGGACACTCGCTATTTTTAGCGAATGCCAAAAATAGTTATTATTCTTCACTCACCCAATTTTCATTTAGCAAACTTTATTTTTAGTGAACGCTAAAAATAGCCAAAACGCTTAAAATAGTCATTTTGCCAAAAATAGCCTTTTCGTTCTTGCATGGAAAAATATGGTAAAAGGTACTTACCCCAATAAGGAGTGGCGAGCTTCTATTCAACAATTTTGTTGCTTTGTAGCCAAGATTCAGGAAGGGTGAATAAATATTAATATGGGTTATGGAAAAGGAAAATGTTGTACATCTATTCTTTAATCGTGTTAATGTTCAGTTTTCTTAGTATCCCCTACTTCGAGTGCACTTCAAACTAAATTTGGTGAAGCCCTGAAATTTCGGATGCTCGAGGGTGAAGAAATTTATGGCATTTTTTAGTACTGTTGGTGCATGTATTCTTATGAAATATAGTGTTGTTGGGAGGTTAACAGAAAGTAATAGAAGAATTCATTTTTCTGGTGGTCATGGATTTGGGTGCTTTGTTCACTCTTTCAAGTCTAGGGAGCCTCTTCATATTTCTGCTAGTAGCAATAACTGTCCTTTCTCTTCCATTGGATAAGGATTAAGTCCTGAGCTAAGAAAGGAGTAGAAAAGTGATGAACAAAGGACCAGAGTTTGAAACCTCTAGTTCTTAACGAGGCTTTGAGGATTTTGTAAAGGTGGTTTGCTAAAAGAAACTCTGTGTTTTCTTTGAGCAAATGCAATTGGGAGGCGTGATGTAAAATTCAACAAAAAATTTCTTGCATCCTCTTAGCGTGTACCAAAATGGGAGCTTTAGACAAGAATTTGATCGATGCAAGTATGGACAAGTCAAATTCCTACCCACACTGTGATAGCCAGAGTCCAACCCCCACAAGTCTAGATTCCATGCACAGAAACTTTGAAGGCCACATTCCATGTTCTCCCATATAAGCCTTTTTTATCACACCAGAATTTGATGGCTCCCTATGCCTGTCACATATTTTTAGGGTGATGGTAAATTTTTAATACTATCCTTCAAAAATATAAAACAGTCTAACTTATAACAATTATTTTATATTCATTTAATTATTTTAAACATATATTTATTTGTATTTTTAGAATTTATATATGATTGTATATTAAAAAATGACGTTCAAACTTTAAACTGTTCAAGAGTAATATTATTTCAGCGTTTCAATTATCTCTATCAATTTTATTTGCAAAATAAATAAAATGTAGCCTTTTGTCTACAGTTGCAAATCGTTAATTTATAGTATCTGGTAAAAACGCAGTCATGAGTTTGCATGGCTAGATACATTGAATTGTATCGAGGAGAACTCTTCTTGCTTGTTTAAGGTGTGGAACCCATCTCAGAAAAATTAAAGAGTTTTCATATTACTTTTTGAGAGGAGTATTATTTCAGGTGAACAAAATAAAATTGAAAAATCAATATTTTGGACAGTTGCAATTCATTATTTTTTGTTAGCTTGGAAAAACTAAAGCCATGAGTTCGCATGGAACTTAAAAATATTGGCGAGAAAGTAACATACAGTATGAGCACGCACAAACTTTATTTTCTATTTTAGTAGCTTTGCTTTTTATATTTTTAGTTTCTCGTGGTCTGTCATTTAAAATAGAACAACTTCAGGCTTTTATATTAGATAGAGAAGTCCATACATAATTATTCTTAAGATGCTCACAAATCCGATGTTATTGTTTTGAAGGCATATGTGGTTTCACTCTTTGCAATGAGTGATATTTTAATATGGAAATAAGTTTGCGAATATAATTAAAAAATATTATTGTGACGGGCTCAATTCATCCTTGCTCGTGTAGTGATTTTGTGTTTAATCTGATTTCATTGTTTTAAAAAGTATGTTGTTATGATGTCTTGACTACTGTCCAAAGCAATATGTCACTACATTCAATTTCATAGTTACTTTTAGGTAATTTTACTCATTATTTGCATTTACTCATCAGGTAATTAATAAAATTGTTTTATCCTGATATCAAAATCATTTCCAAGTGTAACAAATCTTTTAAACCAGTCAATCATCCTACAGACATGTATGATTATCACGTAATTAAAATTTCAATGATATTTTATATAAATTTTATTTGAGACCATCTTTTGCTTTATTTTGGAACAAAAGTAATAGTATTTCAGCATCCTAGGCGCATAGTTGCTCACACAATCACATAGAATTACATTGAGTCTGAGATGTAGTGCAACACTTAGTTGTAAGTCCACCATTGTGGCCGCTAAAGATAGTCCGACCCCTTCATATGCATCTTTCTTTTTTAAGAATTTGATACTTTATTTGGGATTTCGCAGGTAATTCTTCAGTGTGACTCTACAGCGATACCAACAAACCAAGTGCAACACTCACGCAACCAAACACAATAGATTGCGAAGACTCGGCGACCATACCACGACCAGATCCAGAGTTGTTCTGCAGACCATGGCACCCAAATTATAGACCAAGGTGCCCCAAGTGCCCTAATCCTTCCCCAAGCGCCCCAGTCCAGCCAATTATGCATCTTCTACAACTTTCTGAAACCCGTCACTACGAGGTAAGTTTATTTCAAGTTAGTGCCTTTGCGCTCCTATTTCATTGTATTTAAATATCTAGATAAATTACTTAGCATTTATTTCTATATAGTTCAGTTATTATATTGTTGTACATTTTTAGATTAATACTAAAATATCGTATTTTAGATAATCACAAACAAAAGAGGAGGACAGACAAAAGGAGAGTTTCAAGTTTCTCCAAGATAGAAATGACAACAGGCATGAAGAAGGTTTCTTGTCAATTTCAAGTAAAAGGAGTACATTGCTTATGGAAGCACCACAAGAAGATAAGGTTGCAGGTCTTGGAGGGGTAAAATTGCAAACACAAGCAATGAATTACAAGCAAGTGGACACTTGTGATGATTATAACAAGGGTAACTTAAGAATTCAATCTTTTATACCTATACAGGAACAAGAAATCAAGGAAAAGACACCAAAATAGTATGAAGTATCAGTGGAGATTCCACTCAAGGATAAGACAGAAGGAGAGGTTGAAGATAGCATGAACAAGTTTCCTTGGTTACTGACTATGCAAGGAAGAAAAGTTAGAAAGAAAGGCATAGAAAATTTGGAATTTTTGGAACCAAGACAACATATAGCAAGTTTTGAACAAGATAAAGAAGACCATGATGAAGATGAAGTGAGAACTACTAAAGAAGGTTTGAACCAAAGCAGAGGAAGATGGATTCATGATAATGACTTTCACAGCCCCAGAGAGCTCAATAAAATGGTTAAAGAAAGAAGAGAAGAATTCAGTAATACCCATTACATGAATGAAAGTACTTCACAAGCAAATGAACAATAAAAATGTAAAAAAAATTGCATATATTTTCATTTATTCCTTATGGTGATCAAACAAGTTATGACAATCATGATAATCTAGAACAATGCATGCGTTATTCCATTGATAAAGTTCATAAGGATGCTTTGGGAAACGAAGTAATTGAACCTTTAATCAGATTTGATGAGTTTGAAGAGGTGTTTAAGAAAGAAGATCATGCTGATTAGCCCCAAGACTATAAGAGAGAATTGATAAAGTGACAAGGTGTAGTGTGGAAGAAGAGATGTTTTGGCAGTTGATCATGAAGAATGAAGACACCTTAAAGCTCATAGGTGATGAAGAAACCATTAAGAAGGCAGAAATAGAATTGGAGATGGTCCTTTCAGGAGAAGAAGATGAAGACAATTCTATAGACAAAATTGATTTGAAGGAGAAGCCATCAAAGGAAGTTGAAGAGACACACAAGTCTCAATGTATTGTGTCCAATGTTGTTGTAAGTGATGCAATTACAGGTATGCCAATGGAAAAATTTGATGAGGTTATCAAATCAAGGATGTTGGTAGTAAAAAAATGAAAAGAAGAGTTACTAGGTGAACAAATTGTTGCAAAAGACCTAATGCAACATCAAGAAGACCAAGACAGCCCTCAAGGAACGGAAGTATGCAGGTATGAACATGAGATAGCAGCAAGAACATGGGAAATAGATAAGGTATGTGATCTTGAACAAATCTATGCAGCCATGAAGGGGTTAAACTGCAAATTGATGCAATGTGAATTTCCATATCCCATGAAGACAAACTTGTTGAGTATCGGTATAAAGGATGAAGAATAGTGTTGTAAAGAGATGAATGGAACCTCAGTCATAGATATTGCATGACAGGTTCAGTTTGGGACAGCCCTTGAGAAGTTAGATGAGAACCAAGGAAAGAAATTACAAAAGCAGGGGCAGAATAGACAAGCTAAGAATCACTCAACACTAGAGTTGGATGAGGATGATAAGTAGCTAAGAGATGACCTTGACATGAATAATAGAGAGGGAAAAGAAATCCTAAATACAAGGAGGATTGAAGGAGGAAGTGAGTCAAATGGAAGAAGAGAATGACAATGGAGTTTGTGAGAAATCAAAGGAAGGAAGTCATGCAAAGAAGTGGAGCAAAGAAGATGGTGAAGGAGTGGTTTTATCTAATATGTTTGTTCCATGTGTAGGTACAACTAAAGGAAGTTTGGAAACCAGGCGAGAAAGAATGTTGCTCACTCAAAGGGCATGGTAAACTAGGACAATTTCTACCATTCAGAGGAACCATGAAGTTTAGACCAACATCGAGATTAGGAACTTTTGAACTCATAAATGACAGAGTTGGAGAGTGAAGTCATGAACAGGAGCAATAAAATCAAGAAGCAAGAAATAATGAGAAGTCATGAAAAGGAGTCCATGAAAGTTTTCAAGTTGGGTAGTCTAATGTAGGAGGCATGAGCTCAAGAAGGGAGTAAATGAGATCTTCAAAAGGTAGTCAATAGAGGATGTTTTCAGTGCTTACAAATGTCATCAAGAAGGTCAAAACACTAATAAAGGGACCTATGGAACAAGGTTTCTCCATGTATTCCCTCCAAAATGGACCATTTGAAAATTTGAATTGTAAATAGAGCTTGATGAAGGTCATAGGAATGAAAAAGGAAAGTATCAAAAGTTTGTAATGACCTTAATGGTCATTTGGAGCTTATTTATACTTTGCCCTGATGTAAAACCACCTTGACATGTTGTCAAAGGTGAAAGAGTGAGATGAGGGATAAAAAATGCAAGTTTGACTAGGTATAGATAGACAAGTACGACAGAATCAAGTTTAACAACTTCGGAACCCAAATTTTTAGTCGTTGATCTGAGTGATAAATTGTATGGAGAAGCGTGCTATAAAACATAGGGAAGTAGTTGAGTGATTCATGGAGTGGTTGAGAGCATCTAGGAACACCTTTAGGAGTGTTCAAAATAGCAAAAACTTAGTGTTAATAGCAGGAATTCAAGCACGGAAAGAGGTTGGAGTGTAGAAACCAATGTAAATAATGTGGATTTGATTAATAAAAGAAAGATTGGGGAATTTGTGTTAAACCTCTTCGTTTTGCAATGCATTTCTTTGTATTTTCTAAGATTGTATGTTAGATTTATTGACAGGGCAGCGAGCTACAAAATTACACTCAAGCTTCGAAGACATATTTCTCCAATTTGTCAATTCAAATACCTAAAGGGAGTCATTAAAAGCTCATTAAAATTTATTTGGGCTTTTGAACACAATTTTTAAAGGTTTTATCGTCATTCTAGTGCTCACGGGCTCAAGCCAGGGTAGAGGATGAAAAAAAATTCTAACCGATCAAATCAGTTAAAATTTCAAAATATCTGTCTCTCATCTAAGAGCAAGCCTGCAAATTTTTAGAGCAAATAAGCACGTGTGTTAAGAAAAATCAATTACAAAAATTTGTTGGGACGTGTAAGCGGTGTGAGGTTTGGAATTGTGAGGATTTTGTGTCATTTTTTGATAAAATTTGTTCTTTAAGATCTCAAATTGGTGGAGATTATTGATAGAGGCAAAGAAAAGGTGATTTTAACTTATCCAAATTAAATTGAATCCAATTTTCCTCTGCTGCAACAAGAAAGTCTTTGTATCAAAAAAAATTATAACCGATCAAATCAGTTAAAATTTCAAAATATCTTTGTCTCTCACCTAAGAGCAAGCCTGCAAAGTTTTAGAGCAATAAGCACACTTGTCAAGAGAAATCAACGACAGGAATTTGCTGGGACATGTAAGCAGTGCAAGGTACAAAATTGTGAGGATTTTTTGTCATGTTTTGATAAAATTTGTTCTTTAAGCTCACAAAATTGATGGAAATTATTGATAGAGGCAAAGAAAAGGTGATTTTAATTTATCCAAATTAAATTGAATCCAATTTTCCTCTGCTGCAACAAGAAAGTCATCATTTCAAGTCTGGGAGAACTGTCATGCTCTGTTTTACTTAACTTTTGGAAATGGAAGACTTAGTTGGAATTTGGACATGTTTCTTGGAAGAGATCTAAATTCTTGTTAGAGATCTTGAGTGATCCTTAAAGCTCTGAGACAATTAAGTTGGAGATAGTTATATTAATATGAGAACTTAGATAGACCTAATAAGGCATTAGGCCCAAAAAGGGAGCAAAACATGGGTTGCAATCATGACAGATCTTTATTGATAGTTTCATATGCTTAGTGTGGATGAATGAAGTGTGTTTAAATGTTAAACCAGGTGGTACAATTTCATTTGGTCAGAAATCATGTTTTGAGTCTATGACTAGCACTTTAGTTTAAACTTTATATGAATGCAAGTTTAATCAAAGAGTAGTCATAATCCCTCAAGAGCAGTTAGTTTTCGACAAAGTTGAGCTAAGAAGGCATCAACATTTGTCTTCTCATAGAATGTTGCCTTCCTCTAAAAGCTTCATTTTCACTTTCTTCTCTTAAAAGCTTCCTTCCTCTAAAAGCTTCATTTTCACTTTCTTCTCTTAAAAGCTTCCTTCCTCTATAAGTATTAGTTTCTCATTTTTCTAGGAGCTTCTTTGTATATCATCCCATTCTATAAATATCTGCTATAATACAGTCTACACCATGTATAGTTACAGATAATTCCGTTGTGTTATTTTCTTTCTTGCGATTGGGCTCATATCAGTTGATGCTATGTAGGGCCCTGATCAGTCCCTGAATAGTTTACATATGACGAAAGTAGCATGGATGATTGTACTTAAGTCGGTTCTCCTCCGCTCTAAAAATACACTCTCTGCTACCCCAACTTAAAATATCCAATAGACTATCTTAGCAACTGGCTTGCAAAATGTGCCATTTTTATATAGCCGGGTTGAATTTGTAAATTTGGACACATTTAAGCTCAGGCAATAGATAAAAATAAAATTTCACATGCACGTCAATATCCACAATCCATACAAAACACTGGCTGCCATCTGTGGACACATTGAAGCTTAGAAACGTATAAATTGGAATTTCAAATGCATGTTAATACCCACCATCCATACAAACCACATACTGCTCTCTCTTTTTAACAGTACAATTGTGGACTATGTACTATTAGAACTACGAAGTCTCGTGAATAGAACTCATTTTATTTTCATTAATCCAAATAAATTTCTTTACTATTTTAAGAACATGTGATAACTCTTCTAAAAATCTAGAATTAAATTGCAATATCCATTTCTAAAGAAAATGATATTTTCTGTTAAGAAGCAATTGCGCTGTCTAAAGTCCCTAAATTCTGCAAATTGTCCTTACCATATGTTGTCAACCTCATGCATCATTTTCCCCTAGATTGACAAATTGTAAACCTCGTGCATCATTCTCCTTTAGATTGAAACATTCTAAATTTTTCCAAAACTGGAAGAGCTCCTTGCTCAGGACGGTCAGGGGCAAGCGCAGTCTTCGGGAATCACCCCTCGACTTCAGATTATGACTCTGATCTTGCACACAACAGTGAAACCTGATCTCTGTTACCTCCCTGCCGAGTAACATACATCAGTGAAACTTGCAGGTTCAGAGTCAATGGGAATGCACTTTTATTTTTTTCTTACAATCATAGCTTGTACCTGTTTGACAGCCTAACTAAATTAGTCCCTCCACCCTCGTCCTCCTAAAGTGAGCCAAGTGCTCTCCCTTAGATCAGACCTATACCCTTCCGTAGGTTGAAAGCTTTATATACTCTTTTATTAATAGTACGCCATAGGGGGCAGTTATATATATACGTAGGGATTATATACGTAGGGATCCCCTCTTGCCTCTACATGCATGTAGGTTAGGGTGTGGGTCAAGGGCCTCCCCCGATGTAGGATCATTAGGGCAGCTATATATGTTCAGTCCTTGAAAACGATATATATATATATATATGTTCAGTCCTTGAAAACGATATATATATATATATATATATATATATATATATATCGTTTTCAAGGACTGAACATATATAGCTGCCCTAATGATCCTACATCGGGGGAGGCCCTTGACCCACACCCTAACCTACATGCATGTAGAGGCAAGAGGGGATCCCTACGTATATAATCCTCTCACATCCAAAAGTAATTTTTGCATCCTCTACATCTTGAAATTTCTTGGCCATATTGAAAATGGCAGCCTATGTCGCAATCTTAGTAGAATATGACATATCAAGAATATCACTCACCTTGACAGAGACGTTCAATGAAACCTCATCTTTAATATCAATCTTGAAGAAAGCATTCTCTTCTCCCATTTAATTTCATAGGGAGTGGTCCCTCTATTGGGTTTAACACAGATCTTCTGCAATACATTACGCCCTCTAAATAGGCAAAAGGTAGAAAACCGTACTAAATCCAACACATGAGAATGAAAGCCCACAGAGTGGTACATGGCAATAAACTAGGGCTGTGTGCAAAGGAGGTCGGGATGGATTTGTAAGGGAAGCCTACACGTACAATCTCTAAGGAGATAGAGATAGCGGACCTTACTAAATCAAAGTTGTTATTAGATGGCAAACCAAGAGCTATAGGCATGAAGGTGCCATTAGGTGGTAATCAAAGAGCTCGTGGTGACAATGTGAAGATAACAATGAAGTAAATGAAAACAAGCACGCACAAAACTATCAAATACATGAAACATACAACATTCACATTTGCCCAACATAAAAATGAAAGAGATTAGGGTTAGGAGTACCTACCATGGGTTGACTTGTTGAAACATTAATCGTTCCCTTGGCTTTTCGCACTTTGCCAGAGACGGTTGTAGGTGAAGTCATGATGGATAGGTGAAATCCTCAGTAGACCAATGTTGGATATTCTAAAGATAGTATAAATCGTTGGTGTAGCTACTATCCTTGAAATCTTCATGCCCTGTATTACTAACTTGCCTTTCTTTGGTGTAAGCTCCACTTGACTCTAAATCTTATTCTTCTTCCTAGAGGGAGATTGTTAGTGTAAACAGACTGAATTGATGTTTTTGTTTATCCAGAAATGATGGAGGGAAGCCTATCAATATGGTTTGAATCCGTAAAAGTCAAAACTCAATTTTAGTTGGCACCATCAGCTTGGCTGATAACATACAATGAAATGAATGCATCATCAACCTAGCCAATGATGTCAGCCAAAACAAGGGTGCTAAGGGACGTCATCGATCAGGTCTATGATGTTAGCTATGAGTAGGCATTGTAAGAAAATAGGTCATAGGAAGGATTAGGAGGCTAAGGAGGAAACATGTTGATATGAAAGTGGTAGAAAGAAGGATACCATATGACACATCTCTTACGAAGTGTTGAAACCGGCCCACCCTGATCTTGATGTATGTAAATGCATACACTCAGGGATTAATACGCTGACATTTCCTTGGAAAATTAAATGTCAGTAAAGAAAATTCCATTGTGTTATTTTCTTGCTTGCGATTGTTCTCATATCAGTTGATGCTATGCAGGACCCTGGTCAGTCCACGATTTGTTTACATATGATGAAGGAAGAATGGATGATTGGGATTAAGCTGGTTCTTCTCAGCTCTAAAAATACACTTGGCATTCATACAGAGATCATACAGATGGAAGGTGACATTGCTGATGGAGAGGCTCTGCTACCCCAACTTAAAATATCCAATGGGCTATCTCAAAAACTGACCTGCAAAATGTGACATTTCTATATAGCCAGGTTGAATTTGCAAATTTGGACAGATTTAAGCTCAGGTACCAGATAAAATTAAAGTTTAATACGCATATTAATACCCACAATCCATATGAAACACTGGCTACTATCTGTGGACACATTGAAGCTCTGAAACAGATGAATTGGAATTTCACATGCATGTTAATTCCCATCATCCACATAAAACACCTACTGCTATCTCTTTTCAACAGTATAATTGTCGACTGCGTAATATTAGAACCAAGAAGTCTCATGAATAGAACTCATTTTATTTTTATTAATCCAATAAATTTCTTTACTCAAGAACATGTGATAACTCTTATAATCAAGAACATGTGATAACTCTTCTAAAAATCTAGAGCTAAATTGTTATATTCATTTCAAAAAAATTGAAGTTTTCTGTCAAGAAGTAATTGAGCTGTGTAAGGTCCCTAAATTCTGCAATTTGTCCTAACAATATGTTCTCAACCTCGAGCATCATTCTCCTCTGGATTGAAACATTCTCAACCTGCTGGTTCAGAGACAACATGAATGCACTTTTATAATTTTCCTCCACAGATCAAAGCATGTTCTTTCTTGTACCTACTCACTTACAATCATTGCATGTACCTATTTGACGGCCTATTTAGAGTATCTCCCTCCCCCTCATCCTCCTAAAGTGAGCCAAGTGCTCTCCCTTAGATCAAGACCTATACTTATTGGGAGGTTTCCCTCCAAACCAATAATTTGAAATCCAATGCTTGTTATGTCATTCCATGTGTATAAACCTTATAAAATGTGGTGAGGTGTTATAAATTTCTAGAGGATATAGGACGTATATCAGGTAGTTTCTAGTTTATAGGTGATGTCGAAAGTCAATATATGTTTGCTATCTATATGTAAGCTAGGAGAAACAGTCTCCTACATCCTTGTGAGATAGTTGAGAGAAAATCTCAACAATGAACTCTGAATACAAATCATGGAGAACCTCTAGAAGGTTGTTATTGTTCTAACCATAGTGATAGAATAGATGAAGAATAACAAGGAGGAGGCAGGACAGTCAATATGCAGTGTGTATTCGCTGTTGCATGCATGTTGTTCTATGTAACTCTGCCTTGTCACATTGAAAACAGAGAAACAATAAGAATTGCTTGAAGTTTCATTCTTTCCTGAGCTCACTTGGTATGTGTTGAATCTGTTTCCTAAAGGACTATATTTGCAATAAGAATCAATGATACTTTACAAAAAAATTGAGATCTATCCTGTTCTTGCAAATTATCACGCATTACACAAAGCTTATTGTAAAGAGTTAAAGGAGCATTCTCAGGCTTAAGTTATCAAAGGTAAAACTTGCACAGGACTCCCACAGAGCTCATCCCACTGGTTTTGGGTCGTGGAAAGGTCTAAAAAGAAAGATAAGTTGAATTTTCCCTTATCAGGTTCCCTGCTTTAGGGTTTAGACTTTAGAGCAAAATCTTAGTATCTTTGGTATTACACCATCTCCAAAGCTAAAAACTGGAACAAACGACCTGTGTAGGGTGCTCATTAGGATGAAAAAGGTAGCAAAGAGTTTCAGTGAAGTTGTAGGGAGGTCTGATTGGCAGTCCTCTTGGAGGACAGTATAAAACCGTCTAGACCTAATTGGTCATCCCTCAAGTGTGAACTGCACAATAGTTATACAGAATTGAACTACCGAACTTGGGAACCCTCTTAAAGGTGGAAAAGGGAATTTGAAAATGTTAACAGGGTTTGGAGAAAGTGAGTTTTAAAAAAATTACATATAAATTTGCCTAAAATCAGACTTATTAAACCGTGGCAGGACAGGTTTATAGAGACAAAAAGAATGATCTTGTGAATTTGACTCCAACTGTCATCTCTGCTCGATACTTCATGATTACAAGATTGAATCAGGTAATTAGACTCTGATATATCTCTGTTATCTGCAAGATTTCATTTTCTTAGCTTTAAAGTGGAATTAAGGTCTCATTGGTGAAGTACTATAATAGTAATATAACTTTGAATGAATTGAGATTTGATTTAAGAGTTAGACATCATCTTCCTTAAGGGAGATTACCAGTGCAAACAAAGTGAATTAATGTTGTTGTTTATCCAGAAATGATGGACGGAAGCCTATCAAATTATCAATAAGGTGTGGATCTGCAAAAGTCAAAACTCAATTTTAGTTGGTGTCATCTGCTAGGCTGATGACATACAATGAAATCAATGCATCATCAGCCTAGACGATGACATTGGCCAAAACAAGGGTACTAAGGGACGTCATCAATCAGGTCGATGCCATTAGCTATGAGTAGGCATTGTATGAAAAATAGGTCATAGCAAGGATTAGGAGGCTAAAAAGGAAAAATCTGTCGATATGATGGTGATATGAAAGTGGTAGAAAGGAGGATACCATTTGACACATCTCTTACGAAGTGTTGAAACCAACCCACCTTGATCTTGACATATGCAAATGCATCCACTCAGGGATTAATATGCTGACATACCTTTGGACAAATAGATCTCAGTAAAGAAAATATAATGTTTATGTAATCCCATAGAAGGGGGGCACCGAAATTCTATGAGGAGGTGTTACACACTAATTATAGGAGCAATCTGCCATCATAGTGGTTGCATAGTGAAAAAATCACGAGGTTCTGCTGCAATTTTATAGAAGATTAAATTTACAACTTTCAGTTTTTAGTTTCAAAAAAAAGAAGATGAAATTGGATTTTCCATAAGTTTCGAATTGGTAAAATAACTTCCAATAGAATAGGAGCAGGTGTGGGAAACCTCCAGCCCTCCTTATTCCCAACTGCTCGAAGTTTCTCCCTAAACTTTCCCCCTCCTCATTTTAAAAAAAAGACATTAAAATTTTATTTTTCACTTATTTCCATTTTTCATGGGGCCACTTGCTCATTTAAAATAGGAGCTCTAGCCCCTTGCATGGAACTCCTGCGTTAATCTTTGATATATTATGCAAGCCTCTACTGGTATTCTCTGCTTCAACTGAAATTTCACCTCCATGCATCCAAGCTCCAAATTAGTTTGGATGAGCAGACAACTATGCATCGATTTTCTCATACCATGGTAAATTCTAGAAGGATCGGCTGAGAAGCTTAAGGTCATGATAAACTGAGAAGTTCCTAATGTGAGAGTTATGGGTTCAACATTTCAAATCTATTGGTCTCTCTAAACTTGACGAATTGATGATAGATGACATAGGGAGTGGATTTTGAGCTTACCCCTGATTACAATCCTGTGGGTACTTACCCCAATAAGGAGTGGTGAGCTTCTATTCAACAATTTTGTTGCTTTGTAGCCAAGATTCAGGCAGGGTGAATAAATATTAATATGGGGTGTGGAAAAGGAAACTGCTGTACATCTCTTCTTTAATCGTGTTAATGTTCAGTTTTCTTAGTATCCCCTGCTTCGAGTGCACTTGAAACTAAATTTGGTAAAGGCCTGGAATTTTGGAAGCTCGAGGGTGAAGAAATTTATGGCATTTTTTAGTACTGGTGGTGCAAATATTCTTATGAAATAGTGTTGTTGGGAGGTTAACAGACAGTAATAGAAGAATTCATTTTTCGGGTGGTCATGGATTTGGGTGCTTTGTTCACTCTTTCAAGTCTATGGAGCCTCTTCATATTTCTGCTAGTAGCAATAGCTGCCCTTTCCCTTCCAGTGGATTGAGTCCTGAGGTTATCATTGTGATTTCTAATCCCTCTAACCTACAATTTTACAAGCTGACACAGGAGTAGAAATGTGATGAACAAAGGACCAGGGTCTGAAACCTTTAGTTCTTAACAAGGCTTTGACGATTTTGTAAAGATGCAAATGCAATTGGGAAGTGTGATGTAAAACTCAACAAACTTTTTTTTGCATCCTCCTAGCGTGTACCAAAATGGGAGCTTTAGACAGGAATATGGAGATTCATCAAAATAAATGAAAAGAGGATTTTGTCGAAAATTGGAGCTGTGACTGCCCTGACAGACATCTATTCAAAATGTGAGCACACATTGTTTGAAAAATCCGTGAAATTCAAAAGGAAAACATTTTAAAGGTATAGAACCAAAGATTGTTATTTTGAGCTAGTGAGGCTTAGGATTCAAACACATGCAATAACTTCAAAACATATAAAGCCAGAGATTTTGCTTTTGAAATGCTGAGACTCGGCTAGAATGCACACACCCTCTTCTTCATCCATCCAGCTTACTATCCCAGCCTCATCAGGGTCGTCAATTATTAGCAACAATTCCCCAGCTTGTGCTAATCTTGGAACTTTGAGTAAGGGTATGAAGATCTATAAAAAATTAAAAAATCTGGTGAGATGTTGCAGCCCTAATTGTTTCCGAAGTTAAAAATTTTGGTTTGCAGTTTCTGTCAATCAAACAGTCTGTCAGAGCCTACTTCAGGCTTTATTTCCTTTCATAGTCAATAATATTAGCTGGTTTTACATACGAATGTAAAAAACTTATTTCAAAATATACCTAGGGTTTTAAAATCATCAAAGAATTTGCTTGTGTGAGACACCATACTAGATTGTTGGTGATGCCACTCTAAACAAAATATACTATAAATCAAATTCTACAGATTTCACCTTGAAATTGACAATCTCTACCTCTGAATGCTCCATGCGAGCCCCGTTATGAAAAGACCAATTACTGTCAACACACACATGTTTTCTACGAGTGTTAGTTCTGACACTTGGTGTATATTCTCCTCCATTGATGCTGTTTTCTGCTGTATTCCCACGCTGTAGCTCTGTAGGTGCAGCTTACAGGCAAAGTAGCCATCTGAAAACCTTATTATTTCTGCGCGTACAATCCTGGATGCAACCGGTTTGAGATTATGTTCAAGCTCCTCGTATGATCTTGCCAATATGCACAATTCTTCTTCATGCGGTGGCTGTGAGAAAACAGTGGTACTAGTCATTTCGTGCACCGTGCATAACAACACTGAAACTAAACCCCTATTTTTTATTTGAAGCCCTAGGCTATTCATACATGTTTACATTTCCAATTCATTCAGCTTTATTTTGCATGCGTTTTTTATTCATTCTAATATTTTACGTTTTCTTTGGAGTTCTTGTTTTTGGTTTTTAAAAACCAAAGTGATATTGATAGATGGTGAGAGGGAAGACTGTCGATCTAAAAATCATACAATTTTTTGTTTAATTATTTATTTCTCAATCTCTTGTTTCTGTCACGACCGTAATAACAAATTGCTTACATAGAAAATGGCAAAGTGGTAAGGGTACAAACTCCATCTACAATGAGGGGCATATGGAATTGAGATCAACTATTCATATCATATACACCATCATCTTCTTTGCAATAATAAATGATAGAGTGGATTCATTATTATTGTGCTTATTTATGATACTAATTGTCATTCAAATATAGGACCTAAAATTTCATGGAGTTTTTTTCAATATGAAACCTTAAATTATATGGAGTTGTCATTCTAACGCGGGTCCTCAAATTAGTTGATAATTTTTTTCTAAACTAATATTGTCGACCTAGAATGTCATTGTTATGAATGTTTTGTCAGCTTCTTTAGTTACATGAGAACATGACAAGCTCTATGACTTATGTTGGCTCTCAAAAATTATGAGCACTCGAGTTTATGTGCATATGACGGGTGTGGCCTGACATAAATAATGAATGTATATTGTTGGAATGCAGAGCACCCGACACATGAAAATGGGATATGTGGCATCAGTTTTGGATGTGGCATCAGTTCTAAAAGTGGCATGTTGGGAGAAGTTTTGTAGAGAATCGGTTAAGGCATGAAGCGAAGCCCAGAAGAGCAGGGATTACATCACATGGTGAAAGCTTGTGTGGTCGCGTCAAGATGATGATCATGCAAGGAAAAGGTGAGAGACCAGGACAATGTGAATGTGTGCCTTGTGGCACAATGTCCACACCCTAAAAGTACCCATTACGCATTATGACCTCTGAAAATGCCCGTATCATCCCTTAGTTGTTACGCAACCATCTTACAACCATTTTCAACACCATTCGACACATTCCGCTATTTTTTTTTATTTAACGACGTTTTACGACATTTCACTATATCGTCGTAACCAATATTTTCATTCGTCTCGTTCTTTAAAATGACCTCTTTATTAGTTATACCATTTGCATAATGTCCAACAAGAATAGTAAATCCATTATTCACCCATATCCCACTTCTAGAATTAATTAATTAATTATATTGCATTCACTATATATTATACACCCATTTGGTTAATTTAACTAGCTATTTAAATAAATAAAACAAATTGAATATCCTTGTTATCCACTCATCTCCACTTCATTGGTCACTTCACTAGAGTTGACTAAGCACCCACTTTGGTGAGGTGGCTCATGTCAAGTTGTAGAATCCTAAAAACATGGAAGCAAATATGCACATATACTTTAGAATAATTCAAAAGCCAACCAATTTGAAATAAAATCCCCTTTATTCCTCATTCACAAGGTCAACTGCACAAGAATAAATCAATCATGTTGAATAAAAAAAATGGAATCAATAGCCTACAACTCTATCAACCCCACCTTTCTCAATCCATGATTTTTTCTTCATCTATAAATAAGAAGTTCCACTCCTCTCAAATCATCATTCAAATTTTGAGAAATTTACATTGTTATTATGCCAAATTGTCATTGGAAATTAATCTTGCATACCATTATGTTATCCATTTGATCACCCAATCATTCAGTCATTCAATCTGCATTGTTCGTAGCTTAGAATACTTCTGTTCAGAGCATTTTGGGAGCAATCACAAATCAAGAGGTTCAAGTTCATCCAGGATTCAACAACAGTGTCACTTCACCCCACTCTTTAGTCTGATCCAATCTAAGGCACGACAAAGAGCTACTTGCAAAGGTTTGCATTTCATTTATTTGTGTGTTTCTTTATTGTTGAGTATTTTCACTTGTTCATAATTTGGTATGCCTAGTGGGACACCCACAAATTTTTAATCATTTGTTGTAAAGCTAATATCATTTTCATGTTCTTTTTTGGTGTTTGGAGGTTATTAACAGATCTGCAGGTCCTTCCGTGAGTTGGATTGAAAGTTGTTTGTACCAGAGAGTTTTTTCTTTCCAACTTTAACTTAATAAAATGCAATAACAAAAACAAACTAACCTTGGATAAATTTCTTCCCTTTTTCGCCAACAAAGAAACTTACAGATCAAAGACAACTAAATAAAATAGATTAGATAGATAGGATAACGAGTTGCTTAGGAAAGGTCGATTCCAAGAATCGAAAGGGACTTCCTTAAAGGATATCAACTTGTTTTTATATAATTAAGCATATTTCCAATAATGATAAAGATATATAGATGACAAAGATAGATAAATAATGGATAAGAAGCAATAGAACTTAAGATTGAAAGGTAAGTCTTGTGCAACTTCAAATGTGGCCCAAGTGAGAGTGTATGTAATTTGGATGGACTCGAAGTATCCGTACCAAAATTCCTATGTCTCTTGCTAGATCTCGTGGAGGAACTCAAATTTATCTTTGATGTCTTCTATGTCAGTGGCAAATCATATTGCACACAGAGTAAATTTGTGATGGATGTTGCACTGGGGAACAAGGGAACAGTTCTCTTTGTTCTACCAAAGGTTGATTTGGCTGATCCTACCCCTATTGACCCTAACTTATTACAAAATGTCTATGTTCATGACCTCAGAGCTTGGCAATATGGAGAACAAGGTCCCAAAACATGAAATTTGTCTCAAGATTGTGATATTTTCCTTATTTTCCAATATTTTCCATGTTTTATCCATGAAAACACTTCCCAAAAACATGGTTTGTCCAAAATCCAATCATATTCTTCCTAAAACATCCAAAAGATCCTACGAGTGATTTTGGGATAACAAAAGCATGAGATGGAAGAATTGAAAAGACATCAATTATTGTGGCGGTGATACTTTCAAATGAAAATATTCCATCAAGTGGTAATGTTGCATCATGTAGTACTCCAACTTCCAAAAGGTATCACTTAAGGGACACCTCAAATTTTGTCAATTTGTTAAAACAAGGTATCATATGGAGAAAAATAAGAAAAGAGGGATTTGGTTAGTCGATAACACGGAAATGTGTAAAGAGTGGAAAAGAGGAAATTTTGAGTTTTTTCATTTTGGTGGGCTATTTTACTGGCCATCTTTATCCATGGATAAAGAGATATTTAGATTTTTTCATTGATATTCCATTGGAAATTTTGAGATAACTCCCATCTAATTTTGTGTTGAGTCTCCATTATTTAAACTAGGTATTTTTTTAACACTAGCTCATCTCGCCTTGTTTGTGAAAGAGATTACAACACTTTTATTTATCTTCTATGTTTGGTAATTTAAATTTTTTGTTTTGATCTCTTAAGGGTTAAATAATTTCTTAAAATCTAAGATTTGGGTTTAGATAAAATTATGAGATGCATTGAATATTGTGATCAGTAATGGTAATTGATTCATCCATTTGATATTTTTTTGTAGTGGACATTCAGGCACACCTTTTATAACCACTAAGAACATTCATAATATTGTTGATTTTATCATATATATATATATATATATATATATATATATATATATATATATATATATATATATATATATATATATATAAAGAAAGGAATTATTAGTGATTTTTGACTATTTGTGATATCCTTATACCTCGATTCATTATTCTCTATTATGTGATTGTTTTAGCTTCATCTTTTTTTCTATTATGCGTCATCTCATTAGGTAGGCAAGTGTTTTTTTCCAATCCGGTGGCATTAGTTTTGTCTCTACCACAACCGTTGTTGTGGGATGTTGGCTTCTATCGTTTCCTCTGCTCTTTCTCCAATACCTTAAGGAATTATTGTATTGGAACTATTATGGGTAATAAGATTTGTTATGTTATTTCAATATGTATTCTTTTGTGATATTATAACACTATAGATGGAGCTCAATGTGAATTCAATGATGAATTTTAAAAAAAATCTATGCTTTTTAGTTTGGAAGGAGAATGAAGGGAAGTAGATTGCATAAGATTCAATGCAACATAATGACATGAAATCTAGCCCTATTATGTTTTTCTTCCAAAGCGCTTATTAATGAAATGTTAAATTGAATTCTCTTATTCGGTTATTGTGTCCTTGTTTTAATTTTCCTTATATTTGTTCACTGCTAACATGTAATTTAATTGTTTTTATGAATTTTTTGATTATATGCTTCAAATAAATGATGTCAACTACTCTAACCAAGTTTAAAACAATGATATGTTGAATGTTTCTCCAATGTGTCAGTCTTTTGAAGTTTACCAAAATATTTCATTCCATTCAAGCCTTTGTTTGTATAAAAATGTCTCTTCCCACGGCCCTTTCATATGAACCCTTATTTATTATATTCTCATTGGCCTAGGAATTTTCCCTTTATAATATATTTTTAAATGTGTTTCCTTGGTTCAATCACACATTTATTTGGTTCCATCTTTGTGTATTAACTGTGAATGGTCAGTAATACATGTTACTCTTTTGTCATGTTAGATTGAATATGGGTTTTTTCTTCGACTAAATAAAAAATCCTCCCTTTTATGTCAGATTGTTTTTGTTTCCTCATGAAATTATTATTATTACATAAAATCTCATATTGTATAATAATTGGATAAAAAATCCTCATCTTATTTAATAAATGACCCCAAAATCAAGGAAAATGTTAAATATCTAGAGGGTGCATATATATTATCATGAATATGTTTATCACATAAATTAATGTTGAATGGTGAGATTTGTAAATGAGTGGTGTAGTGATAATAAAGATATCGTGTGTCACATAAATTTTAACAGAAAATTATATTTTGAACTAAGCTCTCAATACTCTTTCACATTTTGTCTCATTACAGTTAGGTTTCATTTTCCTAATCAACCCCTATGTTATGTTGCAATGCAATCAACTTAATTTTTAAATGCATCGTTTCAATTGCCCAATGTTATATGTTTTATCTTTTCTATTTTTGTTAGTATTAGGAAGATAATTCTATATTTAATATTTGTCTATAACAATATAAGTGAAGTTATTTTAATAGAAATAATTAATATGTAAGATTTAATTGATGACATTATTAATTAATTTTTTATTTGACAATATTTTTGTGCTTCCTATTCTAGATTAGTTAAACCAAATGAGAAATCAAGAAACCTTAAAATATGGGAGGGTTTAGTGAACCACATGATATGGATGGTGATAAAATGGTACAGGCGCACAAGAAATGATCGTCCTCGCTGCGAGTCTTCAACTTACACAACAATGAAGACTTAACAAGAAAAAGGATTAGTAAGGTATATGGTGGGTTGCTCAGTGAAGTCGGTTACGGGAAGCGAAACCTTCCTAGAAAGGATGTTAGCCCACGTGATATTAACAAAAGGATAATAAATGACGTATAGAGATATACTGGTAACAAAAATCTAAAATAATGATTTGATAAATGAAGATAAACTGAAATGATAACTGATAATTTACTAATGCTAAAAAATATGAACAAACTAGAGTGGGTCAACGGTGACCCAAAAGTACATAGTACGGTCGACAGTGACTAGAGCAGAACTGATCCAAAATATATAGAAATAGGGGCAGATACTAGTTTTATGATGTCAAGATAGATGGCAAAATGCTGAGAGCCATGCAAAATATCCTCAACAGGGAGAAACGGAAAGAATGCAAGGAAATTGGATGGCTAAGGGGAACCACATGGACATTAGGATGATATTAGTGAACTAAGAATGCCAGAGCTTTGATATGATTTCTAGCTTGTTTCAAAAGGGGGGGGAGGATCTTATTTATAGCCTAAGGGTGAGATTAATTTCGGTGTGTATTGGGTTTGTTGGAAAGAAGAAAATCTTATACGATGTATTGATGACTTAAGAGACTCTACATACCCCAAAAAAGGATAACAAAATTAGGCATGTTATTGAAATTGGATATTAAAAAATCCTATGACATAGTTAATTCGAGTTGAAATTAAATTGAGATGTATAACTACCAAACACTTTTTAAATATCTTTTTTGTTATTAAAGTGACACGTGGATGCAAACATTAACGTCTTGATGATGCAATTTTTATTGACGCTTAATCTTCATATTAGTATGCGCTCATATTGCATGGCTCAACAAAGGTTTTTTGTACAATGGTGTTTGTTTTGAAGGGAGAAAGACATATGACATCAACCATTGTAACTATGTTATACATTTTAATATCATTTCGAAGGATTGAACTTGGTAGAAATTATGTTGGACAGAGGGGTGCAACTGGTTTAATCTAGCTTTAGCTTTTGGAGATAATCAAGTTTGTATTTTTTTTTCTAAATTTAAATCCTACATGGGTTAGGCAACACCTTTTATACCACTATACACACCATTTGACTACAATACATTTCATAACTTGATGTTTTTTGAGACACTATTTTCATTTTGTTGACATGTATTCGATGACATAGTATACCATTTAAAACTTAAATCCCAAAAAGGGGTCAGGGTTATTAAGACAGTTGTGGATGACCTATATTCTAAGCCTTGGTTGTAGATAACCTTTATCACTTTCACGCCGAGGAATGCCTTTATTTTTTTTTCATTTAGATATCAATGGTTGCCCCTTTTTTTATAAGTCAAGTGTTTTTTGATAATCAAGTCTATGTGTTTTGTCTTGATAATAGACATTGGTTTTACGCCTTTTTAATGTGAGTATTAAGTTGGCAGTTGAATTATGCAATGAATGTTAAAATCTTATTTTACAGATTAAAAAATAAATATGCTATTTTTTTAGAAATATGATTTAGTTACTTGTATTTGCATTTTTTTCTTATGATGTTTATTTGCATATATATTTAGCGAAACTATATCGTTAACTATTTGCTAAAAAATCCAATGATTTTTAATTTTTGGTAAAATGAGGGTTTTGGCATGTTCCCTACCCTGTTACAAAAGGATCTACAATCCAGATATGACCATATACATTTCATGAGTCAGAACTAAACCAAACATAAAAAAATAGCTAGTGCATACAACATAAAACCATCCCAAAACCAGTAAAAATGCACAGTTCAGAAAAAGTCTAGAACCACCAAAAAACCATACAAAGAGCTATAACAGAGACTAAGAGGGAAAACAAAATGGAATCAACTATGATTGAAAATATGGATAGAGTGCTGCACAAGATCCATAATTTATTTGTCCCTCTTCTCAATTTCCTTCTTCATGTCAGTCCACGCCTTTTCCTTTGTTATCTCTGTTATTGAGTTCATTGGTAAACTTGCTACTATTATTTCTAAAAGCACTTACCTCATTCTAGAGTTGACTTCTACCTTGTGTGGAGTCAAGGGCTAAGATAATAGTCGGGATCTTGTTCCATCCATTGATCATATCGATATTCCACAAGACAACGTTATCACCTGAAGCTCCCCTAGAACTAACACAAATAATATTAACATATCTCCAGACTTTGCTGCCCAAGATTTTGAAAATATTTACATCCATTTTAGACTTGTGTAACACCAAAATGGTAGGTTTATAATTCATAATAAAGTCTTTCAACATTATTTTCTTGATTGTATTGTTGAGGCCTCTTACATTCCAAGTAGTGATCTTCATTTAAACTTTAGTGTATTTCCTTGGCCCTTTATGATCCAAGGTTGATTGCTTTCTTGTTGCTATTTCTTTTTGTGTGATTATTTTTTCCTCTTTGGTTGATTTTTTTCCTCTAGTGTTGCATTCTCCTACATCTGCTCTTTTATGCTTAAGAGTCTTAGAGGATGAGGTTTCTTGATTCTTGTTTTTTCCCTTAATAGGAGTAACCAAAATTTTTCTTTCCTCATATTTCTTTAGGCTTGATCCTTGTCATGGCTCTGTTTCTTTTCCTGGAACTTCTTCCTTTTCTTCCTTGGTCTCTCTTGAATTTTCCTTCTCCTATTGTATTTATTCTTTCCTCTGCTCCGGTAATTATTTTGTTTCATCTTGAGTCATTTCTTTTGAATCTTTACCTTCCTTTTGAGTTTCATCTTCCTTCTGTTCTCCCCAATCATTGGTTTTCTCGTGTGTCATCTCATTCTCTGTCTCCTTTTCTTCCAATTCTATGTATGGTATTAATAGTTCCTCTAGTTGAGTTTGTTAAAAAAACTCCCCTTCCTCCAAAAATACTTTATCTTGATTTTCCATGCTCTCCAGAGGAGGGTTTTCCTTCCCTTTGAGATGGTTTGTTCTAAGGTTATCCTTGGTTTCTTTTTCACTACCTTGTCCTGTATATTTTCCTTACTCTAATACCCTTATTGATTTTTATTTCCATTCAATTCTTCTTTTGGGATCCCTTATGTTTCCATTGTTATTGTTTCTAGGGCAATATTTCATGTCGTGACCAAATTTATTGCACTTCTTGCATCTTGGAATGGTAGTTTCATATTCCAGTAATTGTCTCCATATACCTAGCTTAGAGTGAAGATTGATTATATATGGTAAATCTCTTTCTAGGTCCACATTTACACATATTCTTACATAAGTTAGTCTTGTTCTTACCTTAGTAGCACCATCAAAAGCCACTAGAGAACCAAAAGATCTTGCTATACCTGTTAAAACATCCTCATTTAGCATATGGATTTGCATGCATGCAAATGACATGCAACAGTGTGGGAATGAAGTCCCTCCTCAATGAAGGTGAGGCTGCCTTTATTGAAAACCAAAACTGTATTTACACATGTACATTCAAAATTGTATGTGGGGGGTGTTTTGGAACATCAATGGAAAGAAAAGTGAATGAGGGAGATGGAATGGAATGAAGGAATGAAATGGAAAGGAATGAATGGAAGGAACATGCAAGAGTTAGGTAAAAGCAGAGCCTAATATTGCATGGAGAAGAACAATAAATAACTAACACAAATAAAATGGAGTTTGCATCAATTAAACGAGAATGAGTAAAGGGAACACACATGAGCAAGTAAATAATCAGAGCTTGATCACTGTGAACTAGAACAACAACTTAATAACGTTGACAATAAGATCAAAGACAATATTTGCATGCAAGATTTAAACATCTAACATCTAATGAACATAAGAACATCAAATGTTACAAGAGACAATGAATGAGACACAAAGTTCATATTTCATTAACTCCAAAATGTCTTCACAAAAGAACACAAAGTTTCTTCTTGAAACAAAGCTTGCACACAAAAGTATTTTCTTCTCCTCTCTCAAAGTCACCCTTTACAAATGAGCCCCTCACTTCCTTTTATAACCCAAAAGTTGGTTACAAAGTAGTTAGGGTTTTACATGAACATTAAATAGGGCACTTAAGTGACCTTTGAATTTTTCAACCAACTTTATTAAAAGTAACTAAAAATAGAAATCACTTAAGTCATCCACAGTTTTCTGAAAGCAAACTCAATAACAACATCCTTTTCTTAAAATCCCACTTTTAAAACATACAATAATAACCAGTGCCTTATCCATTGAAATGGGGTCTGCCTATCTCAAACGTATGAGAAATGGACTCTCCCACTTCATTAGATACCAAGAAAACTATCTCCTTGAACCATCAGTGAAATTAGGATCTGTTGCTTTCGCCAATTGAAAGGATCTGAACCTTCCCAATGTTTTGAACATCTTTTCTTCTTCTGGAGGTTCATTTGGTCGAAGAATAGCCTCACAAAATACCTGTAATTCCAAAATCCTACCTGGCATATCATTTAGATTAACCATCTTTGATTGAGCATTCTCAAACAAGTTCTTTAATTTGATGCAACGCTCCATTGAAGCTGAAGAGAAATTATTGGTGGGAGTATACATGTCCTTAAACAATTGTGAAAATTGCTCTTCCACATGTTCCGATGAACACCTTTGATTATGCTCATTTATGAGGTTGCAAGGGATCTCAGCTATGAATTCTTGAATCAAGGTGAGTGAAGTGAAGGCTTCATTGCATACGCTCTCATAATGGATCATAGAATCCTCGAGAAGCGTCTTCCTTGATTTGAGATGCAGACACCAAAGAAAATGTGTCCCTCGATGTTCAAATTTGAGAATTCCTTCAATGGCTAAAATGAAGGATTCCATACTCGTCATCTCCTATAGACTAGGAAATATCTCATCCAAATTTGATATGTTAGAAACAAAAGTTTCCTTGAAAGAAAGAATTGGATCAAGATACGCACTGACATCTTCATGGAGCTTAACCGCTGTTTTGATCATCTCTTGGCCTAAAATGAGAATCTCTGAAAGCCAAGTTTTAGTGACATGGCCCAATGTGTTTATTTCTTTTGATAAATTGAGAGTTTCTTCATCAGGGGCAGCCACTGCATCAGGTACTAGGAAAGTGGATGATATGGGATTTATCAGATGTTGAACATATTCCACCAATTGATTCTTTTCAGCCTTGAGCTGAGAGTTCTGAGACTTATATTTCTCAAGTCTCTTTAGCACGATATCAATTGAATCTCGAGCCATCGCCATGTCACTTTCCAATGTGGACCTCCCAAGTCCAAGTCTGGAAACTTCATAATCAACAGATGTCATGGCATCACGCTCCTTGTCAACTTGTGGGATGGCAAGATCCACAAATCTGTTTCCATCACTATCCACCATTATTCGAGAAAGCACTTTAGGCTTCTTGGGAATGACATCATTTGAAAGTTTGAAAAGGGCATCAAAATCAATGTCAATTGCCTTGACAACCCTCTTCCTTTTCTTGACTTCGCAATCAACCCAGAAAGGAGTATCATTCACTATTTCTGCATACAAAATCCTGGAGCTCGAAGCAACATTCTCATTGTTCTCGACATCATGAGATTCTACAAGAATCCTTTCCATGACCTCGATTTCAGGAGAAATAACCTCGATATCCACCTCCTGATCATTTGGGAGATTTTGGGAAATCTCTTCGTGAACTGTAGGTTCCGAAGTGTTCGATATTTGGACTACCTACACCTGAGTGGACACTTGTGCAAGGCATGGCTGAGGATCGTTTGTCATGAGCTTCTGAGAACTATTAACAATGTGAGTAGAAGAATCTCTACTTGAAGTAGAAAATCCTGATACATGCTCTCTTCCTTCACTGGGGCTAGGACCCTTAGATTTTTCTCCTCGTGACACATTATTCGATGAAGTGGATTTTAGAAACCACTCCTTTCTTTCTTGTTGCGTATGATTGGATGGCACAGAGGTTGATTGAGAAGGGGATTTGGTTGAATGGAGACCTCCTCGAGTTGGAAATTTTTGTGATCCTGAAGTATGATCTTGAATTGATTGTAACTTGGCAAGTTCTCTTTCATACCAAGATATGCTTCTTTCAAGGATCAGTTGATTCTTGCTATCAAGAGAAAATTCATCTCTTTTGGTCCAATCAATTCAGGGCAATGGGGTAAAAGCAACTGCATCATATGAAGGATCAATAACATCTTCATCATCATTTATGAATGAATCTGGAGGGTTCTTGATGCGAAAGGCCTTGATCTGAGCAAGGGTTAGGTGAGAAAACTCTCATCTTCTTACTTCATGCTCGTTTGAACAGAAAACCTAGAAATCTTTCATGGTAGGGTTATGTTGATACTTTGCTCCAAGAATCTTCTGCATATATCCATTGATATCAAACTGGGCTCTCTTCACATATGGATGAATTGTGATGAGGGAAAACTCTTTTTCCATGAGTTGTGCACTGAAGAGATTTGGACATTGGTATTCCCTGATTTGGATTGGGAAATGAATTCCTGAGCGATGTTTGTCACTGAGAAGACAGTGAACTTGGAATAGTTGTCGTGCAAGCTCCATCAATGCCCATTTGTCATTGACGTACTTAGGAAGTTTCCATGGAGTACCTGCAAAGCCACTTACGTGAATGTAGGAAAAGGATGAGAATTGAATAAACCAGGTTCCCCATTGGGAAATGACATCCATGGCTTCTTTAGAAAATATTTCCTCTGTATTCCGATTCAGGTTCCGAATCACGTGGAAGGTGAATGCATCGTTGACTCTTCTGAAATGGTGAGAGCTATTTTTGAAACTTAGTTGTGGATAGTAATGGAAGACACTATTTGATGGACCCATGACTCCTCTTGTTTCGAGTCCCAAAAATAGCTTTCTTCTTGCCACTGCGTAAGTCAAATATGATGTCATGTAGAAGCATCCAGTCATCTTTACTTCGATCAATTGTTTGTGAAGGGTATCACTGATGATGGTGGCCCAATCCACAAACTCTCTCTTGGCAAGGATGATACAGATAAACTGATACATCCATGGGTGGAAAATCCTGGCAGAGGGTAAACCGAAAACTTGACTCAGGAGAGTAATCATGTCCCCGATTTCTTCCACGAACTCAATGTGGTACAGTTCTTTAGGAAGCCGGTCAATTTGAGGCCTCTTGGTCACTAACCAGTTGTTATTAACCATCTTGCTCCACCTGAGGGGTTCTTCATCCCAAAATTCTTGTGCTGACTGTCGAGTGATATCCGCATTCTCAGGGAAGTCAGGTATGCTGAGAAATTCCTCAATGTGCTCTGGTGTGATTAAGAGGAAAGGCTCATGATTATCTTTAAAAATTCCTCGTCTCTCAGGATCATAATGCTCTGTGCAAGTGATAACCAGCTTCTGGACACTGCACTGAGACAGGAAATGTTGTTGCTTGGGGTAGACCACTATGGTAAAGCCTATCCGAGAATATGGTTTTGCCTTCAGCTTTCACCTAATCGCAGAATTGTTGCACATTGATGTGACCCAGATTTGTATCAGTGATATTGTCATATGCCGACTTGATGGAACTGGGAGGGATGATTCCTTGGAATTCGTACTTGAGTGCAGACTTATTCGATTTCTCCACTGGCTTCCTTGATCTTCCTGCAAATTTATTAGATTTTTCGGCCATTATGAATTTTACAAAAAAATGACTTAAGCACGTAAAACAATGCAAATGGGGCTGGGTCTCAGTCTCTGAAACCCCCATTAATGCAAGAAAAATATGACTCATTTTAATATTATTATTATTATTATTTTTAAAAATAATAATAATAATTAGTCCTGGTTACAATTTTAATTTTTTTAATACATCACACCAAGACTAGGTTACAATTTTGATTCTGGTGACAACAATTTATTTATTTTTATTTAAAATAATTAAAATCTCCTGATTTTAATATTCCACATGGATTTTTAATTTTAATTTGCTTTTTAGCGTGAATTCTTCTTGTATTTGCATGAAAATCACCTGATTTTAATGAATGCATACTTTGAATTTACTTCTTCCTTGCGATCTTTTGATGATGCGTGACTAGTAACTTGCTTAATTCTTCTGCAAATGCGTGAAATGAATGCATGATCCTTTAAATGCATGGAACTTTTTTCTTCCTAGCATTAACAATGACTGTGGAAATGACTTATTCACTTTGGTGTTTTTGTTTGGGAAAACTTTTTATTTTGTGCATTCTTCCTTTTCCTTGCTTCTTGTTTGTGGATATGTCTTTTTGTTGTTTTTACTCTTGGGCATTAAAACTTCCTTCTTACAATGTGGAGATTTTCCTTGTCCCTGTTTTATCTTTGGCCTGTGTCTTTACCTTTAGACTGTGGCCTTTAATGACAAAATGCGCTTTTTTTTTTTCCTTCAGGTTGTGTCCCTGGGATGTTAAAACTTTCTCATCATGGATGGAGCTATTCTAAAAAAACGTGGGATTCCTTGCTTTGGAAAACTGTTGGTTTCTTTTTTTTTTGTCTTTCTTATGTGTGGGATGTCCAAAAAAATTCAACTGTTCTGAAAAGTGCATGGAAACTATTGGTTATTTTGTTTTTCTTTGAACAACTTTTTTGGATTATATTTTCCTTTTTCCCTGCGTGGTGAAAAGTAATTTGACTTTAAAAGAACCCAATTAAAATTTCACAATTTTCCTTGAATAATTCTGCGTGGTGAATTTTAATTTACTTTTCCTGTGTGAATGCGTGATGGAAATCTTCAAAACTGTTTTCCTTATTGCGTGAAAAATTTTTCTATTTTCTTTCCTCAAAACCAAGTGCGTGGAAGGAGCAATTTCCTATTTTATGTGTCATTTTATTTTATGCATAAACAAATGTTGGATATTCTTTTACAAATTGTCTTCTTCATGCATTGGATCTCTTATCTCAATGCTTGGTTTTCTTCTTTTATTGGTAATTATTCTGCTCTTTGGCCTATGCGTGGTGATTTGTTGAGGGATGTGATAAAATATTACTCTTTCCTTCAAAAGAAATAAGAAGAAATTCTCCTTCACTAAAAATTCCAACGAGTTTGATGGGGAAATGGTTATGAGGAATTAAAGAAGCTTCCTGTAACCGTTTCTTATTCCCGTTGAAATAACTGACACCTCTTCTTTCGGGTAGTGGCATTAATTGTCATGGGAAAGTCAGAAATAAACAACCATTTACTAGTAGAAATGACAAAGTAGGTTGGAAATCCCCATTTTATTTCCCCATGTGGGAAATCAGGATATTTTTTACCCATTTACCAATCCATTGATTTGGCAATCAGTGGAAGAAATCCCACAAGCGAAGGATTAAAATAAATTTTCCAGGAAAGGGGAAATCTGGGTACGGGAAGCCAATTTGGCATCCCCGACAATGGGAAGCGGAAGCTTACTTTTCCCCCGACAATTAAAATAAATCTTATCGAATGAATTTTAATTAATATTTATTTAATTAAAAACCCCAAAGTTATTAAAAATTGATTTTATCAAACAAAGAGTAATTAATTAATTAATATTTAATTTAACGCAGTTTATGACCTAGCGGGAGGAGTTCTTGCCCGAAATGGATGAAACGAAGACCAGAATGATCACAAAAATGAGACGATCGTGATGAGGTGATAAATCACACAAAGTAACACTTTTGAAAATTTTCAAAATTTCCATTTTTATTAATTTTAGGTGTGGTGCTTGATTTTTGTCTTCTAAAAAACATAATGTTAAAGAGGAGGGGAACACCATTTCAAACACACCACTTTTTCTTACCTTAGGGTAATTAGGGTTTGAAAATAAAAACCTAATCAGGATAGGGACCTCAACCAAATTAATAAAAGATTTCATAAATAAGTGGGTTCATGGAATGATTTATCCATATTAATTTTTAAAAACCTTTATTGGGGATAGAGATCTTAGAAACTAACATGCAATCAAAATAATAGAGATAAGTGTTATTTGGAAAATTAAGTTTTGTAAGATTTTCTACATATAAGAAATTAAAAGAAGTGGTTCGATGTGGATATCCTAATTTGTGAGATAGTTTTTTGATGTGATCGTATGTTTGATTTCAAATTCTTATTTAAAAATGGCAGATGTGGTGGGTAGGATACTTTAAGATTGAACAATAATTCAGCTACATTTATATTTGAAAGGGCCAACAATCATTATAGTATAGAGCATCGTTATAGTAAATATGTATGTGTGGTTTTAGGTCCACATTACTTACATCATTTTTTACTCGATGCCAAATTACCTTCCACCAAAAAGATAAGAGTTTTGTAGCCTTTGCTATGGGTGCATCGGATTCACATTGTATTGTTACATGTAAAAAAAATCAACTGCAATTGATCATCATCAAGCTTGCGAAAAGAGGGATGGATTTCCTACTTAGAATTGTAACATGCAACTTGAACATTCAATAACCTCAACATTGCTTTCTTGTGGTGGTGAATCAAGTCATTTACATTGAACAAATGGGGTACAATTGGATTAATCTAGCTTTACATTTTGGAGATAATTAAGTTTGTATTTTTCTGAAATCAAAGCTTACACGTGTTAGGTAACATCTTTTACACCATCATATGCACCATTTGATTGCAACCCATTTTTGTAAACTTGTGTTTTTATGCTTATTTCCAACAACATTATAAAATTTGAACTCTTGTTGAGAAAATGTTTATTAATGTTTACCTGTCATGTTAATTTGTGCTCATAATGAATGGCTACACAAAGGTTCATTGTGCCATGTCGAAATGATAATTGAAAATTTAATAGAGATATAATTCATTACTAAAGTTTACATTTTTGTCATTTTAATAAGTTATGGAGGTATTCAAGTTCTTTTTTAGAAAATTATGTAAAATCTTATAATCAAATTTATATTTAGGATGGTTGTTCCTTTTTTTAATAAAATGAGTATCAACATTTGATTTAGTTATCATTCAAAGATGTATATTCTTCCTTGTTTTCGCAAATTACTCCCCATTTTTTAACCTAGTGTGATTATAATAATATATATGTGCACTTTTTAGGTCTACATTACTCGACATGATTTTTTACCTTATGTCAAATTACCTTCCACCAAATAGATAAGAGTTTTGCATCCTTGCTACATGAGCATTGGATTCACATTGTATTGTCACATGTAAATAAAAAAATTGAACTGCAATTGATGGTCGTTAAGCTTGCCAAAAGAGTGACGAATGTCCTACTTAGAAGATTGATACATCCAACTTGAACATTTAATGATCTCAACATCTTCTTGTTGTAGTGGTGAATCAAGTCATTTACAATGAACAAATGGGGTGTAATGGGGTTAATCTAGCTTTACCTTTTCAAGATAATTTTTAAGTTTTTATTTTTTCTGAATTCAAAGCTTGCACGGGTTAGGTAAATTTTTTTATACCATCATACACACCATTTGACTATAACCCATTTCATAACTAGGTGTTTGTTAAAACACTATTTTTGTAAACTTGTGTTTTTATGCTTATTTCCTACAACATTATCAAATTTGAACTCTTGCTAAGAAAATGTTTATTAATGTTTACCCATCACGTTAATTTGTTCTCATAATGGATGGCTATACAAGGCTTCATTGTGTCATGTCGAAACAATATTTGAAAATTGAATAAACATCATAAGAAAAAGTTGCTTTAACTGCTAACCTAATACTCACCTAAAAATAAGGTGTAAAACCGATATGTATTATCAAAACAAAACACTTAGACTTGATTATCTAAAAAAACTCTTGACCTATAAAAAAGGGGCAACCATTGATATCTAAATGACAAAAAATATATAGAGACATTCCTTGACATCAAATTGATAAAGGTTATCCACTACATAGGCTTATAACATAGGTCATCCATAACTATCTCAATAACCCCCTTTTTTGGGGATTTAAGTATTATTTTTTGGGGATTTAAGTTTTAAATGGTAAACTATGTCCTTACTTTTCAAAAAATATATAATCAAGGAGAAATTCCCAAAAGTAGTTGCCACTAAGGGAGAATAACCATGTATGAGAAAATAATTGTCAATCAAGGTCAAAGCCCAACACCCAAGCTTCTTTAATGACGAGTTTTGGGAGCCTTTCAACCAATCATAACGAGTATTACAATGAATACGAAAATGGAAGTATCAATGCAGAGACAACAATAACTCATTACGAATAAATAATCAATGATGGCAACACCAAGACATCTAACTCCTATAGACATCTAAAGTTGGTAACTTAGCACTTGACAATGTCGGTATTTACTTAATCCCTTGAATCATGACTTTAAATTTTTTATTATACTTACCATGTGTCTCAATTGAATGTAACTTATCCATATCATTTTACGTATATTTTCATATTTGATTGTTAGAGCACTTACTTAGATTATTTCGATTGCATATTAGTTTCTAAGATCTCTATCCCCAATTAAGGTTTTCAAACATTAATCTGGATAAATCATTCCATGAACCTTGTTATTCATTGAATCTTTTACCTGTTTGGCTTAGGTTCCTTATCTCAATTAGGCCTTTTGTTACAAACCCTAATTTCCCTTAGGTTTCCAATTGTAACTATTATTCATTACTTATTGCATGTTTCTATTCATTATCCTAATCTTATAGTTTTAAATCCTCTATGCTTTCATGGCTTACTCTATCCATGCCATGTCATATATTGTGCTTACAATAATGAGCAAACCTACGAGTCTTTAGTTCATATCCTATATGTGAGGAGGTTAGTGGCGGTATTGATAGTTTTTATACACATGATCTATGTATGTTTTGTTGAATATCCAAGTACTTACGTTCGTGCAGGATGATTACAGTAAATACTAACAATCTTAGTGATTGTGGAAATTTTGTATCTCTCATTATCCCTTCTTTTAATGTTTCAATCAAATTGAATGCTAAAGATGAATCAAATGATTTTATCTCTTTTCCGTCTCTTGAAATAAATAATACTAACAAAGCTTTGGATCTCTTTCCTTCTCATCATAGTATATGGAATGATATAATTCTATATGCTTTCACTTCTCCTCCTCTTGACATAGAAAATGATACAATTAAATTTGCCATCTTTTATATTCCTATTAAAATCAAGAATGTTATAAATTAGTATTCTACTACTCTTTCTTCTATTCAGAAAGATACATGTTATTCTACAATTGTAGACAAATCAATTTCCTTAGCCAACATAGCTTCTCTTCTTGCTTTCCTTCAAATTTCCACACATCATTCCTCATTCGCTCCTCCATCGGTGTTCACATCACACTTGCTCATGTGCGATTTCTAGTAGTAGGAATGATTGGCTAAAATTTCAACTTTGATTTGGGTAATTTTTCTCAACCATTTTATGGTCTTGAGTAGAGGTTTGTGTAGTGCCTCGTTGTAAAGCTAAATTTTGAGGTGAAATTGTTGTTTCTTCCATTGCTTTCCTCCCACGTTGGTTATAGATGTGACAGGCTAGACATGAGGAGATATAGACTGTATTTTTTTATTATTCTCTTTGGCAGTGGTTGAAGCGCATTTTCCTTTCTCCCTGGTTAGCTGGCCGCACTCATTTATTTCTGATTTGCAAATCTTACCTGCTTCTTGTTGACTGTCTGTTTATCCTCCTCTCGAACCGCGTGAGATCTCCCTTGGATATTCTGCGCGTGGAGTGGTTGAGGGACGTTTTTTCCTGTTGCGTGGGCAGAAAGGTGAGTAAAATCCTTCTGTCATGGCATTTTTCCTCCCTGTGCGCATTTTTGTTTAATGAAGCCTCGAGCTAGTGAGGCAGGCGCGTTACCTCCACTTTTCTTTGGGTGCCTCGAGGTGTGTTCGGGTCAGGAATCCACGTCATAGCCTGCAACAACTCTTAACCAGGCAGCAGATAGGTCACAGTGAGGCAGAAGCCGTTTTGAGCGCTTCCAACGAGCAGGCTGTCCAACTTCATTGTTATCCGTTCAGCATCGACCTGCATCCTTAAATTCGAGTTTCTTCTTCAAGGTATTTGTTTATCAAAATCGACTATGTGACAGTGAGAATGTTACCAGGAGATTTGAGTTTAAACATCGCTGCAACAGGGAAAAAAAAAACTGCGAGGATTTTCAAGTATATAGGAAGCATTGAGGCTGCTCTCGTGTGGAGTGTTTTGGCTGCAACAGAAACAAGGGTTTAAAGACAAAAGGAGTGGTCTCTATCCCAGGCATTTAGCCATGTCTTCCATTTCAAAAGGGCTACCGCTTGAGCTTGCCAGCAACAGCAGAAATCTTTATCGGGAGTGCCTTAGAAGAGCCAAGTTCATTGGTCACAAGCAAGGTAACACGGAGCTAGTCGTTGATATGGTTCGGCAACAGTTCAAGAAAATATGCATGAAACAGATCCGGAAAAGATCCAAAAGATGAAGGACGATGCTGCAAGAGGCCTTATCAATCACATGCTTTTTGAAACTGAAAAATTGACTGGAAAGAATTTGTTTCAATCCTCACGGGGCTTTATCCTGCTTGGCATGGAATTATCAACAACAAATTTAAGGATGCCAAAACAAACGAGACATTCATTATGAAAAACCATGAACCCAAATGGTGGCTTGGGGAACCGCTGTGGAAGACCGTGACCAACAATGGTATGCAGGATGCTACTTACTTTGGCCCGGTTCTGAGGTTATAAAGGGCCACTGGAATTGCCCCAAGCGTTATTGCCAACAGTATAATGAATCTGTACCCTTTGAGGGAAGAGGCTACTGGAGCGGCATCGTATGGTAAATTCGGCACTAGCAGAAGAACTAAAAGAAATCCACGCACTTTCATTAAAGAAGGCAGTAACTCCACAGCAGTGGCAAGAGCAACACGCTTAATAAAAGCGTCTAGTTGTGTACTGCAATGGGAAATGTTCCAGTTATCATAGCTTGTTGTACGATGTAACTCATGGAAGAGAATCTCATAGGGCGGATCTGTTTCATATCAGAGTATTTATGCACTTTTTGCTTTGCAATTTTATGAGCTGCTTCAACGAGTCACTGAGTTGGCAGGCATAAAGGTCTGTGTTGGAATTAATCATACCTTACAAGCTCCAGCTGAAATGTTTGCACCGAGAGTTTGATGCTGTCCTCAAATCTGATGAAGGAAAAGGTTTAATTACCATTGCGGTAGATGCCTTTCAGAGCCAGGAGTGATGTTGAATCAGGATGTCTTGGAACAGGCATGAGCTGCTTTTTCCCTTTTCTCCAGCTAGTTTTCTTTTAATTAAATGCATGATTGTTGCTTGTTCTCCTGGTAATTGTGTGCTGTGTTTGTTTGAGATAAGCTCTGCTATTGATTCTTTTAGTCATTTGAAATGAATCCTGTGTGGCTTTTGCACGCCTTCCCAGTCAAGAGTGTAGCGGAAGGCTTGCTGTTTGCTAGATGTGTGAGGGGTCTTATTAGATACGTCTGTGTTATGCCTGTAGGAGCAGTTTTCTTCCTTCTGCGACCTGAAAGTTTTTCCTTCCTTAGCATGGCAATGAGGAGTTGTTTGTTTAAGTTCTGTCCTTTTAGAAAACAAAAAAAAAATGTGATTTTCTTTTTACCTCTGTTATGTATCCCTATGGTTATAGAGGAGAGCAGGTGATAAATGAATTAAAACTATTTATCTGGAGAAGAAGCTTGTAGTTTATTGTCCTTTTGATGTTATCACGGTCTAATATTAATTCGTATTGGAAATGATACTAGAAGTTACCCTTGCTCATCCTTTTCTCTTTTATGCAATCTAATTTGGTAATCGCATTCCTAGAATTTCATCCCTGGGAGGTCGACTATTAATTGCCCTGGAACATGTAAATTTCTATTTCCTTTTATGAAGCTTTAACGTGAACTGTGTATTATGCTTTCGGATGTGACTGGCTATGACTTGATAGTGGGTTTTCGACGCAAAATTATGTCTTAGGCAAACATGTTTTGGCCAAATCTAACTTGCTTACCTAGCTTATGATGACCTTAAAAATTTTAGTACCCTGTGCCAAGGGATATCCTCGTCAGTCCTACATTTGTATTATCTCCCTAATCTGGTCTTACGAAAGGTCCACCGACTTCTTTGTGAGTGGAAAATTTGAGGGTTTGTTATAAGGAAAACCTTACTCGAACCTTTGGAGAAAATACTTAAAGTATTCAAACTCTCGTTTTGTGCTTGGGATATCCTATGCGCCCGACATAATTGTGATAAGTTTGCTTAAATCTTTTTATTATTTTAAAAGGGAAAAGCCTATTCCTTGTCGGACGCCCCCATGGTAGTGAGTGCATGAACAGTGTTTTACCCCTTCCGAGCAACAAACAATGAAGTATATGTTGGATGTGGTGAACATGATGAACTAGGTCTGAGGCTTGAGATGCTTTTCCTTTGGGGACCTGTGAGGGGTAAATTACATTTACCCCCCCCAAGCAACAATGTTTTCATGAGACCTTTCTTCGTTATATCGGGAGGGTTAGTAAGTTAAAGTAGTGTATAACATTGAAATATTTTATTATGTTGGGAATGAAGGGGTTTTCGTTGAGGGATGTGCGGAGTTGGCACTTGCGGCTTAAGAGTGCTTTCAAAGTTTCAACTTATCTTTCGTGGACGTTGTTTAACCTTGAATATATAATAAATATTGGGTATAACAATCAAAAACGTCAGCTACATACTTTAAGGTGTACGCATGTGCAATGCATTCCTTTTTTCATGATCTTTGAATTGGGTCCTTGAGTGGCCATAACGATTCCAAAACTATATTCCCCCCCCCCTCTTAGGCTGTATGGTTTTTAGTGGACTTGTGTGGCATTCTTGCTCTGAGTAGGGATGTTCGGAATAATAAATCTTGTTACCTTTTTTTTTGACATTATCAGGAGAATTTACTATTTCATATCGGGTGGTTGTAGTACGATTCCTTTATTCTTGTTTTGTGAATGTGAAGCTGCTATCGCTATCTTACTTAAGGAAAATAAAAAGGTGTATTATGTGGAAAATTGTTATAATTTAGAATGTATGGTGTAAGGGTAACCTTGGATAGAAAATGCACGATTTTGGCCTTCATATGTTCTGCAGTGTGCCTATTGTTAACTAGATATCTATTTTGTTTACATTCATACAAATTACTTTTGCTTATGCCTTGGAATGGAAATCATGCACTAGTCATTCAATTAATTTTGATGAAATATCTAGGAAAAGGGAATGCATGCTCATGCCAGTTCTTTTGAACTGACAAAAGCTAACATGTATTTGCAGGTTGTTTTTCCGAACTCAAGTATGAAAGAAGTGGTTTGTTGTAGTTGCATAGATGATATCCACTTTGGTGCTTGTACGTTGTCTTTTATGGTTAAACTAGTTGATAACATCTAGTCCCTAAAAATGGTTTAGAAGAAGGGTCAGTGCCTTAGTAAATGTATTGTAGAATATTGTTGTTTTGCAAACGAACTGTCAAACTTTGCTCTTGAGTTAAAATGTTGAGTTGTAAATCCTTCTAAGGCATAGTAGCAATGAGTTTGTAAGCACTATAAAGTGAACTGGATAGTCCTTATAAAAGTTAAACTAAAATTTATGTATATGAACATATTAATGTAGATGTGATCTACTTGATAACCTTTGAAACCTGGAACAATCAAGAGGAATCTATCTTTTGTAACGAAAAATATGATTACTTGTTTTTCCCCCGAGCTAAACTAATAAACATTATCCTTTTATGGTGAAACCTTAAATGATCTCATGGTGAAAGCAATGGTTAGATTTTAGAAGATGATAGGATTTAATAAGTAGGAGGGAAATTGATTAATTAAACCTTAAATCTCTCTCTATCGTTTGGAATGTTTTCCTTTGTCAGACTTAATTAAGTAAGGTCTAGATGGAACATTTAACCAATCTTGATAAACTCTTAAACTCAATAAAAGACGGATAGTGAACAATGTGACCTTGAAGCTGAATTCTATTGTCCTGTTCCGTTAACCCTTACCATGATTCATGGTGATATTTTCTAAGCAAGGTCAAAATTTGATCCTTAAACAAGAAGGCTATTGTTATGAACCCTAAGCGGTACTTTCACTCAATCGGAGCTTATGCCTTCACCTGTGCAATAGAGTTGTGGAACATGAGTTAGTGGCTTTAGTAAGATTAATTAACCTTGTAAGAAATGGAAAATGTTCTAAAATCAAATGAATAAAAATATTTGGACATAAAATTGATGATCCTAGTTTAGAAAGCTGGCCTTAAGCTATTTAGTCAAATAGTTGAAAAGAAAGAAGTTCTCCCTTGTGAAAAGAATTGTGTGAATCATTACATGAAATTTTATAAGAACATAAGTTAAGAATTAAGAGACACTTTAGTAAACAAGAAAATTTAACAAGAAATTCCTCATGGGATGCCCTAGCTGTGAGTGTGTCATGTGGATTGGACTTCCATGTTGTCTTGTCAAAAGAAGAGTACATTGTCCTTGATAGGTGTGAACGTTTTCGTGCTGACCTTGTGGTCTCCCCCGTAACAAGTGGTTCCTGGTGTTGGTTGTAACCTTGTGCCGACATGTTGTGTCGTGTTGTGTAAAAGAAAGTAAAAAAAAAAAGTTATTCTGTATTTCACTGTGTTGTCCTTGTGTTAGTATTTTTGGGTCGTTACAGTTTGTATGGTCATGATATTAGAATTTAAGACAAGAACAAAGACATTGCATAAACACAATAACCTCAACTAGTGCACCACAATATAATTTGTTAAAAAAATGATAAATACTCTAATATTTTCCTTCCTCTCTCAAGTAAAATACAACACTTATCTTTTTTATAGTTTACTTTGAATTCAAATTTGACTTGGACCTACATTTCACCCAACTTTAAGAGTACCTAAAGAACATGATAAGCTTAAACCAAATTACTCATGCATAAACAAATGTGTAAATAGTCATAAAGTAATGCTTAATAAAGACTAAGGGTGCGTTTTTAAGTGTACGCAACTCTCCACTTTGAGGTTTGTGCTTGGACACAAAGTAGATGGCATCAACACACATCTCAAAAAAATTGATACATAAAATGATATAAAAGGGATATTGCACAATATTTAGTTCTTTGGGAATTGAGCCTCTAAGTCTTAGAACTTATAAAATCACTTATCTTTCTTTCACAAACACATGTGAGTGCAAAAGGCCTGATTAATGAATATGACCTCAATAGATATCAAAATACCTTATCCCTAGAATGTGAAAGAAATCCATGGGTCCATGATATCGTTGTAGGAAAGAGGGTTAAATACAAACAACTGATGAAGGGGCCCAATTATCAATGATTGTTTGTACATGCCCCGCTTCCTTTAATTACTCAAGGTTGACACTAAAATGGGGGTCTACACATTGTTATAGGAAGTAAGCACTGTGGGTTGGGTTTTGAATCTCAACCCTATTGGATTTTCCCTTTTGGGGGGGCAGGGGCGAGGGGGTGTGGTGGGGCCGAAGGGGCCTTTAAGCGCTAGTTACACTCACATGAATAATGTGAACAAGATCTAGACGATAGAGCAAAAATAAGAAATATTATTTGGGTGGGCACAATTTGAATCTAGGAATAAGTGTGAGGTATGCAAGTATTTAATTCCCTCATTTTTCTTTCCAACATTCCATTCATGTTTTCTTCTTACCTAACAAATTAAACATTATCTTATTAAATTAACACTTAAAAAATATAATAAAAAAAAAAAAATCCCAATATTTTCTCTAAATTTCATGTTTCTTTAAGTTGTCTAAGGCCATGTTGTTGGCAACTAACAGACAAGTTAACAATGTCAATAGTGACCCTTCCATATGGCTAAAAAAAGATCCAATACAATGTTATTCTTAAGCTTATTACTATTTTTATTAAGTTGACATGTTGCTGAATATTTAACCCATCCTATTCGTATAACACCCCCCAAAAGATTCTCTGTATTTCCTTTTTGACATGAAAAATATTATAATTGGAGCTTCTAGACATTTGTCAAAATGTCTACCAAAATTTCTCACCTTTCAAAAACAAAATTAAAACTAAAACTAAATCAAACCATCAAAGTTAGAATACTAAAAAGTTTGATGGTTCTACCTACGTTGGAAATAAGTAACCATTTGCAAAGAACTCTGTACATAAAGTGTAGATTGTAAAAACATACACCATCACTAACGTACACATGATTAGATCAATACTATTCGTGAACATATTACGTTAACAAGTAATTATATTGACAGTTATTTATAACCTTGGATGAGCTATTGGAGAAAATTTCCCAAGGGTGAAAATAATCTTCTCCCTTTTTTTCCAATACCTCAAACATTACTTACATTGATGGGAATTTTCAATGTCAGCCTCATTGTATGTGCCTTACATCATCAAGAAAAATGGAAGCTCCCAATTTTGTGTTGGTGGTCATTAATTAATGGCATCATTAGGGGATACACTGATTACTACCCTAAATGTTAAAGATAAACCCTAATCACATATGTGCATGACATCAGGATAAAATAGAGTTGTCTTAATACAAAGTTTTTGGTGTTTAGGATTTAAAAATTGGTAGGAGTCTTGGTGAATGTACCGACAAACAGTTGAGAAAAATAGGAAGGTCTAAAGTTTAGTGCCATTAGTCATTGATAGATGACATCATCAAGTATTTTACTTGTGGGGGAACCTTGATCATTGCCCTTAAGTGTTAGCCTAGTGGACAACTATCCCTTCCAATGTTTACATAAAATGATATCTAAGGGAGAGGAGCCAATTGTTGAGCATGGATCAATACTCTGTGAGGGTACATGCAAATTAGGCTAATTAGTACATGTCATTTTTCCACTCAACATTTTAAATAAAAAGTGCCTAAAAGAATAAGTCACATAAGTCATTTCATCCCACTGGAAGCCAATCAATTAATAGAAACAAATATGTAGCTTGCACATTACGTGACAATATTTAAAACAACATATATATCATATGGAGAACATAACCTATTAAAGGGTATTTCTTATGTTTAAATTATATGATGTTTTATTTTCTATGTGGATGGTTTTTTTAAAGTTTGAAGACCAATAAATAAAGGTTCCATAGAATTCCTTGCTTAATTTATTTAAGTCCATAAAAGTAGAAACTAAGAGTAAATAAGGGTTCCATAGAGTTCCATGCTTAATTTATAACTGTAAATAATAGAAGAGAAAAAATTTACAGTAAGCGTTAGAAAATTTTTATTACTACACAGAAATACGCTGCTTAATACAAGAGAAAAAAATATGTGACATGCTTTTCTCATATGCCGCAGGATAATTGCCATATAAGATGATTGTTCAGACAAGAAGCTGCTTTATGGCTCCATGGAATGCCCACCGACATAAGGTACACATTTTTTTAAAATTTGTAGCACCCCATATAGTCGTATTGGGTCTTTAAATAGGTTAATGTCCCCACTTTCTCATTATCTGCGAAGTTTACAGCACAGAGAACCGTCCGGAAATCGTAGGGTTTCTGCAACGAACAATCGCGGGTTCAATCTCTTCCAAAATTAGACTAAGCTTGTCATATGAATCCGCATAAATGCAAAACTGATCTTCCTCTGCTGCCAGCTTTATCAACCACAACACCATCGCTACTGAAGCTACTCATTGTGGACAAGATTATAATGACATCTCCCAACAGATTTGCAACCGAAACCCTAGTTTCTTATGTTTGCGCTGCGCCGTTTAGGTCTAAAAAGACTAGCTATTTTTACAATTAAACGGATGCTTTGCTTTGCATGCAATTTAAATATTTTTTCTTTTTCTTTTCTCTCTCTTTTTCTTTGTGCAGGTTTTATATTGCATCATTAATATTCATATTTATTTTTGTGGGGGCATTTTAGTTTTTCCTTTTGCATGGGACCGGAGTCTAAGAGTGTATCTTTGAAATATTATAATAATTATTTCTCGACCATTATTTAATATAGATTAAATATTTGATCTCATCTAAATATTTATGACAATCAATCATTATAGACTACAATATTGCTACAATATTGTATAGAAAAGAAAAAATTAAATTGACATTCAATTTGTGTGTCACAACTTGAGATTAGGTAATAAAGAAATGCTCACGTTTATCTACATCCCAAGGTCAAACGCCCTTGATTTGTCCATATATTGTTATTTACTTTAATAAAGATACTCTAGTTTCCTCTTGTTATATAGTGGTATCTTCAACTATTTCCACACAAAATGCCATGGGTGTCAGCAATACATAAATTACAAGGAATGAAATTATGTTGCACAACACTAGCTATTGGAAATATTTCGCCTTCAACGTAATATCAAGAGTGAGATCATTCCTTAGGCTCTGCATCCTCGTTGTGTTTTCCTTCAATCGCTAAGGAACATTAAAGAATATAAACTATTTCAATATCATACTAAAGGAAGCCATACTAAATTCAAAAGCTCATGCTCTAAATTTATAGTGCATTTATAATAAATCTAAAGTTTTAACCAAAATTCCCATAACATTATTTCAAACAATTTTTCTTCTACATTCGTAATAATGCATCACTCTAAAATATCGTCCTTCATTTTTGTACAGGGATTGAATGAAAATGATAAGGATATTTATAGGCCAACACACATTAATCACATTCACAATAATGGAGTGAAGCCCTTGCTCAATTGTCATTCAATATTTATGTTTGTCTCCAAGATAACATGGATTGTGATCATTTTGAAATACTTGGATCTTTTGTTGGAAAACTTTGTGTTCATGATAGCTGACTATTCAAGTAATAAAAAATCAAGAAAGTATTTTCTACCAAATTTTATATTGGTTCATCATTGGTCCCTATAATATCAAGAACCACAGATTTTGAGGCACTCCTTCTAGACACCTAAATTAGGTAGTTTATCACTTGATAATGTAAAGTACTGGTTTAATCCCTCAAATCATGACTTGTGCACCTATCATATGAAATCAATTGTTATATCCTAGTCCATTTATATTCCTATTACAAAACTTGATATCTTCACTATATTGCTCGATCACTTACATAAATGCTTATATCAATCATAAACAATCTAACTATCGTGATTTTCATACACATAACTTTATAACACTATATCTTCCTCTTAGACCAAACCATCAAGTAGTTTGGTCTTGGGTTGAACTATCCCATCCAGCGCCACCAAATGGTCAATTTCTTAATCGAGGTATCTCTTATGGGTTGGTACATTCACTATGCATCATCCTTAATGAATATTTATATAAATAAAACCCTACATAAGAAAGTTTAGTGCACTCATTTACTCACCCGACACTTTTATGAGCTCCTCAATTACAAATCACTCAAAATGAACAGAAAGCTCTCTTAAATTTTTGTAAAGAAAAAACCATGGGTTTACTTCAAAATATACCCTTGTTTCTAATTAAAATATTCCAATTCCTCTTGTTACATAATGGTATCTTTGACCATTTCCACTCAAAATGTCAAGGACATTAACAATACATAAATCCCAAGAAGTGACATTACGTTACGTGCAACACTATCCATTGGAAACATTGATCGACAATACTTCACCTTCAATGCAATATCAAGAGTTGGATCATTACTTAACCTTTGTATCTTCACTGTGTTTTCCTTCAATAAATATGTAAGATATAATAATAATAAATATTTAAATATCATAGAAAGGAAGCCATACGCAATTTGAAATCTCGTGTGCTAAATCTGCAATGCATTTACAATAAATCTAAGTTTTAACAAAGTGATTTAATAAAATCTAAATTATGTTATTAAAATCTAAAAGCAATGACTACTACATACGATATATACTGAAATACATGTGCTAGGAAATTTATTTTATTTTATTATGAAAGTAAATAGAGGAGATAAAGCATTTACCTTGATTTTGTTAGTCTCGAAGTGTGTCTGGGCTAGAAGATGTGATGGAACGAGAACATAGACAGTCATAATCCCTCTTAGAAAAATGTAGAAGTTCTCGAAACACCTGGACACAGGCACCTGGATAGGGCAGGGGTGCCTGCGAGCACCCTAGACCTCTGGTGGGCTCTATAGTCTATAGAAAATATAAGGATTTGGTTCCGAAACTGTCATTAGGGCTTCACACTTGTTCACAAATGATCACTTGAAAGTCACACTTTGACCGTAGGAGTACCTGTAAATCTACAATACACAAATCTCTTGCAAAACCTTAAAAAATACATCAACTTCTAAAAAAGAAAGATGTAAAATGAGGGGTCAGACTGTCCTCAACTATCAAACTAGTGAACTTATGACTGAGCATTGCACTACATCTTAGACCTAATGTAGTTTTATGTGATTGTGTGTGCAATACTGCTCTTAGGTTTCCCTTGCGTCGATGATACTAAAATAGTGGCTAGTAGCTAGATAAAATGCACATATGTAGATGGAATTCAAAACATCCCTTTCCTATGTAGTGTGTATGTAGAAAAATGTGTCCAAATATAGTCCCTTGAGATATGTAGATAGATAACCCTTGATAAAAAAATCCACCCTTATAATGGTATGTATGTTGTGTTTATGTAGGGATCTCTTGCTTGAATTTCGACACTAATGACATGACATGTCAACTAGTACCTCAAGATAGGAGAGAGAAAACCAAAAAGGCCGACTACTAATGTTAAAAATAAGGAGCGCCTAGACTGGACAAGAGTGCCCAGGTGCTAGTCTCCATACCTAGGCGCTATAGTCCAGAGAAAGGTGATGTGTGAAAAAAGTGACAAACAGGGATCTGCGTGACCTGAATAGAAATGGGTGCAGAAGAGATAGAAGTAAAAGATAAGAAGAATAAAGAAACTTAAAGCAAGAAGACTAACTAGGAAGTATGTCATTATTAAATACTTTTCTTACATAATATCCATATATATAACAACATACTTGGTGGTATGATAAATAGTAATAAGTGCGTGATTTTGTGTCTACATTCCCCCCCCCCCCCCCCCCCCCCCTTTATGCCATCTGAATGAAATTCAAGTAGTGTAAAGGAAGTAAGGAACATACCTGTGAGACAGAGAAACTCTGTTGCATAAGTATGTATAAAATGAGTTTATATAGTGTGATGGACCACAGATCAACATGTTGATCCATGCAGTGTAAATGGAGTTAGCGAATTGTAATGAGGAGCACTTAACAAGATTGATGATTTGATTATGAGTGATTGGATTTCAATTTTTTTGTTGGTGGAGATTTCGATGGGGATAGGGAGTGATCAGTTCCCAACCCGATATTGTGCGTGTGAATAACTAAGGATTTAGGCATCTTACCACTAGATGAAGAGTATAGGGAGAGAGGTCTAGTATTACCCTCTGACTTTAACTACATCCTTAAAAGGTCTAGCTGCTATAGATAGAAAAAGACCAAATTTTTTCATTTCGATCAATTTCAATTCATTTCAATCAAATGTAAATAACCCATATAGGAGCAATATAGGAAAAACAACGACGTCTCGTTTCCCCCACTCCAAGGGTGCTGCAATGTGTATTATGTGAAATGGATTCCATATTAGGTCATTTGGAAGTAGTAAAAAATGTAGAGTAACTTCCCATGTTAGGTGATGGGTGTCGTTATTCCCTTCATTTAATCAACTCTCAATTGATGTCATATTTAAACCAAGGGTGTGTCTGAAGCTATATGCAACAAGAAAAATCTTAGTGAACTAGTAATTGACTGTAGGTATTTATTTTTTAATATTTTTCTGGGGGAATTTTCTCAATGTCTTGAGGACTTCTTGGCCAAAACCTTATTAAAATAAAACTATGAAAACTTGTTAGAAATAAACACTCTCTGCAGAAATAAATTGCTGGAAATAAACACACATTTGTAGAATGAAATAGATTGTTGTAAGTAAACACACATTACATAAATAAATACACTTGATTTGGAAATAAACACACAATTGAGAATGTTGAAAAATGATTGCAAGGAAATAAGAATCTAATATAGAACACATGCAGGAACAAGTATACGACATATTTCAACTTGAATAATCAAAAGCATTTACAGAATTAACAGATCTATACTATTTTCTCTAGAAATATAAATACCAATAAAACGAAGATCCTGGTTCTTGGAGGAGTGGGCCCTTACTCCACCTTGAAACAGGATTTGACAACTTAATATCCTCTCAAAACGAGAAATGGCTATTTTATTGATAAAATGTTTTGCATTACAAAGATGTACTGTGTATCTCTCTCTATATCTCTATGTTTTTATCTATGTATATTGATCTATCTCTATATTATCTATCTCTATCCTAAATCTATCTGCAGGTCTGCATATATATACTCCTTCCAAAGGTGCATTTACAGCCATAGCTGTCCTACTGATTCAGATGGAACCAAATCGTGCCCAAAATAGATGTTGAATTGGAACCTAGATGGACATACAACTGTATGATAGTTATCCTTGGATCTTCGAGTATGAAGAATCAGAAATATTCTGATCTACTCTTGATTAAAAGGATCATTGATTGCTTAATCACTGAATTTTTTAGAATAAATAAATTCCCATCGGTTTCAGAACTTTAGAGAAGTTCCAGAACTAAAGGAAATCATCCCAGATCTAACCATGAGGGGTTCAGAGCTACATGCAGGAGTTCCGGAACTAAGTCTGAAAATTCCAAAACTAAGTATTGGAGTTCTGGAACTAAGTCTAAAAATTCCAGAACTAAGTATTGGAGTTCCAGAACTAAGTGATAGAGCTCGTAATTGCATGATGGAGTTCCAGAACTAAGCCGTATTGAAGCCAATGCTTCTAAAAACATGCTGACTGCTTCATACTTTGTTCTTCTGACTGATTGTGACCTGTTTTATTACAAAAACTGAATTTCCACACACTTTGTTAGGAATTACAGAGTTTTTAAACGTTAGAACTACAATCAACAAAAGATGGACAATTACATCCTAACTTATATTAGATCAAACAAAAGTCACAAAATGACTAACTTGATAAAATGGAGAGTAAAATAAGATCACTTATTGCACATTAACGAGACATATTTTGGCCTTATCGTCTCCCCCATACTTACTTGTTTGTAAGTCTCCTTACAAACTTTACTCTTCAAATATGGGGTTATGGATTTTGCATTCAATTTGACTGCTCATGTCAAATGGCTAGAACAAGATATCCCAATGTTTTAGTTCAGAAGTACTATACCCTGATCCTGCTTCTACTTTCCTCTGTCATTCCTCAAATTGAGTAGGATTTTGAGGCTCTCTATTTTGCCATGGAGACATGGGGGTGAGAAGGAGAGGAGGCCTCATTCTCATTCCCATCCATATACCCCTATGATTTTCATTGATTTGAGGAATTAGTATACATAAAGCTTTTTCTCTTTCGAAACTCTAGATTAGATTTGTGGGAGATATCACTTCCCTTCTTATCAAGGCAACTGTGAGAAGCTCCCATCTTTTCAAAAATCCCTCATAAATATCTTCAAAATTTTCCTCCTCATAAGAGATGAAGGCATCAATACTTTTCTGAACATTGACAAGATAATGTGTCTTGAACCATCTATCAAAGGCATGGGTTCTAAAATGTATAACGAAAGTAGATGGTTTACCATAGTGAGCCCTCATGCAAAGACCATATGAACTAGCTTTCAATAGATGCTCAGAATCCCTTTCCTTCCATGTAATCTGATTTTGAAGAACAAAAAAAAATGCATTAAGATGGCTTTCTCCCACATATAAATTAATCATGAAGCCTGTGTTATTTTCTAGCATAAGATTATAGAGATAGAATTTGCAGAGAAGATTTTTCTCCTTTGCACTGGCTGAGGAATAGGCTGTCATGAACTCAGATTCATATTTTATTTCATGTGGAAGGCCACATGCAATTCTTGACAGCTACCAGTGAATGAATTTTTCTTCCATAAACATGCTATATGTAGGAGAAGGTCTCTTGCATGCGAGAAAATTTTCACTCATTATGCAAACCATTTGTATTTTTACAAGACATTTAAATTTGTCTTCTTCTTCTTTGTAAAATTTTTCTTCCCATTCCTTTCTTAATTTATTTTCTTCTTCCATCTTACTTTTTAGGTCCTCATTTGATGCTTTAATTTCATTAATTTCCTTGCAGGTATCATCCCATAACTGCTTGAGTGGCCACTAAGTTAATTTAGTCTATGCAGATACGGTTGACATAGCACTCTGTCTTCTGGCAATTTGACATTCTTCCTCTTTTTCCAACATATGATGTTTAACCTTTGTCACTTCCTCAGTCCTCTCTGTGACCAATGAGTTGTTAGTTCCAACACAAATGAGCATTTCTCTCTGTTCCAATTTGAGTTTGAGGAAGTTCAACTCCTCATTCCTTCTCTTTGATAATGAGTTCTACTCTGGAAAAAAATAGAGCCTGTCTAACCTGTTGTTTCTCTTCTTTCTCTAAAATTTCTTTGGGGGTTGAGAATTCCTCTTCTACCAAATGGTAATTTCCCTTTTACATCTCCAAGATGCAGTAACTCTTCTTCTTCATGTGATAGTGCTGCTAGTTCACCCAACTCTTGAAAAAATTGTTCCTCAAATCTCTCATCTTCTTTTTCCATCTCAATTTGGCTTGGTCCAGGAGGAGTCATGGCCATGCTACCCAAAATATCAGCAGCTTCTTTTTCCAACTTGTAATGTTCTTTCATCTTCTCTATAATTTCTCTAGACCTCTTATGAACTATTCTTCCTTGAGGAGCTTCAAAATGTCCAGAAATGGGTTTCCTCCTAGAGCTTCTTCTGATTTTCACTTCTTGCTCTTGATTAGGTGAACTATCACTGTCAGAGACATATATTAGCTCTCTTGTAGCTGCTGCAGAGGAAGGAGTTTCTTTTAAAGGTACAATAGGTTTTGCAGTTTTAATCCTTCTTCCAGATCTTCTTCTTTTTGGTATATTCTCCCCACCTATTTCCTTCTTTTCCTCTGCAAAAGGGCATCAATTTCCAAATTAATTGTAGGATAAAAATGAGTTGGTATTTCCCTCCTGATAATATTAGGGTTTTACTTAAACTTGTTAAGAAATTTCTCCCATATTTCTTCTCCATTTTTCTTTGAAAGAAAATGGTGTTGGCACACCAAATGAACTAACCCATGATGTCTGATTGTTCCAACACCGCAGGAATACCTCTGGGCCATTTTCTGGATGGAGTAAAGAAGAAACCTTGAAATGTTTACTTTATATTCTGGTTTTGTAGCTCTATATCTAAGATATATGAGCATCTTTAGGACTTCTCTTCCCACTGACCCAAATTGACCATCACAAGTTAAATACTTGACTATCCAAAATGCCACTCTATCAAAGGGTTTGGGAAAGCTAGCCCTTCTGACCCCTTTTATGATTTTCTTAGTGTTGTAAATATATTGGGGTTCAGTTTCTCCCTCTTGTAGCAGGGTTTCCACCAGTTCTTTTAAGGTCCCCTTGACATGATTTGGGACATGCACAATTGGTACGCCAGATACATTGCTTATTGTATTTACAGAAAAATGAATTACAATATTTCTAACCTTTGTCCTGGATTCTTCTAAATTTATAACAAATTCTCTCACCAGTTCGTCATTATACTTCGAGAACTTTTTCAGGAATTCCAACCACCCTGCCTGTCCAAAGATGGCTACCACTTCTTCATCTGCAAGAAGCTGGGTATCATCCTCTGGTTCTGACTTCTTTTTAATCCCCATGACAAAGAGGGTGATTCAAATTCTTCCTCCTTCAAATTTGTACTCTTTCCGAATTGGTTACAGAACTCTTAGATTTAGCTGCGGAACGGTTGGGTTTAGCTGCGGAACTGTTGTGTTTAGCTGCAGAATGCAAATATAATTCTTTTTTTTATTCCTTGAAGTTTTTCTGTAACTAATTCTTCACCTTTGTTTATTCCACCCAAATGATAACTCATTATAAATACGCCACCACTTTTTGTTCCACCGACACCATCCTCATGATTACTCGCTTTTAATCATAATGTACAATAGATGACTCATCATACCAACTTTTAAATCAAATCTAATCACACATGTAAACTTTTAATCTAACTTTTAATAAGTTAAAGACATAATTACTATCCTTCTGATGAAATCCCTCCGTCTTGATGACTCATCATTCCTAAAAGTGAACCAAAAGGAAAAATGGTTAGAAAAGACTAGCATGAAATTCCAAAGAAATTCCTTTTATTTTGAATTATCCATTTATTGAGGAGGTCAACCACCATTGCTAGTTTTCAATTGATCTCTAAGAATTTTTTTTTTTGGGAAGAGTAGGCAATTTACTAGTTTTCATTCCTTCCCTTTATATATATATATATATATATATATATATATGGGGAAGAGAACGCCATTTACTGGCTTTCATTCTTTTCCCTTTATTTTGGATCTATCCATCTGATTATTTGATCATTTTGGAAGAACTGGGTTCTTACATATGATCAAATTCTTTATCTTCTTCAATCTGCTTCAAGAATTCATCCCCAGTAGGAGGCTTCCTATAAAGTTTTAGTCTATGTCCATTAACCAAAAGTTCCCTTCTGTTGCCATCAACGGGAAGTAACTAAATAAAACCATTGTCAAATATTTTCTCAATATGATAGGGTCCTAACCATCTAGTTCTCAACTTGCCTTTGAATTATTGGTACTTGGAATCAAACAATAATGCCCAGTCTACTACCTTGAATTACCTTCTCTTGATATGTGTGTCATGCCATTTTTTCTTTGATCTTGGATTATCTCTATCTACTGAAGTGCTTCCATCCTTAACTCATCCAACTCATTGAGTTGAAGAATTCTCTCCTTTTGAATTGCATCCAACTCAATACCCACTTTAACTGTTGTCCTCAATGTCTGTAGTTCAAATTCAATAGGCAATAAGGTATTTTTCCCATAGACTAACTCATATGGTGAAAACCATGTTGTGGTCTTCCAAGTTGTATTATAAGCCCAGACAGCTTCAGGTAGTCTCTTTACCCAATATCTTCTACCTCACTTCAACTATTTTGGTAAGGATGTTTTCCAATTCTCTGTTTGTTACTTCAGCTTGTCCATTTGATTATGGGTGATAGGGAGATGACTTCCTATGATTGATATGATAATGCATTGTGAAGGCTTTGGATCATATTAGACATGAATTGTGGCCCTTTGATATGAAACTATACTTCTTGGTGCACCAAACTTTACCATAATTCTGTGCCAAAGGAAATCAACAACTGCTTCTTCAGTGGCATTTGTTAAATCTGCACTTCTGCCCACTTTGTCACATAATCAGTACACACAAGAATGTTCTCTTTTCCTTGTGAAGGAGGACTAAAGGGACCAACAAAATCCAACCCCCATCTTTCAAATGGTTCAATCACTACTTGAGGTTGCAGAGGCATTTCATTGGTAAAGGTTGGCTATCCCATCCTTTGACAGGGATCACACCGCTTGATATATCTTTTCACATCTTTATACAGAGATGACTAATAATAGCTAGTGCCAAGTATCTTATGAGTTGTTCTTTACACTAAAAAGTTTACTTCACTTGGTTCATCATGACATGCCCTAAGTATGTCAAAGATTTCATCTTCTCTCACACACTTGCATAAAACCAAATCAGGACCACATTTAAATAACATTCCATTTAACTATTTAAATTGTGCATTAGTTTTGATTAACTTACTCATTTGTTTCTTAGTGAAATTTAAGGAGGAAATTTTCCCTGTTGCCAAGATAATTTTCCATATCAGCAAACCATGGTGTATCAACTGAAATATGAAAACAATTGTTCATCTGGAAAGTTTTCCTTAACTGGATCTCGCTCCCTTGTAGTGGTTAGTCTTGACAAGAAATCAACTACTACCTTAGATTTTCATGGATTGTCTACAATGGAAATATCAAATTCTTGTAAAAGTAACCATCTAATTATCCTACCTCCAACCACTGGTTTGTTCATTAAATATTTAATTGCTTAGTGATTTGTATGTATAAATATTTTGTACCCTGTAATATATTGCATAAATCACAGTAAGAAATTCTTTTTCAGTGGAGGTGTAATTTTTTTCAGTGGGAGTAAGATTTTTACTAAAGTAGTAAATAGCATACATTTTCCTTCTTCATCTTTCTATCCCAAAAATGCACCAATTGAGTTGAGGAAATGGTCTGGATGTGAAAAGGTTTCTCCCAATTAGGTCCTCTCAATATTGGGGCAGTGATTAATTTTTCTTTAATTTCATCAAAAGCATGCTGACATCTTTCATCCTAAAGAAATTCACAGTCCTTGGTAAGAAAATTAAACATGGGGGCAACAATTTTACTAAAATCCTTGATAAAATGCTTATAGTATCCAACATGTCCTAAAAATGACTTGATATCTATGGGGGTTTGAGGAATAGGTAAGTCTGAAATAATTGATTGATTTTGTTTTGGTCAACTTGAATTCCTCTTTTTGAAATGTGGTGTCCTAATAAGAAATCCATTCATTCAACCATCATCAAACACTTCTCATGACTAAGAGACAAATGGTGTTGCTCACATCTTGTTAATACTATGTCCAAATTCCTCAAAGCATCATCAAATGTGTCTCCATGTATAGTAAAGTCATCCATGTATACCTCTACACAGTCATTTGTTAGGTCTAGAAAAATTGTAAACAACTCTTTGAAAGGTTGTTGGAGCATTACATAATCCAAATGGTAATACCCTGAAGGTAAAGGTTCCCCATGGACAAGCTAAAGGTAGTTTTATTCCTGATCCTGAAACAACTTTGATTTGATTATATCCACTAAAGCCATCCAGAAAGGACTCTGAAGTACTGCTTACCTGCAAGTATTGTCTAGGACTTAGATAAATGAATGGTAAGGGAAAATAATCTCTCAGTGTGGCTTTATTCACCTCTCTATAGTCAACAAAAATTCTCTACTTCCTATTTTTTTAGGTACAAATTACAAGAGGATAAGACCCATTGACTGTCTGAGATGGGATACTCATAAAACCAACCTGTAATAGTTTTTCATGTTGAGTTGTGGAGCTCAATTACTTCAGATTAGCATGCAATATGAAACTTGCTGGAAAACATAGTAACTGACATCGGTTATGGAGGGACCTGACATCAGTCACCTATGACGACATCGGTCAGGAAAGGAGGAACCGACATCGGTTAGGGCTAACCGACGTCGGTTACCTGTGTGTGGATGTTTTAATTAACTCTCGGGAATTAGATCTATTTTTAGTATTAAAGCAGATCTATTGATTGTAATTGCATGGATAAGTGCCCTAAGTTTGTATATGCCTATATAAGCATGAAAGCTAGGGTTTAGAAGTAAGAATTAAGAAGAAATTGCAAAAGTTGATGATTATTGTGAGAATAATTGTGAGAGAGAGAATTCTTGGAGAAGAAGCAAAAGCTTGAGAGAAAGAAAGTATTGTACATCTGAGAGGTGTGGAAGATTGTAAATCTTCAATTGTATATCTTGTGAAAGCTTTGGATAATAGATTGGCTTGTTTCTTGGTGGATGTAGCCCACACTGGGTGAACCACGTTAAATCTGGTGTTGATTTATATCTCTTGTTTTGTATATTTCTTCTGGTAGAATATCCACTTTTATTTGCATGTATGCTTAGATCTGATATATTATCTGTACAACCTGGTGTGCTAACCCCAACAACTGGTATCAGAGCTTTGTTTGAGGGTTTTGTGTGTTGACATATTTACTCACAGAGGGTTTTCTGATTGAGTGGGAGCTACAACAATGGCAGAAGAAAACAAATACAAGGTAGAGAAGTTTGACGACCGAAATTATCAATTATGGAAGATGCAGATTGAGGATTATCTGTATCAAAGAGATTTGTATTTACCGTTGGATGAGAAGTCTAGACCTACGAAGATGACTGATGAAGAATGGAAGATTCTTGACAGAAAGGCTTTGGGATCTATAAGATTGAGCCTGACAGCATCTGTGGCTTCCAATATTACAGAAGTGACTTCTATGGTAGGGTTAATGAAATCTCTTGCTAATTTATATGAAAAACCTAGTGCTTCAAATAAATTTTATTTGATGAAGAAACTATTTAGTTCTAAGATGCATGAAGGTGGATCTGCATCTAGTCATTTGAATGATTTCAGATCTATAGTAAATCAGTTAAAATCGGTTGATATATCATTTGATGATGAAGTGAAAGCACTTTTATACTTATGTTCTTTGCCTGATAGTTGGGATAACTTGGTAATGGTTGTTAGTAATACAACATCTGCTAATAATATTTTGAAGTTTGATGATGTGGTTAGTATAATCTTGAATGAAGAAATTCACAGGAAGAGTACAGAGGAATCATCATCTGGGAATGCTTTGAATGTAGAAAGCATGGGCAGGCAGAAGGAGAGATCCAAGAGTAAGAGTAATGGGAAATCAAAGTCAAGGGATAACAGATCTAAATCCAGAGGTAAGGGAATTACTTGTTGGAAATGTGGAAAGAAAGGACATGCAAAGAAATATTGTTGGTCAAATGATAAAGAGAACTTGCAACCAGACAAAGGTAAAGAAGAAAATCTTGTTGTAGCATAGGTAATGCAAGATGCTCTTATTCTTTCTTTAGATAATAGAATTGAATCATGGGTTTTAGATTCAGGAGCTTCTTTCCATGCAACCCCTAATAAGGGTTATTTCAGAAATTATGTCTAGGGAAATTTTGGGCATGTTTATTTGGGTGATGATGAACCTTGCAGTATTACTGGTAAAGGGGAAGTTCATCTAAAATTGTAAAATAGAAATACATGGGTATTGAAAGATGTGAGGCATGTGCCAAGCCTCAAGAGGAATCTTATTTCTGCAGGGAAACTAGGTGAAGCTGGTTGCATGGTTACTTACAAGGAGACTCTTGGAAAGTCACCAAGGGTGCTTTTGTTGTGGCAAGAGGTAAGAAGGTAGGAACATTATATTTATCTACTTGTGTTATTGATTCCTTTTCTACATTATCTACTTCAGATTCAGATGCATGCATGTGGCATAATCGGTTGGGCCATATGAGTCAAAAAGGAATGCAAATCTTAAAGGCTAAGGGTAAGTTATCAGATTTGAAAGATTTAGATCTTGATTTCTGTGAGCATTGTGTCTTTGGAAAAAAAGAGAGTGAGATTTCTCAAAGTTGGGGCAACTAAGAAGGAGCGTAAATTGGAGCTTTTACACTCAGATGTGTAGGGACCAGCTTAGGTAGCTTCTCACGGAGGATCGCAGTATTATGTTACTTTCATTGATGATGCTACAAGAAAGGTATGGGTTTATTGTATTAAACATAAATATGATGTTTTTGAAACTTTTAAAAGATGGAAAGCCCTTGTTGAGAATGAATCAAATTCAAAGTTAAAGTGCCTTAGATCTGAAAATGGTGGTGAATATTGTAGCAAGGATTTCAATGATTATTGTTCAGTGAATGGAATACGTAGAGAAAGAACGGTTCCAAGAACACCACAAGAGAATGGTGTTGTAGAAAGAATGAACATGACAATCATGGAATGTGCTAGAAGTATGAGGATACATTTTGGATTGCCCTTGCAGTTTTGGGCAGAAGCAGTTGATACAATGGTTTATTTGATTAACCATGGGCCTTCAAGTTCACTAGATGGAGGAATACCAGAGGAAGCTTGGACTGGAAAAGAGGTAGATCTTTCTTTTCTTAAATTTTTTGGTTCAGAAGCTTTTGTGCATATTGATAAGGAAAATAGGAAAAAGTTGGATGCAAAATCCAAGAGATGCACTTTCATTGGTTATGGATCTGGTGATTTCAGATTCATTTTTGGGATTTAGAGAATTCTAAAATTATTAGGAGTCGTGATATTGAATGGAATGAAAAGAGAATGTACAGGGATCAAATTTTGGTACCCAAGGATGAACCGGTTGAGAAGTTTGTGAATGAAAATGAACTCTTGGATTTAAAAGTAATACCGACAGGGTTACACAGTAACTGGTGTCGGTTGACCCCTGACCGACATCGGTCAGCAGAACTGGTATCGGTTACAGAAGATCCAAACCAACATCGGTTAGCAGAACTGATGTCGGTTATAGGTGACCAGTGTCGGTCACTAACAGATTTGGATACAAATGTCTAGGAGGTCCAGAATGAGCCTCTGGTACCCCAAACTCCTGTGAGAAGGTCACAAAGGGTAAGTAAACCTCCAGAAATATTTACACCTTCTCTATTTTATTTATTATTGACTGATAATGGTGAACAAGAAAGTTTTGAAGAGGAAATGCAAGATAAGACCCACGTGCAGTGGGAGCATGGCATGGATGAGGAGATGGACTCATTGGAACAGAACCAGACTTGGGATTTGGTTAAGTTTTCATCAGGTAAGAGAACGTTTGCAGAACAAGTGGGTTTACAGGATCAAGGAAGAAGAGGGTGGACAGAAAAGGTACAAGGCAAGGCTTGTAGTAAAGGGATTTACATAGAAAGCAGGTATTGACTTTGGTGAAATATTTTCTCCTGTTGTTAAGATGACTTCTATTCGTACTGTATTGAGTTTAGTTAGTAGAGGATTTGCATTTAGAGAAACTAGATGTGAAGACAACTTTCCTTCATGGTGATTTGGATGAAGAGATTTATATGCAACAACCGCTTGGGTATGAAGTCAAGGGTAAGGAGAAATTAGTGTGCAGGTTGAAAAAGAGCCTATATGGGCTCAAGCAAGCTCCAAGGCAATGGTACATGAGGTTTGATAGTTTTATGCATGAGCATGGTTACTTGAGATGTGAATCTGACCATTGTGTTTATTTCAAGAAGCTTGAAAATGGGAGCTATATTATTTTGTTACTGTATGTGGATGATATGCTTATTGTAGGATCTAGTATGCAGGACATTGGTGAGCTTAAGGGAAAGCTAGCTCACACATTTTCTATGAAGGATTTAGGAGCTGCAAAAATAATCCTTGGCATGCAAATACACAGAGACAGGAAGAACAAGAAATTGTATTTGTCTCAGGAGGATTATATCTACAAGGTGTTAGAAAGGTTCAAGATGCAGAATGCAAAACCTGTTAGTACACCTATGGCTGGACACTTCAAATTGAGAAAAGATCAGTGTCCATCATCACATGAGGAGGTCAAATACATGACACGAGTACCATATGCTTCAGCAGTTGGGAGTCTCATGTATGTTATGGTTTGTACCAGACCAGACATTGCACAGGCAGTGGGAGTTGGTGAGTAGATATATGGCCAATCCAGGTAAAGAGCATTGGAAAGCAGTCCAATGGATACTCAGGTATTTGAAAGGGACATCTAGCATGCAGTTATGCTATGGAGGTTTGGATATTTCATTATGTGGCTATGTTGATTTAGATATGGCTGGAGATCTGGATGGTAGGAGGAGCACTACTGGATATATTTTCACAGTAGGTGGGATGACAGTTAGCTGGATTTCAAGATTACAGAAGGTTGTGGCTTTGTCTACTACAGAGGAAGAGTATGTTGCAGCTACAGAGGCTAGCAAGGAGATGATATGGATGAGTAGGTTCATGGAAGAGTTGGGAAAGGAGAAAGATGATTGCAAATTGTTCAGTGATAGTCAGAGTGTAATTCATTTGGAAAAGAACTCAGTGTTTCATTCAAGAACGAAACACATTCAGTTGAGGTATCACTTCATACGGAAGGTATTGGAGGATGGGCAGTTGAATCTGGAAAAGATTCATATGAGTGAGAACCCTGTGGATATGCTAACAAAGCCATTAGCAAAGGAGAAGTTGGAGCTACACTCCACTTCTGTTGGTCTTCAAGTTTGAGACTTGAAGAGGAAGAAACAAAGCTAAGGAAGGATCCAAGAATGACATTGTACAGGTATGGTGCAGTAATTAATCTCCAAGTGGGAGATTGTTGAGTTGTGGAGCTCAATTACTTCAGATTAGCATGTAATATGAAACTTGTTGGAAAACACAGTAACCGACATCAGTTATGGAGGGAACAGACATCAGTCACCTATGACTGGCATTGTCAGGCAAGGAGGAACCGACATCGGTTAGGGCTAACCGACATCGGTTACCTGTGTGTGGAGTGTTTTAATTAACTCACGGGAATTAGATCTATTTTTAGTATTAAAGCAGATCTATTGATTGTAATTGCATGGCTAAGTGCCCTAAGTTTGTATACACTTATATAAGCATGAAAGATAGGGTTTAGAAGTAAGAATTAAGAAGAACTTGCAAAAGTTGATGATTATTGTGAGAATAATTGTGAGAGAGAGAATTCTTGGAGAAGAAGAAAAAGCTTGAGAGAAAGAAAGTATTGTACATCTGAGAGGTGTGGAAGATTGTAAATCTTCAATTGTATATCTTGTGAAAGATTTGGATAATAGATTGGCTTGTTTCTTGGTGGACGTAGCCCACACTGGGTGAACCACGTTAAATATGGTGTTGATTTATATCTCTTGTTTTGTATATTTCTTCTGGTAGAATTGTTGTTGGTGTGGTTCCGGAACTAAATGTGAATGTTCAAGAACTAAATGTGATGGTTCTAGAACCAAGTCTGCAGGTTTCAAAACTAAGTTTGTAGGTTCTGGAACTATTCCCAATTGATCTAAGGATAATTGGTGTTCATTCAATGGCTGATTAATAATATCTTCCACCTCCCATATGTGATCCTGCAACGTAATCATGGCCAAAGAAGACATGTTTTTCTTATTAGTATTAGAAGCATCAACCCACAATTGTTCTGGATTATCAATAAAAGTTCGTGCAAAAGAATATAAGGAAATTCTCTTAGAATTCTTACCATTTGAGATAGTCATATAACTTGATCTGCAATCAATTAAGGCAACAACTGTAGCTAACCATGGTCTTCCCAAAATAATGGGATAACCAAGTGTTTTACCTTTTGGATACAATATAAGGAAGTCCATTGGATATTCCCATGACTCCACCATAACCGCCACATCTTCAATGACTCCTTCCGGTTTTGCTGCAGACTGGTTTGCCATCTACAATATGGTGTTAGTAGGTTGTATACCTGTTAATGGTAATGTTTTCAAAGTGTCCAATGTCATCACATTTATAGCCACTCCCAAATCAACCAAAACATTATGTATATTTTTATTCCCTATAAAGACATAAATAACAAGACTTCTAGGATCTCCATATTTGGGAAGCAAGAGTTTTCTTGCTAATAAATCAGAAAGTTTCCCATCTACCTTAATAGTCCTGGGGTACTGTTTCTTCCTTCTAAGTCTTTTTAAACATAGCATTTTGATTAATTTGTTCAACTTCGAAATGTCCTTAATTTCTTGTAACAATGGTATTTCAATATTTAATTTCCTTAATTTCTGTACCAACTCAAATTCCTTAGTCTCTATGGCTTCTTTAAATCTCTTTGGAAATGAAGTCTTAGTAGAGTTGCTATCTGGTTCCTTATATTTTTCTTTTACATCCTTCTTGGGAACAACCGCACTAGGGGTTTCAGTTTCTTCTGTCATCTCAGTAATTATAACAGGTGGAATTCTAATTATTTTTCTAGATCTAGTTTGAATATCCTTACAATCCATGACATTTAGATCAACTAATTTTTTTGCTTCTGTTCCGTAGATAGGAGTTGTTTATTTTTTTCTTGGATTTTCTACTGGCTGTGTTGATATTTTTTTTGGACCACATTTTCAGTCTATGAATTTTGTGCTGGGGAACCCATTATGGCTTGTTGACTCTGATTGGGATATGTTTTCCCTTGAGCATAATTATTAGGGATCCACCTAGGTTGTGACTAAGCATAAGGGTTTTCTTGACCAGACCATGGTTGTTGGTGTCCTTCAGTATACCAAGCTTGACCTGCCCAATCCTGAGGATTCCATGTTGGTTAAGGTTCCCAAGGTGGTTGTCCCCAATTTTTCGGTACTGTCTGAGCCGCCCATGACATCATCCAAGGATTAGGAACTGACCTTGGCATGAACTGCCCTTGGCTAGGTTGTCTCTAAACAAAATTCAATTCTTCTATTTTGGATGAGGTGCTGGTTTGTTTAAGCTGATTATTTATGAGTGGAAGAAGAGAACAAACATTAACCTCATGGTCCCTAGATTCATATATAAGACATACTTCTATTTTATCCAGAGGACAGTCTCTTATGGCATGCTTCTTCCTGCATCTAGGACAATACATAGCTAATGGTTTAGTTTTAGAATTTGCTTTAGCTTGCAATCCATCCATGGTAGAGGTTAATTGAACTAAAATGTTTGTTTTAAATTTTGCTAGTTCATCCATCAGTTTGTTCATATGTGGGTTCAAACTTTTCACTATTTTTCCTTTCCTAGGTCCACCCCTTGTTCTGAAATAGCTTCTACAAACGTCTTTAATATCATTCATCCTTAATGATCAAGGTTTCCACCTCCTACTAAGTTAAGGGATTCCCTAGATTCATCATCCATACCTTTAAGAAAAAATGTTTTACTTAACTCTTCTTGAATTACAAATCCACACCTTTTACTTATAAAGAGGAATCTGTCCAAATAATCTTCTATATTCTCATCCTCCTACTTGATTTTAAAAAAATCTTCCTTCATGTTTCTCCCTCTACAGTAATCTTGATATTTGTATAGGAAGGCAGTTTCCATTTGTGCCCAAGTAGTAATAGAGTTGGATGCTAATCCCATAAACCACCTCATTGCTACATCCTTCAGAGTGGATGGAAACAACTTGAGTTTTTGATTATCTATTTTGTAGTCATAGGTCTGACATAATACTTTAAATTCAATAAAAAATTGGTCAAGGTCTTCAGATGACATCCCTCTAAACGTGGGTAAATGTACAAGTGTAATATTTTTTATAGGTGTATCATCATCATCTAATTGAATTGGATAAATAAAGGTCCTCGCAGGTTCTCTTTCAGCTTCTTGTGTCATTTCTGAAGTATTTTCTAGACTTTTCTCCCAATCAATGTGGTATGTGATAAGCTTTGGGGAAGGTGAAAATTTAGGAGTAGGAGGTTGACTACTCAATTGAGAATCAAAACTTGACCTAAACGGATCTTGAGAAATAATTCTTCTCCTAAAAGTTCTACTTCCTTCTGGTGACTGATCCAAGAATTCCAAAGGTGGCAATTCTGCTTCGTGTCTAACAGGAGAAAATGGTGCTTCCAATTCTTGGTCAACTTCCTTATTTGAACTAGAGGATGCTGTTAATTCTTATTGAGATATTTTTGGGAGGAATCTACCCTTTGAGTCTCTTGGTCTACTCATAAATTTTATGATAACGCAGGGAATATTCTTCAATTACTAGATGTATGATTGTTTCTCTTGTTGATACCTAATTAGAAAATTCTAACAAGTGGGTCCCCGACAACGGCACCAAAAATGATGGGTGTCGTTATTCCCTTCATTTAATCAAATCTCAATTGATGTCATATTTAAACTAGGGGTGTGTCTGAAGCTATATGCAACAAGAAGAATCTTAGTGAATTAGTAATTGACTGTTTGTTTTTTATATTTTTCTAGGGGATTTTATCAATGTCTTGAGGACTTCTTGGTCAAAACCTTATTAAAATCAAACTATAAAAGCTTGCTAGAAATAAACACTCTTTGCATAAATAAATTGCTGGAAATAAACACACGTTGTAGAATGAAATGGATTGCTGTAAGTAAACACACTTGCTTGGAAATAAACACAATTGAGAATGCTGAGAAAATGATTGCAAGGAAATAAGAATATAGTCTATAACACCTGCAAGAACAAGTATATGACAGAGTTCAACTTGAATAATCGAAAGTGTTTACAGAATTAATAGATCTATACTATTTTCTTAAGAAATATAAATACCAATAAAACAAAGATCCTAGTTCTTGGAGGAGTGGGCCCTTGCTCCACCTTGAATCAGGATTTAACAACTTAATATTATCTCAAAATGAAAATGGCTATTTTATTGATAAAATGTTATACATTACAAAGACGTACTGTATCTTCTATATCTTTATGTCTGTCTCTATGTATTTATATGCATATCTATCTCTCTCTATCCTAAATCTATCTGCAGGTTTGTATATATATACTTCTTCCAAAGGTGCATTTACGGCCATAGCTGTCCTACCGATTCAGATAGAATCGAATTGTGCCCAAAATAGATGTTTAATTGGAACCTGGATGGATGTACAACTGTATGATAAGTTATCCTTGGATCTTTGAGTATGAAGAATAAAAAATCTTCTGATCTACTCCTGATTAAAAGGATCATTGATTGCTTAATCATCGGATGTCATCAGAATAAACAAATTCCCATCAGTTCCAGAACTTTGGAGAAGTTCCAGAACCAAAGGGGACCATTCCAGATCCAAGGTGAAGGTTCCGAAGCTACATGCAGTTCCGAAACTAAGTTTGAAAATTCCAGAACTAAGTGATAGAGCTTGTAACTACGTGATGGAGTTTTGGAACTAAGCCGTATTGAAGCCAATGCTTCCAAAAAGATGTTGAATGCTTCATACTTCATTCTTCTGACTGATTGTGACATGTTTTATTACAAAAATTGAATTTCCACACAATTTGTTAGGAATTACAGAGTTTTTAAATGTTAGAGCTGCAAGCAAGAAAAGATGGACAATTACATCCTAACTTATATTAGATAAAAAAAAAGTCACAAAATGAAGTCAAAATTGATAAAAAGGAGAGTAAAATAAGATCATTTATTGCACATTAACGAGGCATATTTTGGCCTTATCATTAGGTCATCTGGGAAAGTGATGATATAACTCCTAAGTTAGGTCATCTGGGAGAAGTGCGTTATGTTTATTTTGATTACTTGATGTGATTTTATGTTTTGGATTGTTTTTTGTTGAGATTTGAATGTGTTGATTGATTACTCTTAGAGATATTTTACGCTTGTTTCCCCCATATTAGGTGATTAGGGTAAATTCCTAGAAAGTGATGTGAAAATGGCATTCGCAGTTTTGGGAGGTGGTGGCAAGGAGAGATAAGCGGAGATTTGGGAGTAATGACATTAATGGACCTCAGTTTTGTGTGCAAACCATCTTGGAAACAAGGGGGGGGTTTGTGGGAGAGGTTGTTTGGTTTTGCATGTCTCGTGAATTTTTCTCTACATGGAGCTATCTGGTTCTTTGAACCAACAGTTTGACTTCTACTTTGTGGCTATTTTTGGTTTCTCTGGTCTATTTTTGATCAAAGGAATGTATATGAGGCATTGGAAGAAAATTTGTTTGGTTGTTGATCTTTCATGGAGAAGAAAAAGAGTGGGAAGCTCGGCTGGAAGTCTCCTTCGAATTGGCAGAGGCACTATTAGGCATGATAGGCTCTACCCATTAAGATTTCTTTCTTTCTTCTAAATGATTCATTAAAACAATTCTCTCTCATGAGATATAATATTTGCATGATTTTTTGGTTAATTACTTTCATGTTTTTATGAATCTCTGTGGTTTTTGGGATGTAAATCCATTGCAAAGTAATGTTAGTTTTTTGGAAACTTTCTCTGTTTTAATGGTGACATGCATGCGAAACTTGTATTTAAAGCTCTGTATTTCATTCTGAACTGACATTCATTGCTTTGTGTGGTTTTGAACCTATATTATAGCCTTGTGTTTTGTTTTGATTTTGTAGTGGAGCATTCATGTTTGTTCTGAGCTTGTATTGGAGCTTTGTGTTGTTCTGAACTTGTAGTCGAGTCAATGTGTTTGAACTTGTAGTCGAGTCAATGTGTTTGGTTCTGTACTTGTATTATGAACTTGATTTTTACTCATTTTTAAGGATTTGAAATGCTTTGAACTCATTTATGGACTATCTGCTCAAAAAGGGCTTGAGATATTAATTTTGGTTTGAAGATTGATTAGGTAATCTCTTTTGAGATCTTCTCCTTGTAGCTTCTTGTTGGAATGGTTGTGGTACTTCTGTTTTTGGAGACTATACCGCCTTCTTTGAACTTGCAAAGGCGTGTGTATATGGAGGATAATCTTCTCTCCTTTAATATGAGAAAACCCACGTCTTGTGGAAGGATTGACTGTTTTGTTTGAAGGGTTAATAGATTGGAACTGTATCTTTTTGTGGGTTTGGTTTGATATAGATTTCATTTGGAATAGTTAATAGTTTTTGAGGCTTATGGAAATGCGGTGTGCATAATCCTTCTTGTGATCAATTTTTGAATCGAATACCTTATTTATCACAATATTTTTAGTTAGAACTTGAGAGTCTTTGTTATGATTCTTTTTCAGTCACGTTGGAGGTAAGATTGGGACATTACTTGACTTGAACATATATTGGGTTCTCTTACTCTCTTCAAATCTCTTTAATTGATTTCTGGGTTTTATTAGAAAGATGAGTTGAAAACCCGAGTGTATTGAATTTTGTATGGAAGGATACATTATCTCTAGTTTAGATTATTTTGTATAACCGTTTTTAATTGGATCAAAAACTACTTGCTCTTTTGTATTGAGCTGTTGAAGCCTTGTAAATGGGATTACAGTTTCTACTGAGTTCGTGAGTTTTATTGAATCTTGTTTATCTTATATTGTTTTGGGTTTTCTATTCCTTGTTAGATTCATTGAATGGATCTCTGGGTCTTTTAAAGAGAAAGGAATATGTTCTCTTGCGGGCAGTATACTATTTTTGGGACTGTACTAGGTATTCCTTTTTGGGAAATGAATTTGAACTGTTGTTTAATGGGCTAGTATAGATAAACCAGATTGTAATGATTTGTAAGGGAAACTAGAAGTGTGCTTTCTTCCAACTGTGTGTTTGGTTTTGTGTTCTCTCTTGGGAACTAGTAAAAGAACTTCTGATTTTGGAAATAGAAACGGAATTCATTTGATATAGAAATGAAATGAATTATTTATTGGATCTTCTCCTTTTGAGATCCTTTAAATTTTGAAAAGATAAGCTCATTTGATAGAACTTCTCTAAATCCTGATTATCTTCGTGGTTGTAGAATGATTGTTCTCTTAGGTCTGCTCGACTTCTCAGGTTCAAATTTTTGTCCTTTTGTCTTTTAGGAAATGGTGGGAAACCACTCTTCTGAGATGGAAATTTCTTTGTGGATTGTTTATTCTACTTGTACTAATCATTTATTGTAATGGTGTGGACAGAGTATAATTGAGTCGATATGTTGAAAAGAAAATAATAACATGCTTAGAACGACAACTTTGTTTGATAGAGTCATACTACATTTCGTTTTGATATTGGAAGGTTTTCTATTTTTACACTCTGTATTATTTTAAACCCTTCTTGGATGGACTCGAGAAGAGATTAACCTTGTGTGAGTCTAGCTTTGATTTGTGGAACGTCTGGTTTCAGATCTTAGAAAGATATCTTCTAACATGAAGAAGTTAGTTAAGACTTATAGGTAGACTGTTTTGACTCTCTACCCCTTCTTGGATTGATTTGGGATTCTTGTTAGATGTTGTATCTTTAATGTTGAATCCTACGTTAAATTGTTAACTTGGAACTGAAGCAGTTATGTGTGTTCTGAACCTGTTTATATCTTTCAGATGATTAGTGTATGGGGAATAGTATGTATTGATTATTCTTCTTTTTGCTTAAGTCATTGAATGAATCATCCTAATATGAGCTATACTGTAAATAACTTCTTTGCTACATAGTAAAGATAAATATTGTATTTCTATTCTGATAGAATTATGAAACAATTGGATGACAAAATCTGTTGTTTGTTTAAAAGTAATTGATAGGATCAATTAAACTTTATGTTGTAATGCAAATGTTGTAGATTATATATGATCTTTTCTTAAAAGTGAATTCAAACTCTTTATTTGTAATTATTTTTTGGTTGTTATTACTTATGCTTATTTTGTATGATATATTAATTGTTTCATTAAAGCAAAGTTTTTTTAATGGAACAATTAGTGGAATGCACTTCATTTTAATGCTTAGTGCTTATCATGCTCAGTTCATTGAACTGACCCGTGTTAGTAATTTTTGCAGATGGACATAGTAAGTGATAAAAGAAGGAATTTTTTTTTATGATGCATTGGCTTATTTGATTCTAGATCTTATGTAAATAAATTCTATTCATTCTTGAGTTGTATTGGAAAAGAGACGTGTTCTTTTATGATCTTAGTGATGATTGACATGCAGTATGTCTAAAATGCATAGTCTTGTAAATGTATGTTTTATCATGATGAATTGAAAGGGTTGGAGACTGACTCCAATTTGTTGTGTAAATTCTCTTGTACTTTATATGATGGAAATAGTAGTGACATCTTGTCAATATCATTTATATTTGTTTGTATACTATTGATGTTATTAATTAATAAGTTGGATTAAGGGGATAGTACAATCTCCCTTATTATAATGAAACTTGTTAAATTGCAAAAGATGTTGTTCTCTAACTACACAACTATAGTTTTATAATGAAATATGCATTGGTCATAAAATTAAACTATATGAGTAAAGAATGATAAAAAGGTTATTTTAACCCTAACATCTAATGATGCAGAGGAAGAATCTTCCTCTCTCAAAAGAATGAGAAATAAATGGAATAGTGGTAAGGATCTTTAATCCTCGTGCTTCGTTTATAAGAAGTAAATACTCGCTGAATCTAGGTGGATGACACACTTGATTTAAATAGCTAGGTTGCATTAAGAATTAAACGTTTGATGTTTGCTATCCTGTTTTTGGGATAACTACTTGTTATGCCACGATAATAAACATTAATGCAAACATGAGTTAATGAAGTTCTTAATATCAAATCAAGTTAATTATGGATAAAGAACTTAATGAATGTTGGAATTAGGAATATGCATGGCTGCTGTAATATGAATCTTAATCCAATTAAATTATGAATTAATGACCACTAAGGAGGTATGTACATCATGATGAATCAGTTGTAATGGATGTTGGCACATGCCAACTGCAGGACTGTACCTTCGAGGAGTCCAGGGACTTCTCGAGGATACAGTGTTGAAGTTGACATGTGGCAACACCCTTATGTATTTGTTCATCTAGATCTACACACATCTGGACTTGAACTTAGTTTCTCTCTAGGTCAAGTTAGTAGCATGTTTAGGATAGGGAGTAGCTTTCTATGACTCAGAGTACCTTGGCACATTCAGTTGACTTAGGTCGACCGAGTATGCCCATATACCCTAAGTCATCGTGAGCGTCTTCCTATAACAAACCATGTTGCTAATTTGGGCTAGGATCAAACCTTGGGCAAGTGGACTGACAGAAGCCAGTAAAGACCATTCTAGATAACAAAATAGTGAGGTGAAGGACGTATTATGACGAGTATGCCATCTAGGAATAATAACATGAAAAATATGTTGAAAATATTTGGCCAAAGTATCGTAAGCTGCTGGTTGCGTTGTCCTATGTCACCTAGTTTAAAGCAATGTTATGTCAAATGAATATTGGTAATAAATATTTAGATAGGTTCTTTAAACAAATCACTCAGTACCCAGAATAGGGTAGGAAAACCAAGCATACATAGTATACCTAAAGTATTCTATACTTAAAAAAAACATGAGAGATCAGTTGGTAACTGAGTCATGGAATGAGAGATCGGTAACATATTGAGTCATTACAGCTGTATATGGTTATCTATTATGAGATTGATTGGCATGGAATCCTCATGGAAATTCACTTCTTCCACCTTACACAAACTTGGACTTTGAAGCCTTGTTTGAGCGGATCCTTTACCTTCATGATCTAACCTTCAGGTGCTCTTCAGTTGTGATCAAATCATGATGATTTTACCTTTTCCTTAGAGAATTATTTGTACCAAGTAACCATTAGCTTTCTAATAAAGGGCAAAGGAAAGTGCAATGACATCAAGAATTTGGGATCTAAATAGATGTGTGTTTGTTCAAATGCATTGCTGGCCGTGGTAGTTGTTCTGCGTGCTCTGTGGGAGTCTCCATTTGACGTTGACAGTCTGAAGGAGATCAAATGTCATCGGTTGAGCATTCCCATTTTAAGACTTTAGAAACAAGGGAATTTTTTTTTTGAAACATAATGTTCTCTGTTCTAAATAAAACATCATTTAGAACACACATTCCATGCCAATCAATCTCATAACAGATAACCATATGCAGCTGTAATGACTCGGTATACTACCGATCTCTCATTCCATGACTCGGTTACCAACATATCTCTCATGTTAACTTAAAGTATAGAATACTTTATGTATACTACGTATACTTGGTTTCCTACCCTATTCTGGGTACTGAGTGATCTGTTTAAAGAACCTATCTGAATATTTGTTACCAATATTCATCTGACATCACGTTGCTTTAAACTAGGTGACATAGGACAATGCAACCAGCAGCTTGCGATACTTTGGCCAAAGATTTTCAACATACTGTTCATGTTACTATTCCTAGATGACATACTCGTCATTTTGGAATACGTCCTTCACCTCACTCTTCTGTTATCTAGAATGGTCTTTACTGACTACCGTCAGTCCACTTGCCCAAGGTTTGACCCTAGCCCAGGTTAGCAACATAATTTATTATAGGAAGATGCTCACGATGACTTAGGGTATATGGGCATACTCAGCTAACCTAAGTCAACTGGATGTGCCAAGGTACCCTGAGTCATTGAAAGCTACTAATTATCCTAAACATGCTACTAACTTGACCTAGAGAGAAACTAAGTTCAAGTCCAAGATGTGTATAGATCTAGAAGAACAAATACAGAAGGGTGTTGCCACATGTCAACTGTAACACTGTATCCTTGAGAAGTCCCTGAACTTTTCGAGGGTACAGTCCTGTAGTTGGCATGTGCCAACATCCATTAGAACTGATTCATCAAGATGTACATACCCCCTTAGTGGTCATTATTCATAATTAAACTGGATTAAGATTCATATTTTAGAAACCATGCCTAACCCTAATTCCAACATTCATTAAGTTCTTTATCCATAATTAGCCTGATTTGATATAGAGAACTTCATTAATTCATGTTTGCATTGATGTTCATTAACATACCACAACAAGCAGTTATCCCAAAAAATAGGACAACAAACATCAAACGTTTAATTCTTAATGCAACCTAGCTGTCCAAATCAAGTGTGTCATCCACCTAGATTCAGCTAGTGTTTACTTTATAAACATGAAGTATAAAGATTAAAGATCATAACCACTATTCCTTTTATCTTTCATTCTTTGAGAGAGGAAGAGTCTTCCTCTACATGGTTAGATGTTAGGTTTAACATAACCTTTTTATCATTCTGTTACTCATATAGTTTAATTGTATGTCCAAAGCATATTTCATTATTAAACTATATTTGTGTAGTTAGAGAATGACATCTTTTGCAATTTTACAAGTTTCATTATAATAAGGGAGATTATACTATCCCCTTAATCCAACTTATTAATTGATAACAACAATAGTATACAAACAGATATAAAGAATACCACCAAGATATCACTATTATTTCCATCATACAAGTACAAAAGAATTCACACCACAAATTGGAGTCCAACTCAAAACCTTTCAATTCATGATAATAAATATACATTTACAAGACTATGCATTTCAGACATTCTGCATGTCAATCAGAATTAAGATCTTAAAAGAACATCACTTTTCTTTTCCAATACAACTCAAGAATGATTTGAAACTCTTTACATAAGATCCAGAATTAAATAAGCCAATGCATCATAAATTTTTTTGCCTTCTTTTATCACTTACGATGTCCATCTGCAAAAATTGCTAGCACAGGTCAGTTCAATGAACTGAGCATGATAAGCACTAAGCATTAAAGTGAAGTGCATTCCACTAATTGTTCCATTAAAACAACTCTGCTTTAATGAAACAATTAATATATCATACAAATAATCATAAGTAATAACATCCAGAAAAGAAGTACAATTAAAGAGTCTGAATTCACTTTTAAGAAAAGAGCATAATATAATCTGCAACATCTGCATTATATCATAAGGTTTAATTGATCCTATCAATTACTTTAAAACAATCAACAGGTCTTGTCATCCAATTGTTTCATAATTCTATAAGAATAGAAATACACATTTATCTTTACTAAGTAGCAAAAGAAGTTAAATACAACATAGCTCATATTAGGATGATTCATCTTTACAACTTAAGCAAAGAAGAAGAATCAATACATACTATTCCCCATACACTTAATCATCTGAAAGACAAAAATAGGTTTAGAACACACCAAACTACCTCAGTTCAAAGATAACAATATAAGGATTCAACATTAAAGGAACAACATCTAACAAGAATCCCAAATCAATCCAAGTAGGGGTAGAGAGTCAAAACAGTCCTCCTGCAAGTCTAAACTAACTTCCACATGTTAGAAGATATAATTCAAAGATCTGAAACCAGACGTTCCACAAATCCAAGCTAGACTCACACAGAATTAATCTCTTCCCGTGTCCATCCAAAAGAGGTTCATAATAAGACAGAGTGCAAAAAGAGTAAACCTTCCAATATCAACCCAAATGAAGTATGACTCAATCAAAAAAATAGTTGGTCTAAGCAGGTTATTATTTTCCTTCCAACATACCGACTCAGCTAATCTCTTTACACATCATTACAACAAATGACTTGTACAAAGTAGACCAAACAATCCACAAAGAAATTTCCATCTCAGAAGAGAATCAAATACAGAGAAGTTCAATCAAATGAACTTATCCAAACAACAGTAAAAAGGGATCTCAATTAGAAAAGGTCCAATCAATAATTCATTTCATTTATACTATCAAATGAATTCCCATTTCTATTTCAAACTTAGAAGTTCTTTAACTAGTTCCCAAGAGAGAACACAAAACCAAACACACAGTTAAAGAAAGCACACTTCTAGTTTCCCTTACAAATCTTTACCAACTGGTTTATCTATTCCCATTCATTAAACACAAGTTTGAATTCAATTCTCAGAATGAAGTACACAGTACAGTCCCAAAAAAATAGTATACTGTCCCCAAGAGAACATATTCCTTTCTCTTTTAAAACCCAGAGATTCGTTCAATGAATCCAACAAGGAATACAAAATCCAAAACAGTAAAGCTAAACAAGTTCAGAACAACTCATGAACTCAAAAGAACTGAAATCCCATTACAAGGCTTCAACAACTCAATACAAAAGAACAAGTAGTTCGTGATCCAGTTAAGAACAAAATACAAAACAATCTGAACAGAGATAATATTGTATCCTTCCATACAAAATTCAGTACACTAAGTGTTCAATCCATCTCTTTTTAATAAAACCAAAAATCAATTAAAAGATCTGAAGAGAGTAAGAAAATCAAAAACATTTAAAGTCAAGCAATGTCCCAATCTTACCTCCAACTTGACTGAAACAAAAATCACAACAAAGACTCTCAAGTTCCATCTAAAAATATTGCGACAAGAAGGTATTTGTTTCAACATTATCACAAGAAGGAAAATGCATACTGTATTTCCATAAGCCTCAAAAACTGTTAACGACTATTCCAACAAACTCTATATCAAACCAAACCCACAACAAGATACAGTTCTAGTCTATTAATCCTTCAAACAAAATAGTCAAGCCTTCAACAAGACACGGGTTCACTCAGAGCAAGAGGAAGGAAGAGATATACTTCATATTCACATGCCCTATCAAGTTCAAAGAAGGTGGTACAGTCTAAAAGACAGAAGTACCACAACCATTCCAACAAGAAGCTACAAGGAGAAGATCTCAAAAGAGATTAATAGATCAACTTCAAACCGAAACTAAGCTCTCAAGCCCTTATCGATTAGACAGTACATAAATGAGTTCAAAGCATTTTCAAATCCTTGAATATGAAGTAAAACTCCAGCTCAAATACAAGTATAGAATCAAACACATCGATTCAACTACAAGTTCAGAACACACAAGTATGAATACGAGTACAGTGTCAAACATGAAGCTTCAACAAAAGTTCAGAACTACACAAAGCTCCAACTCAGCTCAGAACAAACACGAAGCTCCAATACAAGCTCATAACAAAACACGAAGCTCCAATACAAGTTCAAATGAAACACAAGGCTCCAAATAATAGTTCAGAATGAAACATAAGACTCCCATAAAGAATGTCAGTTCAAACAGTTCAAAACAACACCCTCTTGAAACAAGTTTCAGAATGAAATACAAAGCTTCAAATACAAGTTTTCGCATGCATGTCACCATTAAACTAGCACAGAGAAAGTTTCCCAAAAACTAACATTACTTTGCAATGGATTTACATCCCAAAAACCACAGAGATTCATAAAAACATGAAAGTAATTAACCAGACAAATCATGCAAATATTTATCTCATGAGAGCAGAATTGTTTTAATGAATCACTTAGAAGAAAGCAAGAAATCTTAATGGGTAGAGCCTATCATGCCTGATAGTGCCTCTGCCAATTCGAAGGAGACTTCCAGCTGAGCTTCCCACTCTTTTTCTTCTCCATGAAAGATCAACAACCAAACAAATTTTCTTCCAATGCCTCATATACATTCCTTTGATCGAAAATAGACCAGAGAAACCAAAAATAGCCAAGAAGAAGAAGTCAAACTACTGGTTCAAAGAACCAGATAGCTCCATGCAGAGAAAAAATTGTGAGACATGCAAAACCAACCAACCTCCCACAAATCCACCTCCCTTGTTTCCAAGATGGTTTATACACAAAAACTGAGGTCCATTAATGTCATTACTCCCAAATCTCCCACTTATCTCTCCTTGCCACCGCCTCCCAAAACTGGTGAATGCCATTTCCAATTTAACATGCAATTCCATATTTAGTGAAGCCTCCATGTATGCCTATACTAAAGTTAACTAGCCTTTTCCAAAACTGGTAGTACCTCCATGCATTAAACCCAATCAAATTGATTAAAATCCATTGGAACTGTCGCCATAGTGCCATGCGACCCGTAGGTTCCTTTTTACTAGTTTAGGATAGATTTCCCAAAACTTAGGTTAGTCTAAAAATAATCACCTTAGGTCTTAAAACATTTCCATAGGTAATTTCCACCTTAGGTTAACATAGCATTAACATAGTGTTAGGATAATGACTTTAGTTTTAGGATCAACTGATCCCCTTCATTGATTCATGTAAGCAATAGCCTTGTTGATTTCATTTACAACATTAATTTTCTGTTGCAGAGATCAATCCCAAAGACCCAAGCATAAACATGCAACCGAATGGTCGACGCGATTCACACAAGAACAAAGAATCTGTGTCGCACATCAACAAACTCTTCAGTTGCACTATCTACTCTCAAACTAATGAATGTCACATTTTACCATGTCAGCGCTGTTAAGAATATTTAAAACATCTCCTTGGATCACTGAAACTGATCCAAGGATGAGTCAATTAAAGAGATAAGTTTACAACTCTCAAAATCAGATTGTCGTGTGTCAATTAAGAAGTGAAACTGGATTCTTGCAAGCCATATGCATGTCCATGCAAGAGTAGAAATGATCCATCCCTAACAAGCATGATCTTCAATAATGTCTGGAACACACATCATTCAAGAAAACCTCCTGTCACAATGCTTGTAATGCAAAAGAGAAATGATAATACATATGAACCTAAGGTGGTACAAAGTGAGCTAGTAGTGTTGCTACCTGTAAAGTATACAGACCCTATTCATCAGAAGGAAGCTTATATAGGGGATAACCATAGAATTTATTATAAACTTAGCAGGGTGACCCCTAAAAAAATTGAACTGTAATTAGTTAGGCGAAAGCTGGAGCAAGACTGACCCGTAGCTAGAAAATTTGCCTTTTCAAATATGTTTCAAAAATTTTGAGGAATATTCACCATATTATGCAATATTTTCCACTAATCATTCCTCTATTGGGGGAATGGAATAAGGTTGAAAGATGCTCGCGTGCTAGAAAATTTAGCATGATAAGAAAAAAATTTGGATGTGTAACCTAAGTGTTCGAAAATTCTCTACTTTATGACAGGAAGAGATCAATCTAAATGTTGTTGTTGATGGATGGCTCTTGAGTAACTTTCTGGTTGATACTTGTTCAGAAGTGATAGTGCCTCATTGCACTGGATGTGTGGAATCAGATTGAAGTGGAGGCATCTCCCTTAAAGTATGCCACCTTCAGGTAGTATGTGATATGTTCTAAGTATTATAATAGGACTAAATCCATGCCCATATAGGGCATGAAAAATGATGTTATTATTACTTCTTGACAAGGGGCCAAGTTTACTGGGGATCCTTCCATGGTCTGCATGTGAAGATCCATATGAAGATTGAAAAGAGTTTTCCGACATTGGCTTGGGAGCCCTAAAGAGGTGTTATGCGAATAAGTTATCAAGATTTGTACTTGAAGGTTCAGGATACATTCAAGCATTGTGATAACAAGGACTTGCGCATCAAGTTCATTTTTCCTTTAATAGACAGAAAATTTGTACCTCACATAGAACATTTGAGGGAAGAGGATTTAAATAGACTTTATGATATGCACCATTAGAGATGCTAAAGTACTTGAGCCATCAAAGGAAGGATTTATTCAATGGGATGAAGAATATTTTATAGAGTGGTACGGCCATCATTTCTTGCAGATAACTAGGTTTATGAGGTGTCATTAAGATGGTTTTCCAAGAGGAGCTAAAAAGTGTAGTTGACACACGTAATTCGATCTTACTCGGTGTTTCTCTTTTTGGGAAGTGACTAAGTTCTAAGGTACACTGGTGGAAATTTATGTAAGTATTTCTTAAATGCTAATTTAAGAAAATAGCTGAGTTATATAAAATCCCCTTACTCAATGTGGTACGAGAAGGAAATAAACTAGTATATAAACTATGTGGGAAAGTGACGCCCTGGTGGAATTAGTACACATTGAGTCATGGGGTTAGCGAGCCCTTGTTTATACAAACAATCATATTTTATGTAATGAAGTTGATGCAAAGACAATTGGATATTGTACCAGAAGAAGTATACAAGTCAAGAGACATAATTGAATACTAGATTTATACATGGTTCACCCAGTGTGGGCTACGTCCACCAAGAAAGAAGCCAATCTATTATCCAAAGCTTTAAAAGGGTATGCAGATGAATATTTATCAGAATCTTATTCACAGTTCTCAGATGCTACAATACTTGCTTTCTTACCGACATGCTTTTGCTATCACCGAGAATTCTCTGCTGGAATACACAATAAGTTTGCAACGTTCTTTCTAATTCTTGTTAATCTTCCCTACTCAGTAAACCCTAGCTTTTGTTGAGCTGTGGATCTCAATTACTATCAGTTTAGCATGAAATGGAAACTTGCTGGAAAATACAGTAACCATTATCGGTTAAGGGATAAATGGCATCAGTTCACCCAGGCTAACTGACATCGATTACCTATGCGATGACTATTATAATTAAGTCTACGAGGAATTAGATATATCTTTAGCATGTAAAGTGATATCTAATGGTTGTAATTTCATGGCTAAAGTGCCCTAAGATTGTATAATGCACTTAGATATAGGCATAAAGTTAGGGTTTAGAAATTAAGGATATTCAATATAGAATTAGAGAGAACTTGCAAAAGTTGGTGAGAGAGAGAATTCTTGGTTATGAAAATAAATCTTGTAGAGAAAGAAAAGTACTAGGACATCCAAGAAGGTGTAGAAGATTGTCAAATATTCATTGTATATCTTGTCAAAGCTCTGTGTTAATAAATTGGCTTGTTTCTTAGTGGATGTAGCCCACAACTGGGTGAACCACATTAAATATGGTGTTCATATATGTTTCTTAATTGTTATATTTATGTATGGTAGAATATCCACTTTTATTTACATAGTATTCTTAGATCTGATATATTATCTGTACAACTGGTGTGCTAACCCCAACAACAGGTATCATAGCATCTTTGTTTGAGGGTTGTGTGTGTTGACATATTTACTCACAAAGAGGTTTTCTGATTGAGTGGGAGCAAATAAGCAATGGCAAGAAGAAAAGGTAAATACAAGGTAGAGAAATTTGACGACCGTGAAATTATCAATTATGGAAGATGCAGATTGGAGGATTATCTGTATCAAAGAGATTTATACTTATTGTTGGATGAAAAGTATAGACCTACAAAGATGATTGATGAAGAATGGAAGATTCTTGATAGAAAGGATTTGAGATCTATAAGATTGAGCCTGGCAGTATCTGTGGCTTCCAATATTACATAAGTGAATTATACATTAGAGTTAATGAAATTTCTTAGCTAATATATATGAAAAACCTAGTGCTTCAAATAAAGTTTATTTGATGAAGAAACTATTTAGTTATAAGATGCATGAAGGTGGATCTACATCAAGTCATTTGAATGATTTTTGATCGATTGTAAATCAGTTAAAATCAGTTGCATATTCCATTTGATGATGAAGTGAAATAACTTTTATTCTTATGTTCTTTGCCTGATAGTTGGGATAACTTGGTAATGGTTGTTAGTAATACAACATCTGCTAATAATGTTTTGAATTTTGATGATGTGGTTAGTATAATCTTGAATGAAGAAGTTAGCAGGAAAATAACAGAGGAATCATCATCTGGAAATGCTTTAAATGTAGAAAAGCAGGGGCAAGTAGAAGGAGATATCCAAGAGTAAGAATAATGAGAAATCAAAATCTAAGAATGGCATATCTAAATCTAGAGGTAAGGGAATTACATGTTGGAATTTTGGAAACAAAGGACATGCAAAGAAAGATTGTTGGTCAAAGGATAAAGAGAACCAACAACCAGAAAAAGGTAAAGAGGAAGAAAATATATGCTACATCAAAGGTAATGCAAGATGCTCTTATTCTTTCTTTGGATAATAGAATTGAATCATGGGTTTTAGATTCAGGAGCTTCTTTCCATGCAACCCCTAATAAGGGTTATTTCAGAAATTATGTCTAGGGTAATTTTGGGCATGTTTATTTGGGTGATGATGAACCTTGTAGTATTACTGGTAAAGGGGAAGTTCATCTAAAATTACAAAATGGAAATACATGGGTATTGAAATATGTGAGGCATGTGTCAATCCTTAGAATAAATCTTATTTCTGCAGGGAAAACTAGGTGAAGCTGGTTGCATGGTTACTTTCACAGCCAGACTCTTGGAAAGTCACCAAGGGTTCTTTTGTTGTGGCAAGAGGTAAGAAGGTAGGAACATTATATTTATCTACCTGTATTACTTGATTCCTTTTCTGTGTTATCTACTTCAGATTTAGATGCATGCATGTGGCATAATCTGGTTGGGCCATATGAGTCAAAAAGGAATGTAGATCTTAAAGGCTAAGGGTAAGTTATCATATTTGAAAGATTTAGATCTTGATTTCTATGAGTATTGTATTTTTGAAAAGTAAAAGAGAAGTGAGATTTCTCAAAGTTGGGGCAACTAAGAAGAAGCAAAAATTGGAGCTTGTACACTCAGATGTGTGGGGACCAGCCCAGGTAGCTTCTCATGGAGGATCCCAGTATTATGTTACTTTCATTGATGATGCTATAAGAAAGGTATGGGTTTATTGTATTAAACATAAATTTGATGTTTTTGAGACTTTTAAAAGATGGAAATACCTTGTTGAAAATGAATCAAATTATAAGTTAAAGTGCCTTAGATCTTGACAATGGTGGTGAATACTGTAACAATGCTTTCAATGATTATTGTTAAGTGAATGGAATACGTAGAGAAAGACGGTTCTAAGAACACCACAAGAGAATGGTGTTGTGGGAAAGAATGAACAAGACAATCATGGAATGTAGCTAGAAGTATGAGGATACATGTTGGATTTCCTTTGTAGTTTTGAGTGAGAAGAAGTTAATACATGGCAGTTTATTTGATTAACCGTGGGCCTTCAAGTTCACTAGATGGAGGAATACCAGAGGAAGCTTGGACCATGGAAAAGAGGTAGATCTTTCTTTTCTTAAGGTTTTTGGTTCAGAAATCTTTTGTGCATATTGATAAGGAAAATAAAAAAAAATTGGATGCAAAATCTAAAAGATGCACTTTCATTGGTTATGGATCTAGTGATTTCAGATTCTGTTTTTGGGATTTAGAGTATTCTAAAATAATTAGGATGTCATGACATTGAATGGAATGAAAAGAGAATGTACATGGATCAAATTTTGGTACCCAAGGATGAACTCGGTTGAGAAGTTTTGTCAATGAAAATGAACTCTCAGATTTAAAATTAATACCATACAGGGTAACACAATAACTGGTGTCGGTTGACCCCTGACCAAAATCGGTCAGCTTGTACTAGTGTTGGTTATAGAAGAGACATACCAGAATTGGTTATCCAGAACCGGCGTCAGGTAGAAGGTGACTGGCATCGGTCACTGTCAGAATTTGGATATGAAATGTCTAGGAGGTCCTAGAATGAGTCCTCTAGTACCCAAACTCCTGTGAGAAGGTCACAAAGGGTAAGTAAAGCTCCAGAAATATTTACACCTTCTTTATCTTATTTATTATTGACTGATAATGGTGAACCAAAAAGTTTTGAAGAAAAAATGCAGGATAAGACCCACGTGCAGTGGGAGCATGGCATGGATGAGGAGATGGACTCCTTGGAACAAAGTAGACTTGGGATTTGGTCAAGTTGTCCTAGTAGGTAAGAGGACATTGCAGGAACAAGTGGGTTTACAAGATCAAGGAAGAAGAGGGTGGACAGAAAAGGTACAAGGCAAGGCTTGTAGTAAAGGGATTTACATAGAAAGCAGGTATTGAATTTGGTGAAATATTTTCTCCTGTTGTTAAGATGACTTCTATTCATATTGTATTGTATATAGTTATAGTAGAGGATTTGCATTTAGAGCAACTAGATGTGAAGACATACTTTTCTTCATGGTGATTTGGATGAAGAGGGTAAGAAGAAATTTATATGCAAGAACAGCAGACGCTTGGGTATGAAGTCAAGGGTAAGGAGAAATTAGTGTGTATGTTGAAAAAGAGCCTATATGGGCTCAAGCAAGCTCCAAGGCAATGGTACATAAGGTTTGATAGTTTTATGCATGAGCATGGTTACTTGAGATGTGAATCTAACCATTGTGTTTATTTCAAGAAGCTTGAAAATGGGAGCTATATTATTTTGTTATTGTATGTGGATGATATGCTTATTGCAGGATCTAGTATGTAGGACATTGGTGGGCTTAAGGAAAAGCTAGCTCACACATTTGTCTATGAAGGATTTAGGAGCTGCAAAAAGAATCCTTGGCATGCAAATACATAGAGACAAGAAAGAACAAGAAATTGTATTTGTCTCATGAGGATTATATCTACAAGTTAGAAAGGTGTTAAGAAAGGTTCAAATTGATGTAGTGTCCATCATAGAGTAGGTAAACCTGTTAGTACACCTTTATTGTATTTATCCTCACCCACTTATGTGTGTAGATATTTATTTTTATTTATTTAGATATTATGGACACTTCCTTGAAATTGACTAGTTCTTTCCTAAAGATCAACTAGATCCTTGATGTCATCACATGGACTTGAGTTCTTTCCATGAGGTACGACCTTGACTGGTTATTATTGTTATGGCCTACACATTCTCATTGTATTTCATTGAGTTCCATAATAATATATGATATGTATGCTCTTCATGTACAAGTTATTTGGGAGATCTTGCATGTATGCTATGGTTTCATCCATGAGACAAATACATGACACGATTACACAGTTGGGATTCTCAGTGGTACCAGACCAGTGCACAGGTGAGTTGTGAGTATATTTATGGCCAATCCAGGTAAAGAGCATTGGAAAGCAATCTAATGGATACTCAGGTATTTGAGAGGGACATCTAGCATGCAATTATGATATGGAGGTTTGAAGATACTTCTTTATGTGGCTATCGTGGATTCAGATATGGCTAGAGATATATAGATGGTAGAAGGATCACTACTGGATATATTTTCACAGTAGGTGGGATGGACAGTTAGCTAGATTTCAAGATTACAGAAGGTTGTGGCTTTGTCTACTACAAAGGTATGAGTATGTTCCAGCTACAAAGCCTAGTAAAGAGATCACATGGATGAGCAGGTTCATGGAAGAGGTGGGAAAGGACCAAGATGATTGCAAATTGTTCAGTGACAGTTAGAGTGAAACTCATTTGGAAAATAACTCAGCATTTCATTCTAATAATGAAACACATTTAGTTGAGGTATCACTTCATACGGCAGGTATTGGAGGATGGAAAGCTGAAACTGGAGAAAATTCATACAAAGTGAGAACCCTACGGATATGCTAGACAAAGCCATTAACAAAGGAGAAGTTGGAGCTACAATCCACTTCTGTTGGTCTTCAAGTTTGAGACTTGAAGAGGAAGAAACGAAAGCTAGAGGAAAGGATCCAATAATGATCTATGTATAGGTATAGATGCAGTAATTTATCTTCAAGTGGGAGATTGCTGAGTTGTGAAGCTCAATTACTTCAGTTTAGCATGTTATATTAAACTTGTTAGAAAAACACAGTAATCGACATCGGTTATGGAGGGACCAACATCTGGTCATCCATGACCAGACATCGGTCAGGAAAGTAGGAACCAGCATCAATTAGGGCTAAACCGACATCAGTTACCTATGTGTGGATGTTTTATTTAACTCACAAGAATTAGATCTAAATTTAGTATTAAAGTATATCTATTGATTGTAATTACATAAGTGCCCTAATTTTGTATATGCCTATATAAGCAAAAAAACTAGGGTTTAGGAGGAAGGATAGTGAGAGTTAATGATTATTGTGAAAATAATTGTGAGAGAGAGAATTCTTGGAGAAGAAGGAGAAGCTTGAGAGAAAGAAAGTATTGTACATCGTGAGAGGTGTGGAAGATTGTATATCTTCATGTAAAAGCTTTAGATAATAGATTATCTTGTTTCTTGGTGGTACGTAGCCCACACTGAGTGAACCATGTTAAATATGGTGTTGATTTATGTCTCTTGTTTTGTATATTTCTTCTGGTAGAATATCTGATTTTATTTGCATGTATGCTTAAATATGATATATTATCTTACAATCGGTATGCTAACCCTAATAGAACTCCTCTTCACTGCTAATTTCCAGAAATTCCTCACCATTTCCTGATATCTTTGAGACTAAAGCTACTGATTCTTCCTCTCCCCAAGAGAAATCTCGTTCCTCCAGAGTGAAATTATTTACATTCACAGGGAATTGTTGTTGGTGTGGTTCCGGAACTAAATGTGAATGTTCAAGAACTAAATGTGATGGTTCTAGAACCAAGTCTGCAGGTTTCAAAACTAAGTTTGTAGGTTCTGGAACTATTCCCAATTGATCTAAGGATAATTGGTGTTCATTCAATGGCTGATTAATAATATCTTCCACCTCCCATATGTGATCCTGCAACGTAATCATGGCCAAAGAAGACATGTTTTTCTTATTAGTATTAGAAGCATCAACCCACAATTGTTCTGGATTATCAATAAAAGTTCGTGCAAAAGAATATAAGGAAATTCTCTTAGAATTCTTACCATTTGAGATAGTCATATAACTTGATCTGCAATCAATTAAGGCAACAACTGTAGCTAACCATGGTCTTCCCCAAAATAATGGGATAACCAAGTGTTTTACCTTTTGGATACAATATAAGGAAGTCCACTGGATATTCCCATGACTCCACCATAACCGCCACATCTTCAATGACTCCTTCCGGTTTTGCTGCAGACTGGTTTGCCATCTACAATATGGTGTTAGTAGGTTGTATACCTGTTAATGGTAATGTTTTCAAAGTGTCCAATGTCATCACATTTATAGCCACTCCCAAATCAACCAAAACATTATGTATATTTTTATTCCCTATAAAGACATAAATAACAAGACTTCTAGGATCTCCATATTTGGGAAGCAAGAGTTTTCTTGCTAATAAATCAGAAAGTTTCCCCATCTACCTTAATAGTCCTGGGGTACTGTTTCTTCCTTCTAAGTCTTTTTAAACATAGCATTTTGATTAATTTGTTCAACTTCGAAATGTCCTTAATTTCTTGTAACAATGGTATTTCAATATTTAATTTCCTTAATTTCTGTACCAACTCAAATTCCTTAGTCTCTATGGCTTCTTTAAATCTCTTTGGAAATGAAGTCTTAGTAGAGTTGCTATCTGGTTCCTTATATTTTTCTTTTACATCCTTCTTGGGAACAACCGCACTAGGGGTTTCAGTTTCTTCTGTCATCTCAGTAATTATAACAGGTGGAATTCTAATTATTTTTCTAGATCTAGTTTGAATATCCTTACAATCCATGACATTTAGATCAACTAATTTTTTTGCTTCTGTTCCGTAGATAGGAGTTGTTTATTTTTTTCTTGGATTTTCTACTGGCTGTGTTGATATTTTTTTTTGGACCACATTTTCAGTCTATGAATTTTGTGCTGGGGAACCCATTATGGCTTGTTGACTCTGATTGGGATATGTTTTCCCTTGAGCATAATTATTAGGGATCCACCTAGGTTGTGACTAAGCATAAGGGTTTTCTTGACCAGACCATGGTTGTTGGTGTCCTTCGGTATACCAAGCTTGACCTGCCCAATCCTGAGGATTCCATGTTGGTTAAGGTTCCCAAGGTGGTTGTCCCCAATTTTTCGGTACTGTCTGAGCCGACCCATGACATCATCCAAGGATTAGGGAACTGACCTTGGCATGAACTGCCCTTGGCTAGGTTGTCTCTAAACAAAATTCAATTCTTCTATTTTGGATGAGGTGCTGGTTTGTTTAAGCTGATTATTTATGAGTGGAAGAAGAGAACAAACATTAACCTCATGGTCCCTAGATTCATATATAAGACATACTTCTATTTTATCCAGAGGACAGTCTCTTATGGCATGCTTCTTCCTGCATCTAGGACAATACATAGCTAATGGTTTAGTTTTAGCATTTGCTTTAGCTTGCAATCCATCCATGGTGGAGGTTAATTAAACTAAAATTTTTGTTTTAAAGTTTGCTAGTTCATCCATCAGTTTGTTCATATGTGGGTTCAAACTTTTCACTATTTTTCCTTTCCTAGGTCCACCCCTTGTTCTGAAATAGCTTCTACAAACGTCTTTAATATCATTCATCCTTAATGATCAAGGTTTCCACCTCCTACTAAGTTAAGGGATTCCCTAGATTCATCATCCATACCTTTAAGAAAAAATGTTTTACTTAACTCTTCTTGAATTACAAATCCACACCTTTTACTTATAAAGAGGAATCTGTCCAAATAATCTTCTATATTCTCATCCTCCTACTTGATTTTAAAAAAAATCTTCCTTCATGTTTCTCCCTCTACAGTAATCTTGATATTTGTATAGGAAGGCAGTTTCCATTTGTGCCCAAGTAGTAATAGAGTTGGATGCTAATCCCATAAAACCACCTCATTGCTACATCCTTCAGAGTGGATGGAAACAACTTGAGTTTTTGATTATCTATTTTGTAGTCATAGGTCTGACATAATACTTTAAATTCAATAAAAAATTGGTCAAGGTCTTCAGATGACATCCCTCTAAACATGGGTAAATGTACAAGTGTAATATTTTTTATAGGTGTATCATCATCATCTAATTGAATTGGATAAATAAAGGTCCTCGCAGGTTCTCTTTCAGCTTCTTGTGTCATTTCTGAAGTATTTTCTAGACTTTTCTCCCAATCAATGTGGTATGTGATAAGCTTTGGGGAAGGTGAAAATTTAGGAGTAGGAGGTTGACTACTCAATTGAGAATCAAAACTTGACCTAAACGGATCTTGAGAAATAATTCTTCTCCTAAAAGTTCTACTTCCTTCTGGTGACTGATCCTAAGAATTCCAAAGGTGGCAATTCTGCTTCGTGTCTAACAGGAGAAAATGGTGCTTCCAATTCTTGGTCAACTTCCTTATTTGAACTAGAGGATGCTGTTAATTCTTATTGAGATATTTTTGGGAGGAATCTACCCTTTGAGTCTCTTGGTCTACTCATAAATTTTATGATAACGCAGGGAATATTCTTCAATTACTAGATGTATGATTGTTTCTCTTGTTGATACCTAATTAGAAAATTCTAACAAGTGGGTCCCCGACAACGGCACCAAAAATGATGGGTGTCGTTATTCCCCTTCATTTAATCAAATCTCAATTGATGTCATATTTAAACTAGGGGTGTGTCTGAAGCTATATGCAACAAGAAGAATCTTAGTGAATTAGTAATTGACTGTTTGTTTTTTATATTTTCTAGGGGAGTTTATCAATGTCTTGAGGACTTCTTGGTCAAAACCTTATTAAAATCAAACTATAAAAGCTTGCTAGAAATAAACACTCTTTGCATAAATAAATTGCTGGAAATAAACACACGTTGTAGAATGAAATGGATTGCTGTAAGTAAACACACTTGCTTGGAAATAAACACAATTGAGAATGCTGAGAAAATGATTGCAAGGAAATAGGAATCTAGTCTATAACACCTGCAAGAACAAGTATATGACAGAGTTCAACTTGAATAATCGAAAGTGTTTACAGAATTAATAGATCTATACTATTTTCTTAAGAAATATAAATACCAATAAAACAAAGATCCTAGTTCTTGGAGGAGTGGGCCCTTGCTCCACCTTGAATCAGGATTTAACAACTTAATATTATCTCAAAATGAAAATGGCTATTTTATTGATAAAATGTTATACATTACAAAGACGTACTGTATCTTCTATAACTTTATGTCTATCTCTATGTATCTGTATGCATATCTATCTCTCTCTATCCTAAATCTATCTGCAGGTTTGTATATATATACTTCTTCCAAAGGTGCATTTACGGCCATAGCTGTCCTACCGATTCAGATAGAATCGAATTGTGCCCAAAATAGATGTTTAATTGGAACCTGGATGGATGTACAACTGTATGATAAGTTATCCTTGGATCTTTGAGTATGAAGAATAAAAAATCTTCTGATCTACTCCTGATTAAAAGGATCATTGATTGCTTAATCATCGGATGTCATCAGAATAAACAAATTCCCATCAGTTCCAGAACTTTGGAGAAGTTCCAGAACCAAAGGGGACCATTCCAGATCCAAGGTGAAGGTTCCGAAGCTACATGCAGTTCCGAAACTAAGTTTGAAAATTCCAGAACTAAGTGATAGAGCTTGTAACTACGTGATGGAGTTTTGGAACTAAGCCGTATTGAAGCCAATGCTTCCAAAAAGATGTTGAATGCTTCATACTTCGTTCTTCTGACTGATTGTGACATGTTTTATTACAAAAATTGAATTTCCACACAATTTGTTAGGAATTACAGAGTTTTTAAATGTTAGAGCTGCAATCAAGAAAAGATGGACAATTACATCCTAACTTATATTAGATAAAAAAAAAGTCACAAAATGAAGTCAAAATTGATAAAAAGGAGAGTAAAATAAGATCATTTATTGCACATTAACGAGGCATATTTTGGCCTTATCATTAGGTCATCTGGGAAAGTGATGATATAACTCCTAAGTTAGGTCATCTGGGAGAAGTGCGTTATGTTTATTTTGATTACTTGATGTGATTTTATGTTTTGGATTGTTTTTTGTTGAGATTTGAATGTGTTGATTGATTACTCTTAGAGATATTTTACGCTTGTTTCCCCCATATTAGGTGATTAGGGTAAATTCCTAGAAAGTGATGTGAAATGTCACATGATATACGAGATTTTTTTTTTATAAAGACGAATTAGAAATGTAAAAAATAGCGGTGTAATTGTGTGAGGGGGATTATAGGATGCCCCAATTGCATGCACCCCTTTCAACGAAAGGGGGAGTGATGATGAGAATGAACATTGAGCTGAAAGTACATGCTTGATGACATAAGTGTGATTGAAGTGTGATATAGGAGTTGTCATAAATTGGTGTGCATATATTGAGTTGGGATATGCCAAGTAGAAGTATAGTGGTTGTTGGATGGTTACAATATGATAGTAGGTGAAGTTATGAAGAGAACGATATAATTGAGACAAGAATTATAGTAGTAATGCTCAATATACAATGAAAATCGTGTAACGTGTATTAATGAGGAGAATGAGCTCAAATAATGACTATAGTGAGATAGGAAATTGAGAATTATTATAAATAGTAATAGGAAAAAGTGAATAAGTATTTCATTTGATTATTGCGAGAGTGTGATTTGGATTTCTGAGTGTGTGAAGATGCCGCAAGTGAGAGCACCATGACAAATTCGATTCAAGATGGTGGAGACAGTTGTGGCATCACGTACGACAACTAAGCTGGTAAGTGTGATTTTTTTTGAAAATTACATTGAAATTAGTTGTTTTTCATGATCTTTAAAAAAAAAAAATTAAGTTTCTCAATGTTTATGACTTGGGAAAGAGTGACAAAGGCATTAATGACCTTCGGGACACTATGGCAGCAATGATAGCTAATTGTGAGTATATGTGTATTAATAGTTATATATTGTTAGTGTTGGACCATGATTTCCATTAGACCAAAACCTGTAGGCGTTAATCTCCATTACAAATGCTAGAGTTAGGATCCACGAGAGGTAGTTAGTCCATGTCATGTAACTCACGAGTGTTAGATGTACATGCCAACAATCCCCCTCAACATTATCCGGGTGAGTTTCAAACTTGAGACCTGTTGTTCTGATACCATTTATTGGACCATAATTAATGTTAGACCAAAACTTGCATGCATTAATATCTAGTACAATCACCAAAGTTAGGATATATGAGAGGCAGTTAGTACATTACACAAAACTCATGGGGAGCATAGGAAAAACATTCCAACAGTTACTAATTTTTGGTTGTGTGCATATGAACTAATTTGATGTTTTGTATTATTGTAGGGGATGCTTACTAGTCGTTGATTGTAGATACTTCGATCCACACCTTGACGCATAATGTTCCCATTGATGTGTTTATTGGAGGTGGGATGTTAGACCGAGTGGATGTCATTGTGGGTGAGCATGCACATCTATTTGATCCAGTGGCGGTAGTGTTGATGACTTGTATCATGCTTCTGAGCATGAAGGATGAGGCCCAAGAGGAGACACAAAGAGATAGACATGTTGTGGGTAGAGGCCCCTTAGCATAAGATGTATTTGCGAGGTTCGTTAAGCTACGAATTCACTTTTCAGAGTAGTCGATCAAGTTGCATATATTACGTAGGTAGGTAGAGATGTATGGATGTTGCGACCAGTGGTGGAGAGTGAGTGGTGGAGCTTCTAGTTCTAGAGCTCCCACAGTTGTAGAAACTGATAGTGATGATGAGATATGATGTACATGTATGTAGCGGCTTGCCCCCCAACAATTGTACTATGTAACTTTGATATTTTGATGATATATAAAGATGGATGATTTTCATTATTGTATCGTTTTGATGTGTTATATTGATACATGATGTGTTGATTTGATTTGTATTGCATAATTGTTGATGTTGAGTAATGTATAATGATGATGAATTTAATCATAGATAGATAAGTGATGAGATAACGCATGTGATAATAGACAGTGTATGAAACATATAATGTATTGAATATATAGTGTAATTACACCATGTGATAGATATTTAATGCAAAAGTAGATTATATTATATATATAATATATAATATATAATATAAATATATATATGAGTAGAAATGTGATATGTGGTAAAGTATGGAGAAAAATAAATGACGTAAAAGTGTATGTGAATGAGATGATCATAAAAATGTACTTAAGTGTGTGTTAGTATGATGAAGAGGGGGGAAGGAGAATAACTATGCCACCCAGGATGTGGATGATGACATTCATTTATATAAGACCCATCAGTAGTCAAGAATCAACCAAAAAGTAAGAGCGTGTCATCAAGAAATGATTCGATAGCATGCACTAGATAGATCGATCGATGAAACATGTAGCACGAGAGATGGAGTGAGCTTTTTATTGTAATGGATCCCTCAAAAGTCATGTAAGAACCATGAGACCACAAATGTGTCATCGGGGATTAAGGTAAGGAAATCACCTACCAAAAACCAAGCGAGTGTGGTGAAAACATATGTAGTGGAATCAACATGAGCATATGAACCAAACTATATGAGATGGTGCCAATGATGGGTGATACAACGGTGGGAAACAAAGATGCCGACGACTTACGAAACTAATGTGTAGTATGAGCACTACGTGGTGGATGAGATGATGTAACTGTGGATAGATGAGATGGAGGCTGTACATGAATAATAACTTGTGGTGGTAGAAAAATAGTGACCTTCGGAGCAGGTGGAGGAGATAAGTGAGCTAAACTAGAAGCACACTTGTGCTGAAATGGAGACATAGACTGTTCACGAGAGTGATGGCTAAAGGTAATTTCACCCTTGTCTTTGAATTTTTGTAGTCAATCATAAAGGGAATAATAGTCATTGTCACTATGACCATTGATCTGATGATATTTATAATAAGATCAATCATGTTGTTATTGCAAATGATGAGGTAGATGATGCTGATTAAAAGGTAATCGAATCACATGCTTATCAAGTAAAGAAAGTAACACATCATAAGGCCTAATATCATGAGAAAAGTGTGATGGCTCCTGTGGAGGAGATGGAGAAGCCTTAGGTGGAAACCGATGTGGTGGAGGAGATGAAGGATGATTATGAGATGGATAATATTGAACTTGCTTGCATTGTGGAGGAGATGGAGACCTAAGAGGACACTCAACAGATGGAAGAGGAGAATAACTAGATGATGGAGTGGTAGTAGAACTAGGAGGAGGGTCTATAATATGTGTAGCAATGAGATCCTGTCCTAATTCGATGATGTTTTAACATAAGAGTGTGAATGATTTACATGTATCATATTGCTGGCATTGTTTCAAAGCAAGAATCAAGCCATGACAAAAGATCAATTTATTTTCTAAATCAATGGGATGAAATACTAATGGAAACATGCAAGCATTGAAATGCAGAATGTAATCAATATTAGGTTTTGTTTTGCCTTGATGTATTCCATGTAAGTGGTCATGTGTGACTCTAGGGCCATTGTTAAGTATAAAACGTCAAAGGAAGACCTCTTCCATCTCACAATAAGTACCAATAAATCCAAAGGGTAAATGTGTGTACCATTTTAGATCATCATTAGTAAGAATATGGTGAAAATATTTAAGTAATAATCGATCATTAGAGTAAGAAGCCATAGCTAGCCAATAATGCTTGAGATGTAAATATGGATTGCTAGTACCATCAAAGCATGAAAATGCAGACATAATGAAATCCTTAGGGAGTGTTAAATTGTGAATATGTTTTGCAAATAGGATTTCCATGGAAATAATTGTTATTGATAGAAGCATAATAGTCTTTGCTTTCAAGCATGAGAGATTGGACCTAAGATTGTAATTAGCCAAAAACATGCACGAGTGGTAAGATGTCATGTGAAGGAATAGTAGTTGATGTGAATGGTGTATTAAGTGGTTGAAGCTTACCATTATGAGCGATCATAGGGATGTCAAAATAATAAGTGGAAGATGTCGATGCTATGGGCACCCTAGATGTAGGTACCAAAGAAGTAATAAGTGGTGAAGAACATGGAATGTTGATAGAAGTAGTAGTAATAACGTCAGAAGAGTCATTAGGAGATGAAGTTATAGAAGGATATGAATTATCATGCATGTTGCTATTTACAATCTTAGAATAAGATGAAAGCAGAGCAGAGAATTCACATTCAACAGTATGCAAAGAAGTGGAATCATTACTAGCATGTGTATCATCAATATTAGACAAAGATCCAGATTTAAGGATTTTATGAAGCATATCATCAACATATAATGAAGTAGGAGGAGAACTAATATAAGATGTATCATTACAATCATTGGAGACATTTTAAGGAGTGCAAGGGGTATAAGATACGACTAGAAAATCATCCTAGCTAGTATTAGAAACAACATCATGCACATGTATATTTTCATCTTTCTTATTATTTGTACTATCACAATTAAGACTAAACATAAAAATGATAATATCATCATCTAAAGTTTCAGAAGAAATAGAAGAAGGTGGAGTATGGCTTACTGAATAGTAAGGTTTACAACCAGAAAAACTTTCTAGATCCGAAACAATGCTAACAATAGAATAATAAAATCTAGTGGGAATATCACATTCATTAGCTAACATTTGTATTTGAGTTTTATCTGAAAGAATAGTATTGTGATAGAGAGTGCTAAGTTCAGTGATAGTTTCTTCATCATAAATAGGGTTAACACTCACAGAAGCATGACTTTCGTAGGAGGAGAAGAGCTATTCTTAGCCATTAGGGTTTTAGTGGATCTTAGGGCAAGGAGTTATAAGCTACGGGTTCACCAAAAAAGTATTAATTATTTTATTAAAATATGAAAGCAATGACTACTATAAATGATATATACAGAAATACAGGTGCTAGGAAATTTATTTGATTTTATTATGAAATTAAATAGAAGAGATAAAGCACTTACCTTGATTTTTCTAGTCTTGAAGTGTGTCTGGGTTGGAAGATGCGATGGAACAAGAAAATAAACAATTGTAATCCCGATCCAAAAAATGTAGAAGTGCTCAAAACACCTAGACATGGGCGCCTGGTTAGGGAAAGGGGCGAGACCTCTGATGGGCACTGTAGTCTACAAATAAGCTCAGGATCTAGTTCTAACATTTTTGCTAGGGCTTTCCAATTGTTCACCAATGATCACCTGAAAGTCACACTTTGACCACAGGAGTACCTGTAAATTTGCAATACAAAAATCTCCTACAAAACCCTAAAAATACATCAAATCCTAAAAAAGAAAGATGCAAAATGAGGGGCCAGACTATCCTCATCTCTCAAACTAGTGAACTTACGACTGAGCGGTGCATTATATCTAAGACCCAATGTAGTTCTATGTGATTTTGTGTGCAATAGTGCTCCTAGGTTTCCCTTGCACCAATGATGGCAAAAATAACAGACAATAGCTAGATAAAATATAAATGTGTGGATGGAATTTAGAACTTTCCTTTTCTATATGGTGTGTATGTAGAATTTTTTCCCCAAATGTAGTCCCTTGAGATATGTAGATAGATATCCCTTGATAAAAATTACCCACCCTTATAATGGCGTATATATTGTGTTTATATAGGGATCTCTTACCTAAATTTCAACACTAATGACATGACATGTTGACTAGTACCTCAGGACAGGAGTGAGAAACCTGAAAAGGTTGAATACCAATGTCAAAAATAAGATTAAGAACAAATAGGACAATAACACATAGATTGGAAAGGAGTGCCCAGGCATTAGTGTCCATACCTGGGCGCTAACGTCTAGAGAGAAGTGATGACAAATGTGAAAATAAAGACAAACATGGATCCCTGTGACTTGACTAGAAATGGGTGTAGAAGAGAGAGAAGTGAAAGACAAGAATAATAAAGACACTAAAAGCAAGAAGATTGACTAGGTAGTATGTTATTCGTGAATAATTTTCTTACACAAGATCCACATATAAAATAACATACTTGACGGTATGATAAATAGTAGTAAGTGCGTGATTTTGTGTCTGCACAAAGTTCCCATTACACTGTTTTAAACAAAATTTTCCTATACATTCATAACAATGCATTATTCTAAATGTCATCTTTCATTTTTGTTGAGGGATTAAATGAAAATGATAAGGATATATATAGAGGCCATCACACATTAACCACATTCATGATAATGGAGTGAATCCCTAGATTAATTGTCACCTAGTATTTCCAGTATTCATGCTTGCCTATGTGATAACATGGATTGTGATCATTTTGATAGAGTTGGATCTTTTACTAGAAATGTTGGCATCCCCAATAGTGGATACTCATATGATAAAAATTTAAGATTTTCTACCATATTTTATCTTGGTTCATCATTGGTCCTTGGAATATCAAGGACGAAAAGTTTTGAGACATTACTTATAAACACTTCAATTTTATAATCTATCTTTTGAGAATGTCAAGTCTTTTCTTAATCTCTTAAATCATGACTTGTGTTCCTACTCTAAGATCAACTAACATAATCTATATATAGTCCTATTGCAAGACATTCTCTTCTCATTACACTATCAAGTCACTTACATAAATGTTTATACCAATCAAAATAATTCCACTTAATCATCAATATTTTCATGCACATAAATTTGTAGCATTGTGTCATCCTCTCGTAGAAAACCATCCAATAGGACCGAACCATCCAACAGTTTAGTCCTGGGATGAACGATCCCATCCAAGGCCACTCAATGGTCAATTTTTCAATTTGGGTGTCACTTATGGGTTTATACTTTCATCATATGTCATCTTTAATGTAAAATTATATCAATGAAAATCTATATAGGAAATTTTAATGCATTCATTTACTCACCTAACACTTTTAAGAGCTCCTCGATTAAAAATCACACAAAAAGAAGATAAAATTCTCTTAAATTTTCTCTATGAAACAAAATACACTATGATTAGATAACACATAGGTCTAAAGCACTACAAACCAAGTTCAAGATTCAAGCTTTCCAAATCAAAATCTGTCAAATCCAGGTAAAGCACGAGCATTCTAAGTAATTACATCACATTATCAAGCGATCAAGTTATCAAATAGAATTGCACCTATGTACAGTAATATGTCACATATTTATATGTAAAACTCTATGTGGTTTGAGGTCTCTTCGGAGTAATGCCAATGTAATTAGTGTATGAAATTCACTTCAATCCAACCATCGACCTTTTTGTAGTGTTTTCACTTGAGTTTGATTTTTGGGTTAGGTTGGTTGAATACAAAGGGTTTCACACATTTTTAAGATCTATTATTACATAATGAAGCATATACTAGTCATACATGGGTGCTGTTAGGAAATAATTAGTTTTTACATTAATATTTGATATTTACCATACAGTAAATATGGCTTACGATATGATAAATTATTAGTAGGCTATATATATTGTTATAAACAATATATTAATATAGTTTAGTTGTTACACCTGTAAATAATTTAACTTCCTATTTTATAGGAAGTTGTTTTGTATCCTCTGTGGCTATATAATAGCCTTCATATTGCTTTGTAAAATTGAATAGCAGTTTATTATTGAAGATCTTGGTTGCTGTAACTCTGATTTCCAAGATCTGGTATCAGAGCAGGCTTGTAGATCCTGTGAGAGAGAAGAGAACAAACGTGAATGTGTTATAGACATCTAGAGAAAAATATTTATAAGATGCAAGGGAAAATATGATGTAAAGTGCTGCTTGGAAAAAGCGTTGAAAACCAAGGCATTAACTGCATTAAAGAGCAACATCGAATTAATAAAAGACTATCATTTTACTATCTTGATTCGAATATGACCAAATTTAAGATTTGATGTGTGCATATGTATAGATCTACATGTTGCAAGGAGTCATCAATTCTCAATTGTGCCATGCGAAGCCTTAATTCAATCAATCCATATTTACATGAAGAGAAGATCGGATCATGCTCTTAACTTGCAGACATTGTTCCCCAAATCTACATAGTTCGAGTTTTCTCTCAACTGCCTCAACTTATTCTATGTTTAGCGCAATCCATTCTAAATTTTCAACGTCCCAATGGTGAATCATTATATGGTGTTCTAACATTATAAGTGTGTCAGTTTTAACATTTCAGTCCTCTGTCTATCCGTGCTTATCCAACGCATAGTTTATTAGTTGTCATAACACCAGCATATGAAACATTGGGGCGATGCACCATTTCAAAAGCCCGTGTTCAAACAACAAAAGGATGATAGACTATGTATTTGAGGTAGTTTCCAGTTAGTACGTGGTTTAATTTTGAGTATCTTGTTCTATGTTTTTGTCCTTATTCTTAGTAATCAAAGTGTAGTGTGTTTAGGTTTAGTTTAATAGGTTTCCAGTTTATGTCCGTAGTCATCATGTCCCTTGCCTTCATTTATTAATATCAATATTGGAATTAATAATTCATTTTGTGTCATTTTTTAAATAACATATTTTGTCATTAGAGTCATATTTTGTTCAAACAAAACATTTCTGTCATCTGTCATATTTAAAAACTCATGTCATCAGAAAATAAAGATTTAATATACATTGTTTGAATTTCAAGTGATATTGTCAAAACATTCTTTGTATTGTAAATGTGTGAATTATCAATATCCACAGTGTTATCAATGTGTTAAAGTTAAAAAGACGAGTCAAGTTATTTGTAAAAGTGTTGTTTATTAGTGTTTGCAAAAATAGTTTGAGTTGTATAGTCATCATTTGTCATTATTGTCAATAGTCTAAAAAATAAAAATAAAAAATTGCCTCACGGACGCATTTTCGGTGTTACTTGACGTCTTGGCAACCATTGAGCCTCGAAATATAAATTTGATGAGTTAACAACTTCATATTTGAGGTCGGAGGCAATGGAGGATGGAAGGTGATTTGGTATGGTGGCATCTTGGTATGGTGGCCACATTTTGGTATGGTGGCATCTCTTTTTCATTTTGATTTGATTTGCTTTTCAGTGCTCCTAGTTGTGTGAATAAATGGAAATTTCACATTGTGGGGGGGAACATTACACCAATGTTCCATTTCCATTCTACACCTAAAACGACTAAAAAGTCAAGGGTAACTTCCAGTGGTAGTGGTAGTTTCCTATGTTGTTTGAAATCGAGTGACAACGATCAACAATAATGGCTACAATTAAGAACATTGTGATTCTTATAGAATTTGGTGTGAATTTTTTTTCCATATTTCAATTGTTTGCTTCGAGTGGTGTGTGGTTTCATTCCCTTGCTATGATTGAAACACGGAGGATGTGCATTTTGGATGTTGAAAATAGTTGTATAGGAGGGCAACTGAACTGGAGTGATCCTCTGACTGCAGATATCCTCTAAATGTTGTACTTCTAACATCGATCAACCAGTGAAATCTAGCGTTCATTGGAAGTAAAAACATGAGCTATTGAGTTTGCGTATGTAGGTGAATCAGTGGAAGTGTGATAATACAATATGAGATTCATTGTGGTGAAGTGGATTGGTCATGTGCAACAAGATCCAGACAGCAAGATCCAAGCCAACAGTATGCAAACTTAAAAGTATGCGGAGGCATACGATTTTGTTTCCAGTTTTTCTGATGTGATTTCTTCCCATGTGAACACTAAGGTGGGAATATTATGAAATCATTAGTGTTTACATTAATATTTTATATTTACCATACAATAAATATGACTTACGATATGGTAAATTATTAGAAGGTTATTGTTGCCCAATTTTGCATCCTTTGCAAAAATTGAGCAACTTGCACAAGTATTAGAATTAGCGGATTTTTGAAAGTAAATTTAAAAGAACCGCGGAAGCTTGGAGCATACTATGGATAAAAGAGAATCACTATGGAATATTTCCAACTACATTATTTTGGAGCTCTTCCATTTCTGCTATTTGGAAGTGAAGGGTATTCACTTGTCCCTTCGACGTGCATTTTGGAGAAAGAACAAAGAATTAGAAGCCTTCAAGGAACGAGAATTGATCACGTGGCTAAAGCGTGGCAAGGTAGCCCAAGTGGGCTGAAAAATTCAAGATTAAGGAGAAGAGTGCACAGGTTATCCACGTTTCACCTAGGCATAACTTAAAAAGAAGGAAGTTCCGTTGAAAGAAGAAAAGGCCCCGTAGGTGGATATTCAAAGTTGCGCTACTATTGGTAGTGTCATGGAATGAGGAAACAGTATGGGGCGGGCCATGGGTAACAGGGGAAAAAGTCATGTCATTTGGACAGGCCGTGAAAGACATTCAAGATTCGTGGGATACCGCGATACAAAGGAACGATATGTGGATATCAAAATTCACGCAACAGTGAATGGAGAAGCCACATAACAAAGTAAAATGGTGACTCTTCGCAGAAGCTAGAAATCATTTAAATATTTGATTTAACTATCAAATATTTGCAAATTCAATCAGATTTTATTGTTCTCTATGCAATTAAACCTGATTTCATGAGTAAAATTGAGGCAAGGAGACAAGATTCAAGAAAACTTCTCCAACATGCCAAAATGTGTAGTTCTAGGCGACACAACTACTAGCATTAAATGCGGTATGGGCGCTTAGTAGAAAATGGTGTGTAAAAGTTGTTAAACAGTGCGGAACTTTGTCTCCAAGAGGAAATTAATGAAGGTGGTTGGGATTGGTTGAAGAATTCGATTTTCCCCCTAAATTCTTCTCTTTCTACCTCCCACGATTTTCTATATATTGTACAACAATACTCATTTATAAGGGGTTCGATGATTTTGGAATTTAGACATCTTGTAATACAAAGACTTTATCTTGTGTTGCGTGTATGTCCTAAGGGTCGCATGCCTTGGATCTTGATTTAGTAAATGCTTGCATCTTACTCTTGCGATTATAATGATCTTTGCATAACTTCAGGTAATAAAATTTATTCTTGTGGATCATTTCTGCCCTTGTTCTTATTTTGTTGCACTTCTTTCCTTTCTTTCATTTACAGGCGTGTTGTATGTTTCATTTTGAATCTTTATTTACTGTGCATCGTGAAAGTTCATGTTGCTAGGGAGTGATTATGGTCTTACAAGGAAAAGACAGTCCCTCTCCTAATTATGAAGACTCCCTTTACCCTTATCTAAATAGGTCATGGGAGCCTTAGAAGAAATAATGGGGTCTCATAAGAGCCGATGTTGATGAAAAATAAAGCTATTCAAATATCATCCTTAGAAACACCCTGGCCCCTTGGAAAGTTAGGTGTAGAGTATAGATAGATTGTATTTATGATTCCTAGGAGTAGTTCATAGCATTAAGGAGTGAGTAGATGAAGTCGATTATTCTTTACTAGGTTGTCTCAGAGACATAATGATCCATATGAGGCATTGGAAGATAGTCGGATGACTTGTTCAAGACTGCCTAAGATTCAAGGTATGTTGTCACAATATGGTGCACATTGTGTGTTTTAGTTTTATTTGGTTATGGTGGTATGTTTGAAATCAAAGGAGTCTTGGAAAAGTTTTATCAAGTTTTGGTTGTTTCTTGGTAATCGGGTCTTGTTCTGGAGGCTCTTAGTAACACATATGGTTACTCCATCTAGAATTTCAACTAGGTTTCATATAGTACTGGTGATCCAAATGTGTTGAGTATAAATCATGAGAAGGTTCACTATACCTCAATGGTCATAGAACAAGAGACTCAATCTTTAAGTATTTGTAGTCATGTCCAAGAAGACATACAAGAGGATAGTTTTCAACTGGATATGTCTTAATATTATATCCAAAAAAGGTGTCTCTCAACACCTCCAAATATAGGTACTTCTTGAATCAACTAGAGTTTTTCTTGACCCAATAATGAGCTCATCAAAAATTTCTAGTGGTTTAGAAATCCATTTGTAAACTTTATCAAGGTATTTTATGTTTCCTTGAATGCAAAGTAAAGGTTATTCAATTGTTTAAGTATGCTCTTGAAAAATTTCCATATTTGTATTAGACTCAAGAACCAGTTACTACTCACTGTTGATCAAAGTTTGACATTGTAAATATCTGTGTTATCAATGAAATTGAGACATGAAATATAATGGTTTCAAGTATGACTCATGGCTTCATGGAAGGTCTTAAAGAAAAATCTGCAATAGTTTAAAAGCTTAACCATGTGAATTGCAAAAGTGAGTTTTTGAGTTAACAATGAATGTGTATAACCAATTTGGAGAATGGATCCTTAATTTTTCTAATATTGTAGTTCAAGCAATGAAAAATGGGTATGCCTAATGAATAAAATGAGTAGAAGAAGGATAAACTTCATGATTATCAGTATATATGTTTCTTTTTAAAGATAAATTGAAGTTCTTAACAAGGCTCAAAACTGAAAGGTGCATTTCATCCAATATATGACTTGATCAAAATCATTTGTGATGGTTTAATGGCATCTATTATGGTGTAATTAATGCGAGTGATAACCTTACCCATAACTTATGCATTGGCCATTAGGTTGAATCATTTGAATAATTTAAATTGAGAATCCTTTTAGCTCATTATCTTGGAACCTAGTGTGATTAGGTTCTTAGAATTTCCATAAGTGTGCTTGCAGGAATAATGACTTACAATTGATAAAATACCTCATGTTACAAATTAGGTAGCTTGATCTTCCACAACAAACCCCTGCGCATTATTTGATAGGGAATATGAAGAGATGAAATTTTTGATTAGGAACTTAACAAACAAAGTTATATCCCTAGAAAAATAGCAAACCCAATCATGTACAAATTATCAAAATCAAGGGAAATCTTTAAATCAGGGATATGTGTTTCACATAAAAACCAACAATCTAATCAAAGATATGCACAAAACTAGCAAAACAATAGATGAAAAATTCAAAATTCTCCTCTTCCTTTGGAAACAATTCCTCCTCCATAGGCACTTCCTGCCCCCAGCTCAAGTCAAGCCTTAATTCCAACATAGAACATTATGGCACAACAAATAGAGTGTTTTTTTAATGTAATCTACCACATAACCAACTTGGTTGTGAAAGGGCGATGCATCTCTAGGATTACATGATTCAAGGCACTTTCAACTAGCAAGAATCACTTATTGAAGCACTTAATCACATTGTGGAAGGCTTGAGAAATTGATACTTATGTTTTTTAGAGCGGGATTTATTGCACTATAAATAACAAATGTCTGATAGCTATAATAGACCTTAGATGAGTGCTTTGTTTACAAAAGGATAAAAGAAGAATCAGGGGTAACTACTCAAGTGGTAACTTCTACTAGGGATTTTAGCAGTGTCTTGAAGTTCATGTAAGAAAGTGAAACACCTGAGATGTGTTAAAGGAAAAGACGGAATCTCAAGCAGAAGAAAGGTAAGATCTGTGTTAAACCGTGGAATGAAAGTGAACATTAAGGTGAAAATGGCGCCTATCACAAGTTACTTCATAGAAATGGATATTGTATGTCTCAAACATGGATGCATGTGATCAACAACGCTGCAACAAATGAAATGCTTGTCAATGATACACTCAGCTACAAGTAAATTAGTAGGGTTTGACTGTTCATACATTTCTTGAGTAAATGAAGTAGACCAATGCCAACATCTTATAGGTGTTTGGAGCACTTGCTATTCCATGACAAATTCCTAAGGTTGAATTAAGCAATTTCCTCTCACAGATCGAGTAATGCAAAAGACTCATGTTGCGGTTCATGTTTGCCATAGCAATAGTTGACAAGGTAAGTATATTAGTTCTTAACAAGGTACCCTTTACATGTCTGTAATTGAGCATAAAGTAGTATGGTTCATAGTCTGCATTTAGATCATCAAAATAGGCTAGAACATGTTTTGGTAATGTGAATTAGGTGTGGAAAATGTTGAGAGAGGTTTCATAGTTGTATTGCAATTTTATTAGTGGATCTTGCAACTTCAAAGGATAAAGTGAAATTTTATAGTGATTAAAGAAGAGTTAAAATCACGATGCTTTCCCAAGTTCACAATAACTAAAGATAGAGCATTCCACCCAGGTAGTGTGAAGTGTTTGATCCATATTTATGAGCATCACTACTAAAGTAGGGGGTAATGATCTTGATAATTGGACTACATTCTATTAGAGGACCAGATATGTTACTAAATTCACAATCCAATCTATAAGGACTGTCATGGTGTGCCTATCTTTTAGAGATTGCATAAAGCCTTGGCCTAAGTTGCACTAAAACTGTCCTTAGGGATACAAGAAGAAAAAGATTAAGTGATGTCAAGTTATAGAAGAACAACCCGCTCCTCCTCCATGTAGGAGCCTTACCTGGTTAATGATTGATCTAAGGAAGAGTAATCATAATGTTTTTATCCATATTATGATGAACTTTTTGGCATATGTGTAGTCTTATGCACCTATTATGTCATAGGAAAGCTACAATTTGTTATGCCCATGGTACTTGAAAGAAGCCAAAGAGCCAATCTTAAGGATGAGGATGTAATATAGGTGTCTAGAAGCATAAATTGATCGAGGGTGTTGTGTTTATTTCCAACCAAGAGATGAAGATAAATGAGACATATGAAGAACATGCATATAATGTATTATGTGTCTAATAATGTAAAAAGGAGATGAGGCATTATTACATGGCCTGTTTCTGATTAATGACGAAGAAGGAAAATGGCATGTGTGAGTTGCAGATGTTGTGCATTGACATGTAAAAGCTTATTCATGAAAAAAGGATGATGGACAATTATAGAAGGTGATTGAAATGATTATGAAATGAAGTTTCATAAGGCCTACAAGACATAGAGTGGGATTCTGCTGGAGAGTTGGCTTGATGCTCTAGCAAGCCTAATAGGTGTACCTAGCTAGGAAGGTGATAGAAATGGAGGATGGAGCACATGGCGACTCTCGAGGAGAAGTTTTACCCAGCATGATGATGTTGAGCAGGCATAGTATGGCACTAAGGAGAGGACACACAAAATATTCACATGGGGGAATAAGGCACGTTTGAAGGCGTGGAAGGATAGGAAAGGAAACGTGCGCCAGAACAAGCCGATTTAGGACTTAGCCATTTTCATGGATACAGGCTATTTTTGGAGATAACATGCAGAGCACACATCGGGATGGAGACATGTGCGACACACAACTGCTATTTTGGGAATGAGCGGTCGATAAGCGCCATGCATGAGTTGAAGATAATAATAGGATTACTACTTAGAGTTAACTGTAGGAGATCTATTATTAGCGCACTTGCATGTGTGCATATTATTGTAAAGGTGCATGGCTATTTTCAGCATGCGACCTATTTTGGGAAGTGTGTAAGTGGTGAAGGGAAAGTCCCCACCCTTATAAATATGTATTGAACTATGTAATTTAGTGTGTGTGAGTTATTGTAGAGTTATGCTACTGGATCTGATGCGCGCATAACTTATGGTAATATTTTGTAATGTAAGAAGCTTCTATGTTTTACAGTGTTTAATATAATGGAGTATATTGGATGGATAATGGTGTTAAACATGACTGTAACTAGTTCTTGTATGGTTAATCTTATCATAGTTATTGTTTAATTCATGATTCCTAAGATCTAGATCTGGTTATGCACTGTGGAATGTTATGTGCTTATTATGGTTCTGAATGCATTATATCTTCATCACACTAGCATCATGCACAAGAAACTCTAAGGAGGGGCCTAGTACCTTTGCGCACTTTGGGTGAGCACTTCAGCTCAGGCTGGGTGATGTGCCAGTGCGCCTGGGTTTTTCATAGTAGATTCTAGGCTGCATCATTGGTTCCATTGCTGGGACCTCTTTTTCAGTTGTTTTCAGGATGGTTCGCGATGAAGACGTACTGGTTGACCCTAACAAGTGTTGAGGAGTGGATAAAGATCTGGAAGAAGAGTACGCACAGAGGTTCAACACTAGATCTGAGTTTGATGCATGTGCATGGGTGGAACAAAATTTGTATGATTATTTGTATGAGAGCTTATTTGTTATCTTTCTGGTAGAACTGTACGAGTGGCTGGTTGCTTATGCATCTAAAATGAATTGGAGGTATCACACACTTGTCTGGATGTAAGAATAATTTCAGGCCCTTTATGATGCTGATCTGATTTGGACACGTGTTGTGGATACTTGGTTCTGTGGTGTTTTGAATAGTTATATTTTGGAGTACTCAATTTCCACTTATTCTTTCCCAGAGGTAGCTGAGTTCTAGTTTTTACGTTATCCCAGGGGAACTTATTTGCAAGGCATTCCACTAGCGATCAAGATCTTGATGGTAACCCTGAACTTGGAAGAAAAACCTATGGCTAGCTAAACCCCACCACGTGTAGGGGTAGGAGTAGGTTTGGTGAAAGATGGCAGACCTAGCAGTAGAAAGGTAGAGAGAAGAAAGGTGACTTAAGTATAATGAGGTGCACGAGAGGGAGATAGAGAAGTAACATGATATTGCAGAGTGGATGGCGTTGAGGAGAGAGATGGCTCATGAAGGATTTGGAGCTCACGCAGAAGGTGTAGATCCAAGAGCATTTGGAACTCCCCCATTTGGGAAAGCATGATAGGGAACCCTCCTTGGCCTCACACGGGAGCATGCCAGTAGAGACGACCTGGGCCATGGGCGCACATCTGAATCTACTTAGAAACCTAGCCCTTGCACTTGGTTTTCCAGTATCTAGTACAACCAGTAGTCAGCAAGCTAGTTTGGGCAGTAGGAAAGTAGGAGTAAGTCAAATAACAAGTACATCTATGGCAGGGAAAATGTCTTCATTTTTGTTTGGAGGTACCTTTTTCAGGTGCATCATCAGCACAGAATTTGAGTGCGCAGAATTTTGGACTCACTTCTGGAGTAGTACCACTTGCAGACTGTAGGAGTTTAGTTAGTACTACTATTGGGACACAAGGAAGTACATCTTCTGGTCCACTTCTAGCTACAGGTGGAGGATCGGGGGGTATAGGTGGCTCTAGTTCTGGTGGATCTATGGTGGTTCTGGAGGCAGAGGTAACACAGGAGGTTCTGGATCAGGTGGGCAGGGTCCGCACCAACCCCAGAATATTTACATGGAGATGTCTCTTTATCTTCCAGAGTATAGGGGCATAGAAGATGCTGTTAAACATGTGCACATGTGTGAGATACTGTGGCACACAAAAGGAATCATGACTTCTGAGTGCAAGGCAAGTCAATTTGCAACTACATTACAGGGACGCACACAGTTGGTACAAGAAGTTTGACCCTGATCAGACTTGCGTAGATTATGTAACATTAAAAGATGTTTTCCTTAAAGAGTTCTATATCCCTTAATTTGAGCAGAAGAGTATAAGCGTGCTCAAGGATATTAAGCAGGGCACTACTGAGAGTGTCCAGAGTATGATGCCTATTTCAAAACACTTTTGTCTAAGCTTTCTTATGATATTCATGCAAGCCAACATGCACAATGGTTCATTGGAGGTTTGATCACACCTTTTAGAAGGGTGTTGTCACATAAGACATACACTGATCCACGTGAAGCACTTGAAGTAGCTTTGCATGCTGAGGCAGTTGGAAGTATAGACACTGGAGTAAGCCCATTCCTGGAAGCACAAATTGCAGCTATGGCAAAGCAGTTGGAGAAACTATCGACAAATTCAACACATGAGATGTGCACTGGGATTTGGTGTATAGATTGTGAAGTGGAAGGGCACACTAAGGATAGTTTTCCCCACAGATCAGTGCGTTCATTATTGCTAGACTTTGAGATATGTCATTTGAACCATGATGTCAGTCGTTGCCCATTATTACAACGTGTGATAAGGAAGAATGTATCCTGCTATTGTAAAATTTTCCGGTCCATGACTCACAATACAGAAGACTGCAAGTTGATTGGTCAGATCCATGATGCTATAGATATTGGTGTATGACAGACAAGAGTATCAGATAACTCTAAAGGTAAAGGTGAGCACCAGGATCGTGATCACAATCAAGCACGCTATGATCAGAATGAAGGGTGCTTTGAATGAGGTCATGGTAGAGGTTGAGGATACTGTGGTGGATTTGGAGCTCGAGGCCGTGGTGGTGGACGAGACAAAGTTCCCTCATGGAATGTGCTTTACATGTGGATCTCCTGACCACTACAGCATGAATGTCATCAGAATATTACTTGTTCTTTTTATGGGAAGAATCATAGCTATGAGGAATGCCCTCAATTATATGAGCATCTTAGTAAGCATCATAAACAAGAGAACAAGGGCACATAGGGATGGTTAGAATACATCGCGCTGTGGAAAATCAGTGGATGCCAAAGTTGGCACCGAACCTAAGGTATTACCTATGAAGATTACTATACGCGATGAAGTTGCACGCACCAGAGAAGCATTATAATAGAAGCCTACCATCACTAAGGAGGAGGTTTTACATGCAAGGTACCCAGATCCTGCTCATCAGAAGGAGGTTTATCAGGAAACCATGGAGGTACTCAGAAATATTCAGGGTGAAATACAGTGTTTAAAGGAGTAATCATGGAAGATGGAACAGAAGAAGGCAATAGAGACGGTCCAGTCAGATATTGATGACTTAAAGGAGGTATGTAAAATGTTGTGCCAGGAGAATATCATTCCATTACTAGGGAATTGGCTAAAGGGAAACACTCCACGCGTAGGTATTGAGAATGGATGGAAAATCCTACATGCAAATATTCCCCCTCATAGCTTGGATTATGACAAGGAGATCACTCTGAATGTTGTTGTAGATGGATGGCTCTTGAGTAATATATTGATTGACACAGGTGCAGAAGTGAATGTGCTTACTTTAGATGCATGGGTACAGATGGGGAGACCTCCATTGCAGCCATCCTCTAATGTCTTTTTTATGTCTAATAAAACTAAGGCTACTCCCATCAGAGTTTTAAAAGATGCATCCATTACTATACAAGGGGCCAAGTTCACTAGGGACTTTGAGGTTTTAGCACTTGCAGAAGCAGACAGCTTCCTAGCTCTACTTGGGTGCCCTTGGTGCTATGCAAATAATGTTGATCTAGGTTCAACAAGGGATGTATAAGTTTTGAGAACAAGGAGGAAAGAGTTATTATCCCTTTACAGATGGGAAATCTATGCCTTACATTGAGCCTTTGAGTGAGGAAGATCTGAATAGGATTTATGTGCATGCCATTCGAGACCCAGAAGTACTTGAGCCATCTAAGGAAGAAATCCTTTAGTGGGAAGATGCGCAGTCTATTAGTGATACTATAAGTATTGCTTGTGATAATTAGGCTCATGGAACTTATGAGATGGTTGGGCGTGAAGTAAGAAGCACATTTCACGTGGAGAACAAACCTTGTTGTATTAGGAGGATAGGTAACAACTTTGTACCTCTGGTACACTGGAGAAGGAGATCCCTATGGTATTCCTGTGCACCATGGAGGAACAATGGATAGATCAAGTTAAAAGAAGAAATATGTTAGCATATACCCTGCGCAGGACAACAATGTGATAGTGGGTAGTTCATAGGGACAATCTTATAGAATGGAATGAAGTCAAGATTGCTCTAACTACTCGGTTCCTTAGGAGCAATGCACATACTCAAATAATTATATATCATGGTAATCAACCTATCTAGCACCACATTCAGCAGTGTGAGAGACTCTAGACAGAGGGGTAGGAAGCTTTACCACCTTCACTATGGGTGCACAAACTTTATTCCACTTTACAAAACTACACGCAGGCTTGGTATGTTTATGTAGAATTACATAAGGAGACTGGAAATTGGTAGGATTTGATTACAGAAATGGTCCAAAATTTTGACTACTTCTCTACTAAACCTCCAGTGGAAGAGGCATTAAGGGTTATAAATTGTTTAACTATGGGAGATAGTATAAAGGTTGAATAACTCATTCAGGAGTTATTTGGTTAGACAGAACTCAGGAGCATTTTGATGAGATAGAAGAGATAGATGCCACACTACTTAAGTGTGCTTTCTTTGAGAAAGAAAAAGGAAAGATGGTCTACATAGTGGATGATGAAGAAGTAGAAAATCTAGATATAGATCATTCAGCAGGTACGTGCGAGGTGTTAGACACTGTGGATAAAAATGTGTGCTCCTATCATGAACCTATGAAGACCAAAAAAGTGAATGTTGGCACGGATGCTGAACCTAAGGAGGCAATAATTGGGGATTATTGGTCTGATTCTGAAGTGGAAAAAATCATTGAGTTACTACGTGATTTTCAAGACTTATTTCCTAGGGGCTACCATGAATTAAAAGGAGTGCATGAGTCATTAGGAGAGATGAAAATTAAGCTAAAGGAAGGTGCATGCTTGGTTAGGAAGAGACCTTACAGGATGAACCCTAACCTGCATGTAAAAGTTAAGGAAGAAATTGACAAAATGTTGAAATTTGGCATCATCAAGCCCCTAGAAGAATCAGAGTGGGTTAGCCCCATGGTAATCAATATAAAGAAAGATGGTCAGATTAGGATTTGTGTGGATTACAGGGAACTGAATGTTGCATGTGTGATTGATCCTTTTCCTACACCTTTCACAGAGGAAATATTAGAAGGTGTTGCAGGGCGTGAAATTTATTCTTTTACAGATGGATTCTCTGGGTATCATCAGGTTAGAATTGCACATGAAGATCAAGAGAAAATGAATTTCACCACTAAATGGGGAATTTTTGCATATACTGTGATGCCCTTTGGTTTGAAAAACGCACCTGTTGTATTTTCACGCATAGTTGTTCAAGCATTCCAGGATTTTATTCACAACTTCTTGCAAGTTTATTTGGATGATTGGATGGTGTATGGACTTGTTAAGGATCATTGTGACAACTTGCACTTAATGTTTGAAAGATGTAGACAGTTAAGCATCTCTTTAAACATCAAGAAGTGCATGTTTGCTACACCTTTTGGCACTTTGTTAGGGCACATCATCTGCAAGGAAGGTTTGTTAGTAGATCTAGCTAAGGTTGTAGTTATTGTAGGCTTGGAAGAGCCTACCAGTCAGAGTGAGGTGCGCGGATTCTTGGGTCACATAGGGTATTACAGAAATTTTATCAAAGGATATGCTAAGATTGATGCACCCTTGGAAGAGTTACTAAAGGGAAAAGGGACATTCTATTGGGGAGAACGCACATAGTGCACATTTGAGGCATTGAAGGAGAGACTTACTACAACACCTATTTATGTTTTCCCTCATGGAACCAACCGTTTCATGTACATGTGGACGCCTCTGGAATGGCCATTGGCGTAGTATTAGCTCAGCCTGGAGAAGGTATTATAGATCATCCTATCAGTTTTTCTAGTAGAAAGTTGATTCCTGTAGAACAAAATTATACAACTACAGAGCATGAAGCCTTGTCAATGATCTACGTGCATTACATAAATTTAGACAATACTTGTTAGCAACACCATTTGTATTTTATACTGATCACATGGCATTAAAATACTTGGTAAATAAGCCCATTTTACAGGGGTGCATATGTCTATGGGTGCTCTTATTCCAAGAATTTGATTTCACAGTTGTGGTAAAACTAGGTAAAAGTAATTCTGGCCCAAACCATTTATCAAGAATTCAGTCAGGGGAGGATGCGCAGACAATTGAAGATACAATGCCAGATGCACAGTTATACAGGTTACATCATGCGCCTTCAGAATTGGAGGATATTGTTGTCTTTTTACATACATGTATAACACTAGAAGGAATGAAAGCCTTAGAGAAGAAACAACTTGTAATTCATGCGACACCCTTTATGTTGATTAGTGGTGACCTATACAAGTTAGGCTGAGATGAATTATTGTGCCAATGTGTATTGGAGCATGAGCACATGGATATCATGGAAGATTCTCATGGAGGTATTACAGGTGGGCACTATGCAGGTGACACCACTGTGCGCAAGATTCTACGTGTTGGATTATGGTGGGAGACCCTGTATAAGGATTGTAAAGTGTATTGTAAGGCGTGTGATCACTATCAGCACCTTGGAAAACCTGGGCAAAGAGATGAAATGACTTTGAGGCCTATTACTAGTGTAGAGCCATTTGAAAAATGGGCAATATGATTTTGTGGGTCCTATTTCCCAACCGCACGTAAAGGATTGGATCATGCTACATTTTAACTTAGTACATATTATCTTACAAGGTGGGTAGAAGTTGGCACCCATAAAGGATTGTATGACAACTACAAATTTTTTCTATGGGAAAATATTATTAGCTAGTATGGATGTCATTTTAAGTTTGACAAGTGATAGGGGTAACATTTTTAATCCACATGTCCCAATTAGGATTTTGTTCACCGAGAATTTATTCTGGCACACCACAAAACAACAGATATTATCACCCATAGGAAAATGGGAACATATGAGGCCTTCAACAAGATATTGAGGACATACTTTCCAACAAATATTTTGTGATGTTGGAAGGAAATATTGGGATGATCCCTTCTTTGTTGTACTTTGAGCATACATGATAACTTATAAAAGATTGAACAAGGCCACACCCTTTCAATTGGTGTTTGGTGCAGAAGCTATCTTACCCGTGGAATTCATGTTACCTTCTTTCCATATTACGCGTGCAGGAGGTTTGGCTGATGAGAAAGCACTAGAAGAGAGTACTGATAACTGTTGGTTGTAGGATTTGAAAGGTGTGCTAATTTTAGATGGAGTCAAAAGTCAAAGTAGAAAAGGCCAGGAAGAAGGCATGGCAAATAGAGCATATTCAAGGATAGTAAAAGCTTAAAATTGGACATACAGTTCTTTTGTATGATTCCAAGTTTTCGCACTTGTCAATGCAGGAAATTCAAAGTGCATTGGTTGGGATCGTATGTTCACTTATATACTGGATTCAAGCACTTTCCAGTTATAGGCAAAGATGGAAAAGTGACCCTGTTATTTCAGTGGGAGTAGATTGAAGCCCTACTATAAATGCGGGATCTTTTTGATTGTTTGTAATAAGGTAGTATTTTCATTTAGATTAGATTCCTTTTAATGTCTATTTCCTTTATAATGTACGGATTTCATGTCATCATTGTCAAATGCTTTGTCAAATTAGTTCAAGCTTTTTGTGTAATAAGATGCTTTTGTTGCTAATTACAATCTGACATTTGCTATCATGTTGAATTCATTGCCCATAGGATTGGCATACTTTTGTGGGTGGGCGGAGTGTATATAAAAAATGGATCTAGTTTCACATGTTCTATACTGGATTACATAGAGAAAAATTGTTCAAGTGCTTGGATTGGATTTGCTAGATAAAGGAGAATTGTTCTGAATGAATGTATGGGTGAATGCATAAACATGAATTGTATAACGTGAGGTAGATGGTTGTAGGAAAAATACCTGGTGAAAGGTGCAGTGGATGAGGTACTTTGGCACAATAGGATGTGCAAAAGGAGGTCTTAGCCAGGAGTAGTAGGCACACTATAAAAGGTTATAGTTGGGGATTGGTTAGCATGGAAAAAGGAAAGAAATGCCAATTTAATTGAAGTATGTGGTAGGTGAAAGAAATCAATACATGGAAGAACTTTTAACAACTCATATAAGGTGTGCGGGTTTATTCTTGCTTTTGAAATATGTGCGATTTACCTTCTATGATTAAGAAACTTTTTGTTCTTATGATATGAGCTAGAACTTTGTGTTGCGGAATGATATAGCTTATGCGTTGAGAAGTGCGAAAAGATCTGTTATGAATTACCTTGATAGATTCATGTATAGGGTTATACTTTGTTATTAGAGGTCCATTAATGAAGGTCATTTTGAGCTGAAACAAAGGCATGCAGGGAGTTCTTCAAATAGGGTTTGAGTTTGAGCTAGGGCACACGCATTTTGAGTTTATGAGCTTGAATTGACTGAAAGAACACATTTGTTTATAAGTTGCTGCTATGCACAATAAGGAGCACCTCTGGCATAAAGAGGAGGGAAGAAAATAGACTATGGTTTTTGTCGAAGTCGAAGTTGAAGAAACCCCCGAAAAATGATTTTTATGAAATATCCTAAGGGGGTTTTCATTTGTGATTGGGATCCCATTCGATATGCAAATTAAGTGATTCTTTAACCATAGAACTAAGGGGGCTATACATTGTTGATGAAGACAAGTTGTTGGATGGTAAAGACATCCATTTTCAAAAATGATATGGATGCATGATGACACATATTTTGGAGAAAAGTTATTGTCAGCAAGTAGGCATGAGGAACTTTATGAAGCTACCTTACTGTTGGAAAACCATAAGGATCTATATCAATAGATTCCTTGAGTAGGAAGTCCATAGAGAAATACTTCTACTTTAGTGGGAAATGAATGGGGTTACCATGCCCCAAGGATTGGGACGCCAACTTCATGACTAATGGAGCATCAAGTACTAAATTAGAAAGTGACCTCACTGATAAGGATGCAGGTAGCCTAGGACTAAGATGGGACTAGGTTTACATGAAGGGAGGGCATGAGATGGATATCACCCAAGTCAAATACCATTACCCTGTTAGCCAGGTGGCAGGGCATTCTTACTAAGTTGAATAATTAAGAGTGTTGGCTCACATGTGAATAAGGCATGGTTACATGTCGCAAAGAAATGACAGAAGGAGTAGTTTACTATAGCTAGCTTTATTACTGAGACCATTGTTAAAGATTGGAACACCAAGTTGAGAAGATAAAAAAGTTTTGGCATGAATCCTTCTATCCTTATTTTTGAAAATTAGAGTCCCTCGAAGGGTTTCAAAAGATTTCTAAAACCCCATAAGGAACAATACCCAGAGGAAAACAAATCTCTTGCAGATAGATTTGTGGCATGTGATGGGTCCATGAATGGAGCCTATAAACAAAGAACAAAACTTTGGTATGAGAATGCCTATGAAAAGTGTTTGATCCTCAATGGAGAATACCTAAGGTAAGTTTCCTTTGAGTATTGGAACTCGGAGGTACAATTTTTAGTTTACCAACACTTTTACATCAGGGTGCTTTGACATGAAGGATGGAAAATGGAGCCCCCTTGATGAAATCTCCCATATGCCTTCACAGTGCGCTACTTTCAGATCAATACATAGGTTCTCAAATTCATGTAGGTTGATCTCAATGTAGAAAAGGTGGTAGATTGGGACTATCATACATCTTTAAGGAAGATATGTCTCCAAAGTAAGTCTGTGTACTGCCTGAAAAACTGATTACCTCAGATTATATTAAATTAAAGCTATGAATTTGGCAATTGGGAAGTTTGGGGAAGCTCTTGTATACATTTAAGTTCATGTCTAAGTTGGAAAATGGAAGAGTATGTTAAAAATTAATTCAAACTTCTTGGACCACCCAAGGGAAAGCACATTGTGAAAATGCTGTAGGATCTCCAAAGGAAATTTGCTCCTTGGTGATGATGAAGAAGAAGAGGAATTAAAGAAAGTGGTAGGCTTAGTGAGCATATGGGCATGAAACAAGCCAAACTATGGGGGAACAGGAGAGAAAAGTGAGATGAAACTCTTGGAAAATAAAAAGGTGATGAAGAAGAAGTGGTGGGAACAGATGCTAGGGTAAATGTAGAAGAGGAGCGTTGGGGACGCCTATTCAAAATATTATTGAGAAGAACTAGAAATCAAGGTGCAGGAAATTCATAGCTTTACGAAGGTCACTTAAAAATTCCTCTGTAAAGGGAGAAGCTACCTGAAGAAAAAAGGCACAAGTACATTCCTAGGAAGGAGGAGTGAGGGAGAAAAATCAGATGACAGCACACCGAAGACCCAGGATGACCCTGAGAATGTTGAGGAACCTTAGGATGAAGAATTGAGAGATACATGCAGGAGGACTTTTGGAAAAATGAAGTAAACATTGTCAATTGAAACAAAGAAGAGTCACAGATATTCAAACCATCTGGTGCGTCTACTACTACACAAACTGAAGGACTAGTTCTTGATACAGGCATACATGTTCCCTAATGAGAAAATTAAGCGATCTAGAGAAGGAGAAGGATGAAGGAACATTATGTTTAGACTCCTACAACTAGGTATATAAATGATCCTACCAAAATTATCTGTGCTATTTTCTAAAGTACATTGGAACTTAAGGAGTTATGTTGATGTGAGTTGATGGATTTAGAAATGGTGAGCACACAAACATGCACAAGTAACTTATTATGGAGTATCCATGCAGATCATATGGATAAGCCACTATTTTTGACGTATTGTGAGAGAATCATGTGTCTCATGTAGAATGAAGAAAGCACCACACTCATGTCATGACAATAGTAACTTACTTAATGTTAGATCAAATAGGTGAAATGCACTAAAAAAGGTATCTGTAGAAGTTATGAGTACCAACCATTCGAGCGTAAATACATTGATAACAATTCTAATGATCCAGAATAGACAAAGACTTTAAAAATACCGAGATAAAGTTCCTAATGGATGAAAATGTCAGAAAGTTGAGGAAAAAGGCGAGCACATTGGTGAGTCATGGCCCAAAAATTGGAGATTAAATTTTAAAGGCAAGGCCGAATCAACTGGTTGAGAAAGTGCCATAAAAGTTTCCCTCTGCTAATTCATTATTACACACACTTTTTCATATGGTGATTAGAAGATAGGCCCAATAATGCATGCAAAAACCAAAGGATGATGCAACACATGAAGAGGAAAGGCCAAGGAGCCTCTACGATTGCAAAAAAATTATTAGCTCATGAATCTATAATGTAGACCTTGAAGGATGAATTGAAAAATGCATATTTGGCATTGACTATGTGTGGAGAGCCTAACATAATAGTAAATACAAGGAATCTATGGAAGAGGAGAACAAGGTCCTTGAAGTTGCATTAAAGAATGAAATGAATTACTAGGAGAGGATCAATTTGGTATAAGAAAAGCACAATGTGCTTATAGTAGCTGTCATCACCAATCTGACACTATGATAATTCTTCACCGGGAACTCCTCGTGCTATGATTATTTACTAATGCACAGCCTTTAGTTTGGTGGATGTAATCTGGAAACAAAACAACAACATAACACAAGAATACCATCGACTATGATAAGACGGAATGATGACAAATCTGAAATATCAAAGTAAATTATAATATTAACATGAAATTGTTACAATCTCACCCATGAGGTACTTCAAGTGTTATTGAATTCACTTGCCTTTCAACAAGACTATGGGAGAAACTTTACAATTACACCTCTTAATGGCTTCTTCAACACACCTTTAAACTGATGGCTTCCTTCGCACACTTCCTACAATATTTCTCACTACTTCCTTCTATGCTAAATGAGGGGGGTGGCCTCTCTATTTATAGAACTTCCAGGCTTATCCATCTTATCTCTAAGATAGGATAAGAAATCCACTCTGACGAATCATATTCCATACCTTAACTCTTATCTGTACATGTAAGCTTATCTTTTAAGATAAGATAAACCTTATCATTTTACATGGGTTCCACATTTTTAGACTTTTTACAAATAAAATACACAAAATATTTATGACCTCACTCCTTGTCCTTATTACCAATATAATATTTCTAATTCCTAATCATGTAGACCCTACTTCTCTAATTACCCAAACTTTGACATTTTAACATTACCGGACCACTTACGACAAATATTTACTTTTTACAACATTCCTATTATACTTTGACTATTACCGTACTCCACATTATTGGCGGCGTCGTACTGGCAGCGCCGTTATCTTCTATCAGATGCTACTACTAATTATACTTAACAACATCCTATTCCTAATACATACATTAATGAAATAGAAATTACGGAGGAAAATTTTAGTGTCGACATCTTCCCCCTTCCTAGCTTCTACTCCATCCTCGGAGTAGACTATTCTGGTGCTTGGAAAATCTTCAACTTGTCGTGGTTGACCCATTTCGTAATGGGAGTGCCATCCAATTCCTCCAGTCGGTACGTACCATTTTCATGCACAGCTGCTATTTTGTAGGGCCCCATCCATTTTGGAAGAAATTTTCTCTGTCTTCTTTTTTTGTATCTGGAATCATATACTAGAACCAAGTCATTCACATGAAATGGAGACCAACGGATCTTTTGATCAAAGTATTCCTTCTGCTTCATTTTCTTCTTATAGCTTGTATCCTTTGCTATTTCCCTCATTTCCTCTAGCAAATGAAGATGTACCAACCTTTCTTTTACTGAATCACTTTCATCCATCCTTTCATTTTTCATAACTCTCACAGTGGGAATATCAAACTCAATAGGAAGAACTGGATCAATGCCATAGGCCAACTGAAATGGGGAGTATCCTGTTGCTGACTTTGATGTTGCCCTATATGCCCACAATGCTGCATGAATCCTTTTATCCCACTTATGTACCTGCAAGGCTGCATCTTTTGCTAGAATTTGACACAACACAAAATTTGTTCGTTCCACCTGTCCATTTGTGCTTGGCTTGTATGTTGTTGCCTTCCTGTGCTTAATAGAAAACTTATTGACTAGGGCTTCTACCACCTCATTAATGAAGTGGCTTCCTTGATCTGTTACAATTTCTAATGGACAACCAAATCTGGTGACAATGCGTTCATATATGAACCTTGCCACTTCATCCATGGAAGCTGTTTTCAATGGCCTAGCTTCAACCCACTTGGTTAAATAATCTGTGGCAACTACAATATACTTATTTTGGCGTGAGGTAGTTGGAAGTGGACCTACAATGTCTATTCCCCACTTTTCAAAGGGACCAAGTGGAAGAATAGGGCATAATGGAGCTGATGAAGTCTTACGGTTACCATGTGTTTGACAAATATCACATGTCTTACAATAATTATAACAATCTTTAAAAAGAGTGGGCCAGTGATAACCTGCATCCAAGATCCTTCTTGTTGTAAGTTGTCCAGAGAAGTGCCCTCCACATGTACCATTATGGAATTCTTCTAGCAGCTCCTTCCCTTGATCACGTCCAACTGCCCTCTTGTACTGTCCATCAGGTCCTATTCGAAATAATACTCCATGCAGAATAGAATATGGACGACTGGCTTGAGTAATCTTTCTCTTAGTCTTTGCATTGGCACCATCAGGAAACTTGAATTCATTCAGATAATTCCAAATATCTATGTATTCACTAGGGATTGTGTCAAGGGATAACAATGTTGCATCGGGAAAATCATCATCATCACAAGATGATCCTAAACCATCATAGGCTCGAGAGAGTGCATCTGCATTGACATGCTTCTTTCCTGGCCTATCTATAATATCAAATTCAAATTCTTGTAGCAAAATTATCCATCTTGCTATCCTCCCTGATGGGTTAGGCTTATTTACAATATATTTTAGAGCCTGATGATCTGTTACAACTAGAAATTTCTGCCCTAGCAAGTAATTTCTAAACTTCTTTATAGCAAAAATGATAGCCAGAGCCTCTTTTTCAGTTACAGTATAATTTACCTCAGCACTGCTCATTTGTCTGCTCCCAAAGTAAATTGGATGTTCATTCCCATTTTCATCCTTTTGGCTCAAAGTACTTCCTAGTGCTGCATCTGAGGCATCAGTGTACACAATGAATGGCTTGCTCCAATCTGGATTCTTCAAAACAGGTGAAGACACCAGGGCTTCCTTCAGTTGTCCAAAAGCTTCATGCGCCTTATTTCCTGGTTCATAAGTAACATCCTTCTTCAAGAACTGGGTTAGTGGCTGTGCAATCTTTGAGAAATTCTTGATGAACCTTCTATAGTAACCCACATGGCCTAAAAATGATCTCAACTTACTTCTATTCATAGGAAATGGTAAATCTTTGATTTTTGAAACTTTATCAGGATCAGTACCAATACCATCTCTGGATACAACATGCCCTAACAAAACACCTTTAGAACATCCAAAGACACACTTTGTAGGGTTTAGTGAGGCTTGTGCTTCATCTAACCTTTGAAATGTTGTCTCCATCTGGTGCAGGTGGTCCAACTTGCTCCCATAGATGCAAAAATCATCCAGAAATACTCTGATGAAGGTCCCAATGTAGGGTTCGAACACCCTATTCATCAAACGCTGGAATGTTGCTGGAGCATTACACAACCCAAAAGGCATAACTCTATAAGCAAACGTTCCCCAAGGAGTGGTGAACGTGGTCTTCAGCTGATCTTTCTCTGCTATACGAACTTGGTTGTAGCCGCTATATCCATCAGCAAAACTATAGCACTCCTGGCCAGCTACTTCGTCCAAGATCTGATCTGAAAATGGAAGAGGGTAATGATCCTTCTTTGTTGCCTTATTGAGCTTCCTGTAATCAACACAAATGCGTAGCTTCCCATTCTTTTTTATTGAGATCACAATGGGAGAAACCCATTCTGAATTCTCCACAGCAAATATGAATCCTGCATCAAGCAACTTATCTATTTCTTCTTTTACAGTCTTGGAAAAATTAGGATTCATTCTATATGGCATTTGCTTTATGGGCTTAGCACCATCTACCAGCTCAATACAATGTTCTACCCAACTTACTTGACGGAGTTCCTTGTAATCAAAAGTGAATAGGTGTATGTACCTTCGAAAGAGCTGGAGGTAGGATTCCTTCTCACTCTCCATCACAGCATCACCAATCTTTATTTGTTGGAGACGATCATCAACTTCTTCTTCAGATAATTTTATGGGGTCATGAGTTGGTGTGACTGGAAGGATATCCATGACTGAAACATCAACCTCACTTTCTTCATCTTCAGTGTCCACTTCACTGGTACTAGAGTAATCAGAGGATGTCCAATCATCAGTTTCATCACTTGAATCCACAGGTTCTACTTTATGATGTCGAGGGATCACGTTTATCTTCACCCTCTCTCTACCACGTCCAAGTGTCATGAAACCTTCATTCCAGTAGTTTCTTGCATGAACTCTCCTTAGCCATGGTCTTCCCAGCAGCATTGGGTACGCAACAGTACCATTTTTCATCACCTGAAAGTCTACCACACATACAACACCCATAACAGATATTGCCACATTTGAAACTACACCTTCTGGTTTAGTTTTTCCCTTATTTAATGACCTTAACATAAGTGTTGAAGGGCGATCAATTTTTAAACCCAACATATTCATTACAGACTCGGTCATTACATTAACTGCAGCACCTCCATCAACTAAGACATCATGAATTGAAATACCATTACATAATACCTCAGCTTGTGGAGCATAGGGATCTGCCTCTGCCTCCAAAACAGGGACCTCAACCTCCTTCCTTCTTCGAGCATTGAGTCCACCTCGCAACTCCCGCCTCTTCTCAGAAGACATAGCCAAGAGTTGACCATATGTAATATTTGCAGGCCTTTTGGACAGATCTTCCAAGATGGAGTATGGTCCTTGCCCCTGTGAAATCAGAAAATCCTGCACACCCAACTTTCTTCTCCTATGTTTCTTACTAGTTTCTCCTTTCATCTTCTTAGGATCATTTCCATCTTGATTATCTTTTTCTTTCTTTCTTTTTGTTACAAACACATCTACTTCATTATTTCTGCTCTTATCTACTACATCAAAAGAATTCACAGGTGCTTTTCCTTTATCATTATCTCCTTTACCAGATGTAGAAGCTCTATCTAGACAATTATACTTATAATGACCCTTTTTATAACAACCATAACATACAACTTCAGAAATATTTCTTTTTGGACCTCTATCTCCTCCCTGAGAACTAAATTCTTTTCCTTGAAGAAGATTAATAGTTAACTGACCCATCTTTTTGAGCAGATCTTCATACTCAGTAGATGTACTAGGAGAAATATTTGTGCTCACCGGGAGTGGTTGTGGATTCTGGACCAAAGGTGCTGGTGTAGGCTCTACTTTAGCAACAATTTCTTTGGGCTCCTCTTCCATGCTTTCTTCTTGCCTTCTTGCAATCTCCTTTGCTTGTTCAATGGTAGCTGGGCGGTCATACTTCACTCGTTGTCTGATCTCTGGCTTCATCCCAAGAATGAAGTGCTTACATAGGAGATTATCCACGCCATTCATCAACCCATCCGCTAATCCTTCCTTCCGGATCTGGGCATCAAGCTTCCTCCTTAGCTCTAGAACACGAGCATGATAATCCCTTATCTTCTCCTTCTCTCCTTGGGATAGCTTTGTGATATCGATCATGAGATCTGCATATTTCTGTTGTTCACCAAATTCTTCAAGAAAACTTTCAGTTAATAAATCCCATGAATTTTTCACATTATCACCTAGTGTTTCAAACCACCTAAGTGTTGAACCATCCAAAAAGGTAGGAAAAAATTCAGTCCATTGTTCCCTTCTTATGAGGCCATTACAAATACAAGATCGTTTAAACTCTTGAATGAAAGAAGAAGCATCTTCATTAGATTGAGCTGAAAAAACAGGAATCTTTCCCATTTTCAAAAGTAACCACCGTGAAATACCAACCCACAAGTACAATCAACAAGACTTATGTGCACAAATAATTGGAATCACTATAATAGAAAGTGACTTTACACCTTTCTACAACAAAATAGAAATGACCAAACTATGGTAAAACTTGACTTACTGCGGTAAAAACTGACTTTACTGTGGTAAACACTATTCACAGTAAAAAGTGAAGTTACTGCGGTAAATACTATTCATGGTAAAAAGTGACTTTACTGTGATAAATACTATTCACAGCAAAAATGACTTTATCATGGTAACTACTATTCACGGTAAAAATGACTTTACCATGGTAACTACTATGCACAGTAAAAACAAGGTTACCCTCCAATTGATTTTTGACTAAGTGGGAATATCTCTCCAGAAAATCCACCAACGAGGAATGGTCCCGGCAACGGAACCAAAATGTCATCACCAATCTAGCACTATGATAATTCTTCACCGGGAACTCCTCGTGCTATGATTATTTACTAATGCACAGCCTTTAGTTTGGTGGATGTAATCTGGAAACACAACAACAACATAACACAAGAATACCATAGACTATGATAAGACGGAATGATGAAAAATCTGAAATATCAAAGTAAATTATAATATTAACATGAAATTGTTACAATCTCACCCATGAGGTACTTCAAGTGTTATTACTTCACTTTCCTTTCCAACAAGACTATGGGAGAAACTTTACAATTACACCTCTTGATGGCTTCTTCAACACACCTTTAAACTGATGGCTTCCTTTGCACACTTCCTACAATATTTCTCACTACTTCTTTCTATGCTAAATGAGGGGGGTGGCCTCTCTATTTATAGAACTTCCAGGCTTATCCATCCTATCTCTAAGATAGGATAAGAAATCCACTCTGACGAATCATATTCCATACCTTAACTCTTATCTGTACATGTAAGCTTATCTTTTAAGATAAGATAAACCTTATCATTTTACATGGGTTCCACATTTTTAGACTTTTTACAAATAAAATACACAAAATATTTATGACCTCACTCCTTGTCCTTATTACCAATATAATATTTCTAATTCCTAATCATGTAGACCCTACTTCTCTAATTACCCAAACTTTGACATTTTAACATTACCGAACCACTTACGACAAATATTTACTTTTTACAACATTCCTATTGTACTTTGACTTTTACCGTACTCCACATTATTGGTGGCACCGTACTGACATCGCCGTTATCTTCTATCAGATGCTACTACTAATTATACTTAACAACATCCTATTCCTAATACATACATTAATGAAATAGAAATTATGGAGGAAAATTTTAGTGTCGACAATCCCTCCCTAGCCTCACGAAGAAGTGCACTAGCAGAGATGACCTTGGGCTGCAGGCATGGCATCTGAATCTACCATGGCAACCTCACCCTTGCACTTGGTTTTCCAGTATCTAGTAAAAGTAGTCAACACACTAGTTTTGGTAGTAGATGAGCAGGAGTAACCTCTATGGTAGGGCAAACATCTTCATTATTGTTTAGAGGCTACCTTCTCAAGTGCATAAACATTTGCATAGAATATGAGTGCAAGAATTTTGGACTCATTCTAGGAGTCTAACCACCTCGCAAATGAAGGGGTTCAGTTCAGTATACCATTGGGACACATGGAAGTACATCTTCTGGTTCCGGCTACAGGTGGAGGATCAGGAGGTATAGGTGGTTCTAGTTCCAGTGGATTTGGTGGTTCTAGAGGTAGAGGTACATACAAGAGGTTTTGGATCAATTGGGAAAGGTCTGGGTTCAGAATATTTTGGAGATGTCTCTTCATCTTCTAGAATATAGGGGCATAAAGGATGTTGCTGAAAAATGCACATGTGTGAGATATTGTGGCACACAAAAGGGATCACAGCTGAGCGCAAGGCAAGTCAATCTTGCCACTACGTTATAAGGACGTGGACACAATTGGAAAGAATGTTTGACCCTGATCAGACTTACCAACTATGCAACATTAAAAGATGAGTTTTCCTTAAATAGTTTCACATCCCTGAGTTCGAGTAGAAGAGTATAAGTGCACTCAAGGATATTAAACAATCTACTACTGAGAGTGTCTGGGAGTATGATGCCGCTTCAAAACTTTGTTGTCTAAGTTTTCTTATGATATTCATGCAAGCCAATCATTCATGCACAATGGTTATGTTGACAAGAGGTCTGATCACACCTTTTCAAAGGGTGTTGTCACATAAAACATCACTGATCCGCGCAAAGCATTGAAGCAACTTTACAATGCTGAGGCAGTTGGGATCATTGGACACTGGTAAGCCCATTTTTTGAGGCACAAATTGCAGCTATGTAAAAGTAGTTAGAGAAACTATCGACCATTCAGCATATGAGACGTGCATGGGAATTTGGTGTATAGATTGTGAAGTGGAAGCACACCAAGGATAGTTGTCCCTGCAAATCAATGCATAGGATCATTGTTGTTAGAATTGTGATATATGTCATTTGAACCATGATGCTACCAGTCGTTTCCCATTACTACAACGCATGGTAAGGAAGGACGTCTCTTTCTATTGATAAAATCTTGTAAAGGGTCCACATACTCACGATACGGAAGATGTTTCGGTTGTTATTGGTCAGATCCATGATGTTATAATATTGGTGTACGACAGACAGGAGTATTAAATAACTATAATGTAAAGGTTGAGCATCAGGATCATAATCAAGTGCACTATGACTCAGGACGTTATGAAGGAGGTCGTGGTAGAGGTAACAAATACACTAGAGTGGTGGGTTTTGGAGGCTGAGGCCATGGTGGAGGACAAGGTGAATTTCCTCACGAAACAGGTTTTACATGTGGTTCTCCTGACTAATACAGGCGCAAATGTCCCCAAAATATTACACGTTCTTTCTGTGGGAAGAATCATAGTTATGAGGAATGCCTATAAATTTATATGAGCATCTCAGACAAGCAGCATAAACAAAGAACATGTAAAAGGCACAGGGATAGTTTGGATACAACGCGTTGTGGAAAATCAGTGGATGCCCAAGTTGACACCAGAACCAGAAGTATTACAGGCAGTAAAGATTATTACACGCGCTGAAGCCATAAGCGTGCGCTAGAGAAACGTTTTACAACAGAAACCTACAATCACTAAGGAGGAGGTTTTACATGCACGGTACCCAAATCATACCCATCAGAAGGAGGTTTATCAAGAAACCATGGAGGTACTCAAAAATCTTCAGGGTGAAATATAGAGTTTAAAGGAGCAGGCACGAAAGATGGAACAAAAAAAGGCAACAGAGACGGTTCAGTCAGATATTGATGATTTAAAGGAAGTATGTAGAATGTTGTGCCTGGAGAATATCATCCTGTTATTAGGGAATTGGCTAAAGGGGAACTCTACTCTGCACATAGGTATTGAGAATGAAAGGCATATCTGGACATACCTTCCCCCTCATACTTTGGATTATGACAAGGAAATCACTCCAAATGTTATGGACAGATGGCTTTTGAGTAACAGGTATTGATTGATTCACAAGCATGAAAGTCAATAGGTTCTTACTTTAGATGTATGGGTAAAGATGGGGAGACCTCCATTACAGCCATCCTCGAATGTGTTGTTCATGGCTAATTGAACCAAGGCCACTCCCATCAGATTTTTAAAAGATGCATCCATTATTATACAGGGAGCCAAGTTCACTAGGGAATTTGAGGTTATAGCACTTGCAGAGGCAAATAACTTCCCAACTCTACTTGGGCGCCATTGGTGTTATGCAAATAATGTTGATCTATAGTTAAACAAGGGATACATTAGTTTTAAGAACAAAGAGGAAAGGGTTATTGGAATCCCATTTGGGAAATATGCGCCTTATTTGAATCGATTCTAAGTGAAGAAGACTTGAATCGTTATGATCTATGTGGGCACCATTAGAGTGAGACCCAGAGGTCCTTGAGCCATTCTAAGGAGGGTATCCTTCAGTGGGAAGATGCACAATCTATCTAGTGACACCACTATTGCTTGTGATAATTGGGCACATGGTACTTATGAAATGATTGGACGTAAGGTCAGCAAAGGAGTTAGAAACTTGTATGTAAGAGCACTACTTGTTGTGTTCCTCATAGATAACAATTTGGTACCTATGACACTTAAGAAGGAGATCCTACGGTATTTTTGCATGCCATTGAGGACCAATGGACTGACCAAGTTGAGAGAAGAAGTATGTTAGCATATACCCTGCGTGGGACAATAGTGCGCTATGGGTAGTTCACAGAGATAATCTTACAGAATGGGATGGAATCAGAATTGCTCTTTCTACTTAGTTTTCCAGGAGTGCAATGCACCTACTCAAATCTTCACTTATCATGGTAATCAACATGTTCAGCACCAATCAGTAGTGTGAGAGACTCTGGATAGAGTAGGAAGCTTTACCATCTTCACTCTGGGTGCACAAATTCTATTCCACTTTACAGGTTGTGTGAGTGCTTTATGTATATGTAGAACTACATAGAGAGATGTGGAAATTGGAAGGATTTGATTGCTTAATCCTAATGGATGATCCAGACTTTTGAATACTTATCTACCAAACCTCTAGAGAAAGAGGCATTACAGGTTATAAAGCGTGTTAATCATTATGGAGTACATAGTTCTAGTAGCTATAAGGCATAAGAATTTCATTTAGGAGTTCTTTGGTGGGATATGAGTTCCAGAAGCTTCTTTGAATGAGGAAGAATCTTATAGATGCCACACAGCTTGAACTTGCTTAAAATCTTGGAGTGACCCTGAGAAAGGAAAGCATAGTCTACTTAGTGAATGTATGAGGAAGTAGTAAAATATGAATTTAGAGTATTCAAAATGATAGGAGAAGTTAAAGGTTAAGTTTAATGAATGCAGATAAGATACGTGTGCCTATCATGAACCTATGAATTCACAAAGAAAGTGAATAGTGTCATGGCTCGGATCTTGAACCTAAGGATGGAGTCAGAGCTTGGAACTCCCCATAATTGGGGATTATTGGTCTAACTCTGAGAGAACCAAAATCATTGAGTTACTGCAAGATTTCCAAGACTATATTTCCTAGGGGATACCACGAATTAAAAGGATCGCATGAATCACTAGGATAGATGAAGATCAATCTTAAGGAAGGTGCACATCCGGTAGGAAGAGACCCTAGCAAAGGATGAGTTTCTAACCTGTGCAATAAAGGTTAAGGAAGAACATTATCAAGATGTTAAGGTCTGACATTCAAGTCTAGAAGAATCGTGAGTGGGTTAGTCCCTTTTCCTTAATGGTCATTAGGATATTATTGGATGAATTCATGATTGTGCACACCATAAGATTACACTCTATCATCCTCAGGAAAATGGAACTGTTGAGAGGTTTTCAACAAAATTTTGAGCCAGACATTGACAAAAATTGTGATGTTGGACGGAAAGATTGGGATGATAAAGTTTCTACAGTTCTTTGGGCATATAGAACAATGTATAAGAGGTTGAATAAAGCCACACCCTTTCAGTTAGTGTTTGGAGTAGATGCAGTTCTTCCTAAGGAATTCATGTTACCTTCTTTGTGTATTACACATGCACTAGAGGTCTAGTTGATGAGAAAGCATTGGAAGAATGAATTGAAAGATTGATACAGTTGGATGAGAGACTAGCCATAACACGTTGGAATCGAAATAGGAGAAAGCTAGGTAGAAAGCATGGCATGACAGGCACATCAGGAATAAACATCTTGAGATTGGACAGATGGTGCTCCTTTATGATTCAAAATTTTTGTGCCATCTAGAAAAGCTTAAAGTACATTGGTTGGAACCATACGTTATCACTCACTATTCTTGATTCAACACATTTCAATTAGAGATGCTTGATGGAATACAGTTACCTGGATACTTCAATGGAAGTAGGTTAAAGACCTACTATAAATAAGTCTTCTTGGTGTATGTAATAAGGTAGTATTGCCATTTAGAATAGATTTCCTTTGATGTATTTCCTTTAGTGTATTTCCTTCTTCGTTGCTATGCTTTGTCAATTTAGTTTGGAATTCAATGTTTTGTGTAATAAGCGCGCATTTGCGCGCTAGAAGCTAATTACCATTTGAAGAATTTTTATGCGTAGAGGATTGCACATACCATTAGTGTGGGGCGGTTATTGATTACCAGGTTGAATGTTCACAAGATGGGTACAAATCAAGGAATAAACTATTACAGGTGATATTTGATTTTGGAAAGGTGTTGATAGAAAAGAGATTACTTCTAAATGATGACCATAGATGGGAAAATGAAGGAACAATATAATGTTGAGGTGGAAACTCAGTGAAAGGCCACGTGGAGGTACTACATGAAGGTGTGTGAAAGAGAAGGCACAGTAGAAATCGCGCTAGAAGGTTATACTCAGGCACATGGAAGCGAATTTAATGCTAAGTGATTGTTAGTAGGTGAAGGAGCTAATAAATGCACTAACTTTTTGAAAATATATATAAGGATGGGATGCAAAGTTCATTCTTACCATTGTAATCACCAAAATTTGAATGAGCTAAGTGCAAACAAGATGAGTGAATCATGTTGAGGTGTGAAGAGTGTGAAACAAGATGTCGAGAGTAGATTTTTGCAAAGCAGGAGAAGCTTGTGTCCCCATTGGTGAAGGGTTTGAGCGAAGCATAGTGTTGTGAAAGAGCTAGGGCATGTAATTTTAACTAGGGCACACGGATTCGAGCTAGGGTTTGGACTTGCTCGTCACACAAGATAGAAGGTGAGCATTTGAGGATAGAAAGTTGAGAGTTACAGATGGCGCCAAAGAAAGCTCCTGCCGCAAGAGCCAACGGAAAGAAGAAAGTGGAAGTAAATGTTGAAATTGCTCCCGAGAGTAATTTCTCGAAGATGTAATACCCAGAAGGCATGAAAGTGGGACAAGAATGGTATTCTCACATTTATAAGTGCAAAATCAGTTATTATAACCACCGCACATCGGATAACAAGGAGTTGGATGCGTTATTTAGTACGAAGACAAACAAGCACACAACAGAGGACAAGCCAGTGTATAATAATGCAAGAGAAAATTATTAAAGCAGATCAGAGTCTACTAATTATACGAGCTCCCGTATTTCGGCAAGTATGAACCATTATACCATTGGTTGATGAGCAGGGTACATGAAGACCTTTTCTATTTCGCCAAACGAACAGTGAGGATTACAACAACATTGACACGATTAAAGGGAACATGAGTAGATCTGAATAGTGATCTGACAGATAAAGCAACAATCTTGGAGACACAGAAGGAGTTAGGATATACCAAGGGTCCGCGCGGAATAGATATCGATAAGTTAAAGAAGTACCCAGTGGTACAAGAAGCTGCACATCAAGTGACCAAATTGAATGATCAAGAGAGATGGTCGCAGGTGAATACCATGTGGTTACATATCACGAGGAGAATGTCTCAAGGAGTAATCTACAACATAGTAGGCTACATTATAGAGACTATCATCGAGGAAGTGCACGCATGTGATATAATTAGTTTTGGTGTTATCTTATTGTCCTTGGTATTTATGGAGATTGGAGTGCATGATGGGCCAAAGAACAAGATATGGGAGTATCTCATGGAGAACAAGTCACTTATAGAAATATTTGACTAGTATTTGTGTGAAGGGTCAATGAGTGGGCCATTCAAGCAAAGGGCAGAGATGTGGTATGATCGGCTCCGCACGGCATTTGAAGAAGAGTGGTGCATTCCCAAGGAGTTACCTTCGGTGGTGGGCAAGGTAGTGCATTTCATGGTGTACCAACACTTTTGCATCGCACAATTTACAATGAAGGATGGGACTTGGAGCCCCTAGTGCAAACTACCATATGCCTTCATAGCACGCTACTTCCAGGCATCAGTCCATCATTTTACTGATGCATGCCACCTGAACTTCATTCCAGAGAAGGTAGACTGTGACTACCACACTTTGAGGAAGACTTATGTATATCCAGGTTGGACTACCTATATTGAGAGGATAATATCAGATATGATAAACATGAATCATTTAAGTTTGGAAATTGGAGAAACTGGAGTTGCGCTTGTATACCTTCAGGTTAAGCCTAAGTTGGAGGGTAACAAGTATGTAGAGAATGAGTTCGCACTTCTAGGGCCTCTAAAGGGTAAGCATACAATGAAGAACGTGTTAGTCCCACAACCTGCAGAAACCATAGTAGTAGATGAAGAGGAAGAGGAACAGGAAGATAGTGGTGGTTTGGAACATAGAGGACGAAGGCAACCCACGGATAGGATAGAAATTGAGCGCGCGACCACTCCAACCAAGGCACAAGAGGAAGGAGATGAAGACTTGGAGGTATGAGCAATCTCAGAAGAACATCGTTTCAAAAGGGTATTAAGGAGAACAAGAACCCAAGGTGCTACTCCATAATCAATTCGAAGATCCCCATGGACTCTCTCCTCACAAAGAGGTAACTAAGAAGAAAAGGAGGAAACTAAAGATAAATGAGGAGGCGGAGGAGTCTGCAGAGAGTGCGCCTGACACCCCTGTATCGTCATAACACCTCTAGAAGTAGAAGAACTTAGGGATGAAGATATGAAGGATGGAGAAAAGGAGGTAAAATAAGTAGAAGAAACAGAACTAGATAGTGCTTAGAACATAGAGGATCAAACTCTAAATCTTAGCACTCCAGTTTCTAAGGGGCCAAGAACTAAAAGAACAAGTGGAGAGTATAATGTTCTGTCTTTGGGCTATGCTGAGGACACGAGTAAAATTGTCTGTGCTTGTTTCCAAAGCATGGTTATGGATGAAGACATGGCCACCGCGCGCACAAGGAAGTAACTATCTTGATCTATGTACACTCACATGGACAAGCCAAACTTCAACGTATGTGAATAATCTTGTGTATTAAGAAGATTGAAGAAGGCACCTCAGACCAGACACATAATTGTAAAGCCCACTATTATGTCTGATGAACAGGTGAGTAATGCCTTAGTAAAAATGTCTACAGAGGTGGTGCAGAGGAACATGGATAAATCCTCTACTATCATAGCGCTATGGGAAGATATCAAAGCTAAAGCTACAAAAATAATGCATCTGAAGGGAGAGAAGGACTTAGAACAGAAGAAGAATGAAGCATTCATCAACATCGCAGAAGAGATTAGCGATCATGTCCTAAAAGCAAGACCGCACTTGTAGTCCAAGGTACCTGAAAGGTTCCCTTCGGCTATGCACTATGTGCGTACATTAGTCGATTTGGTGCTCGAGGATGGACCAATTTTTGCATGCCATCAGCGAAAAACCCTAAGAAGGAAGTAGAGAGAGCAAAGGCTTTAGCGATAAGAAAGATTTCATCATACAAAGAATTACTTCAAACTTTGCAGGAGCTAAAGAAAGTAGACCCAGGCATTGGAGATTTGTGCAGCTCCAGAGGTAGTAATAAGAATTAGGACAATAGTTGAAGACAATGAAGTCCTAAAGGCTATGAAAGATGAAACATTGGGACAAGCAGAGAGATTAGCGCTAGTCAAGTAAAAGCGTGAGGTCCTTGCAGAAGCACAAGACCCCCATGAGGAAAGGTTAGCTGAGATTGGGAAGTGAATAGCGTAAAAGATGGATCTGTTGGAGGGGAGAATGTCTGCTATGTCCACCATTATTCTGGTGTTACAAAATGAGAAAGAGGGACATTGCCCAAGATGAGCTATAATCTATTACAGCAGATATTTTGGAAAAGGTAGAAGTCATGCTCAATGATTGGCAAACCTTAGAGGTTGAAATCAAGGAAGAATATCCAAAAGTAATTCTTCCAGTTGACACAAAGGGTGATGCAGAATAAAAATCCATTCTTTGTATAAAATTCATTACATTCATTTCATTTTATTCTTTATTCTTATCATGAATCAGAAAGAAGCCCCATTGTCGGGACGACAATGTGGTTTAGTGTGGGGTAATGTTGAGTGGACAAAGTATGATACTAAGGAGAAGGTGCACAGAAAATTCATGCGTGAAAGTAAGGCTCAACCAAAGGTGCAAAAGGATAGGAAAGGAAACGCGCATGAAAGACAAGGAAAGAGTTGGGACTTATCCATTTTCATGGGTACGGGCTATTTTTGTAGATAGTGTGTAGAGCACACAAACTGGATAAAGACTTGTGTGACACACATAGGCTATTTTTGGAAGAGCGTATTCTAAGTACTTTGCATGAGTTCGGGTTATTAATAGAATTACCACTGCCAGTCAACTATCAAAGATCTATTATTAGCGCACTTACATGTGTGCTTATTATTGTAAAGATGCATGGCTATTCTCAGCATGTGACCTATTTTAGGAATGATGTAAGTGGTGAAGGGCAAGTCCCCACCCCTCTAAATATATAGTGAGTTGTGTATTTTAAGAGGTGTATGTGCATATGTATGTGCGTATGTATGTACATATGTGTGTGTGTGTGTGTGTGTGTGTGTATGAAGAAGTAAGCTATTGTGGAGTTACGTTTCTAGATTGATGCATGCCCTAGCGTATGAAACTATATATTATAAGGAGCTTTTGTGTATTTACTATGTTTAATATAATGGAGTGTATTGGCCGAATCAAGGTGTTAAAATGACTATAACTGGTTCTTGTATGGTCAATCTTGTCATAGTTATTGTTTAATTCATGATTCCTTAAGATCTAGATCTGGTTATGCTCTGTGAAATGTTTGTGCTTATTATGGTTCTGAATATGATCTATCTTCATCATGTTAACATCCAACACAAGCAACTCTAAAGAGGGGCCTGGTACCTTTACACGCTTCGGGTGAGCGTTCAGCTAAGGATGGGTGATGTTCCAACACACCTGGGTTATTCGTGGTAGATTATAGGTTGCATCAGATGATTTAATCAAAGGCAATACTCAACATATCAAGATGGTTGTTAGGCCATCCATACTTGATAATGCAACCAAATAACAAGTTTTTGAAAGTGACGAGAAAATTTTCCAATTCATACAGAATGATGTTGAGTTCTCTTCAAAAATACAGTTTGATTTACAAGACATCTATGGTGACAAAATTATTCAGCTCAAAACAAATAAATTACCAAAAGAATTGGTCACTCTAGAATAGATTTTCAGTCTTGTCAGACTATTGCAATCACCCAAGGAAAAGAAATTTTGCTTGGGAAGGTATGTGATGAACATGAAAAGTAAAATTTTATTACCTTATGTCAAAATTTTAGTGATGTGTTCTCATGGGGTTATGAAGATTTAAAAGAGTTTTATCCAATTGTAGCCTAGCATTCTATTGATCTTAATCCAGACATAAAACCTATTAGGCATAAGCAGAGGTCAGTAAACCCCAAGATAGAGCCCCTCATTAGAAAAAAATTGTCTAAAATCATCAAGGCCATAATTATTTTTCCTATTAAGTACTCCACTTGGGTGGAAAACTTGGTTCTAGTCAGAAAGAAGAATGGAGAAATTAGAATTTGTGTTGACTTTTGGGATTTGAACAAGGCCTCTCTCAAGGATCACCATCCCTTGCCCTCCATGGAGAAAATTCTATAAACTGTGGCAGGAGATGAAAGGTTTTTAATTCTTGATGGCTATTCTAGTTTCAACCATATCAAATCAAAAGAAGAAGATCAATATAATATTGCATTCACCACCAATTGGGGAATGTATGCATATCAAAAGAGAAATGGATATTGATTTCAAACGGTTCATCAATCAGTTTATCCTAGTTTACCTAGATGACATTACCGTTTTCTCCAAGTAGAGTGTGGATCACATGAAACACATTGAAAAAGTGTTTGAAACATGGAGAGAATTTGGTGTGTCCCTTAACCCTAAGAAATGTAACTTTACAGTCCCTAAAGGCAAGATTTTGGGGCACGTTGTTTCTAAAGAAGGCATTACCATTGACCCAAAAAGAGTCTCTACCATCCTTACCCTTTCTTTTCCAACTCAAAAGAAATATTTACAGTCTTTCATTGGAAAGATTAACTATGTTAGGAATTTTATACCTGACTTTGTAGGATTAGTAAAGCCACTCACACTTATGCTCAAAAAAGCTTCAACTTTCAGATGGACTACGGAGGGGAAGGACAACTTTGAAAATATTAAACAAGAAATAACACAGGATCCTACATTAATTAACCTAGATTACTCCAAATATTTTATCTTATATGCGTATGGAGATGATTCTTGTATTGCCGTAGTTTTAACCCAAGAAAATGATCAAGACTTAGAGAAACTAGTAGCCTTATTTAGCCAAACCTTGAAGGATTATGAGCTTAATTACAACCATAGTAAGAAGCAAGTGTTTTCTATCATGCATACCTTGAAGAAATTTAAAATCATGATTCTAGGTAATTGCGCAAAGGTTCTAGTAACACATCCAGTGTCAGAGATTTCATCATGGGAGAAAAGATCAGTGAGTGAGCTGGATGGGTGACTAAAATCTTGGAATATGATGTGACCATTAAGGCCAAAAAATTGGTAAGAGGATATGCTCTTTGTAGGAAAACTGGCTAAAGTTACGTGGAATGATCCAGAGACTTCCTTATTCCTAGAAGAGGAATGTCGCGTGGAACCTGAAAAGAATGAAAACATAGCGGCATATAGTTGGATGAAGGTAATGATAACATTCATCTCCTCTGGTAAATATCCCCCTAGTCTCAGCGAGGCAAAGAGGCGGCATTTAAGGTTGCAGTCTTTTCCATATTTGCTAGTTAGTGTATTATTTAAGATGAACATCGACGATGTGTTACTCAGATGCATTTACCGATAACAATGTGATAAGATCCTTACTGAGTTTCATGATGGTTTTTTGGGAAGGCATTTCTCTGCTAAAGCTACAACTATAAAGATCATAAAAGCAAGATATTTTTGGCCTACATTATTTGTGGATGCTCACAAGTGGGTTAAAAAGTGTAAGGAGTGTGCTCTCTTCATTGGAAAGAAAATATTGGCATTCATTCCCCTTCATCCAATCTAAGTAGATCAGCCATTTACACAATGGGGTCTTGACTTCATTGGAATGATCAACCTACAATATAGTGCTGGTCACAAGTGGGTTCTCACAACAATAAACTATTTAACTTGATGGACTGAGGCCGCACCATTAAAAGAAGCTACTGAATCAGCTATCTTGGAATTTCTTCAAGATATTATCACAAGGTTTGACATACCCCAAACCATTATTTATGATAATGATAAAGCTTTCTTGGGGTAAAAAATATCTCATTGGGCTCTTCAACTTGGGATTTATCTCAAGACTTCCTCCAATTATTACCCCTAAGGCAATGGATTGGTGGAATCCACAAAAAAATCTTATAAGAATCATAAAGAAAAACATGGATGTGAATAAAAGGTAATGGCATACAAAAGTAAAAAAGGATCTCTGGGAAGACATGATAATAGTGAAGAAGGCAATTAGCATTTCTCCCTATAAATTGGAACATGGAAAAGAAGCTAGACTCCCTTTGTCACTTGAGTTGCCTTCACTCGAGTTAGAACAACAACTGGAATTTGAAGGTGTGGATCAAAGAGAAATCAGAATGGCGGAACTAGTGGAACTTGAAGAAAATAAAAATGTCATGAGGGCAAGGATGGAGCAGCATCAAAATTCAACCAAAAAATAGTTTGATAGAAAAGCTAGGCCTCATACATTCAAGATCAAAGATTTGGTCTTGAAATGGGACGTGGACAAAGCTAAACCAATAAGACACTCCAAATTTGATGCTATTTGGAGTGGACCATACATCATTACTTCTTACAAGGTGGCTAATTATTTTGTGTTGTTTGATCTTGATGGGAATGCATTTCAAATCGCAGTAAATGGGATTCATCTCAAACCTTCTCATTAAGTTTTCTAACATCTTGTATATAATAGATTAGAATTTCTAATTCCTTCAAGTGCTTTGGGCACATTGTCTCATTGGTAGTGTAGGTTCCTTTCCCTAAGTTCTTTGCACGTGTTTTGTTTCCTGGGAATCTTGTTGCATATATTCCATGTTCAGAAGATGTTGCCTTATAATGAAGTCTAATATGTTAAGGACTAATTGCTAGCAATTGAAGGAGTCAAATGCAGAGAAAATAAATCAATTAGATCAATCCATTCCCAATGGATGCCTAAGGCTATTAATCATCGATCTAACAGGAAGAGGACCACTGTGAGTTGCTAAAAATGTTGGCCAATTTTGCATCCTTTGCAAAAATTGACCAACTTGCACAAGTATTAGACTTGACAGATTTTCATAAGAAAATTTAAAGGAATTGTGAAAGCTTGGATCACACCACGGATAAAAGAGTATCACCATGGAAAATTTACAACTACATTATTTTGGGGCTCTTCCATTTCTACTATTTGGATGTGAAGGGTATCCATGTGTCCCTTCAACGTCTTTTGGAGAAATCACAAAGAATTGGGAGCCTTCAAGCAATGAGAATTAACCACATGGCTAAAGTATGGCAAGGTATCCTAAGTGGGCTAAAAACTCAAGATGAAGGAGAAGAGCATGTAGGGTATCCACATGTCTCCCAGGTGTAAATTTAAAAGAATGATGTTTCACAGAAAGAAGAAAAGGCACCGTAGGTGTACATTCAAAGGTACGCTACTATTGGTAGTCTCGTGGACTGAGGAAGCTGTACAGGGTAGGTTGCGGATAATAGGGAAGCAAGTCAAGTCATTTGGATAGGATGCGAAAGAAATCAAGAGCCGCGGGATACCGCGATATAAAGGAATGATATGCGGATATCAAAATTTGCGCAACATTGAATGGAGAAGCCTTGTAACAAAGTAAAATGGTGACTCTTTGTGGAAGATAGAAATAAATTAAATATTCAATTTAACTATCAAATATTTGAAAATTCAATTAGGTTTTATTGGTCTCTATGCAATCAAACTTGATTTCATGAGTCAAATCAAGGCAAGGAGACAAGAGTCAAGAAAAATTCTCCAACATGTCAAAAGGTGTAGTTCCAGGCAACACAACTATCAACATTAAATGTAGATGGGTGCTCAGTAGAAAATGATGTGTAACAGTGGTTAAACAATGCGGTGTTTTGTCTCTAAGAGTAAATTAATGAAGGTGGTTGGGACTGGTTGAAGAATTTGATTTTTCCCCTAAATTATTCTCTTTCTACCTCCCACGATTATATATATATTGTAGAGCAATGCTCATTTGTAAGGGGTTGGATGATTTTGGAATTTAGACATCTTATAATACAAAGAATTTCTCTTGTGATGCGTGTATGTCCTAAGGGTCACATGTTTTGGATATCGATTCAGTAAATTCTTGCATCTTCCTCTCACGATTGTAACGATTTGTTCATAACTTCAGGGAATAAAATTTAATCTTGTGGATCATTTATGCCCTTATTCTTATTTTGTTACACTTATTTCCTTTCTTTCATTTGCAGGTGTGTTGTATGTTTCATTTTGAATCTTTATTTACTATGCATCGTGAAATTTGATTCTAAGAGAGATTTTGGTCTATGTCTCATATCTAATCCTCTCCATTATCATTACCTTCCCTTTCCCCTTATCTAAATGTATTCATACCCTTAATTTTCTTGTGCTATTACCTCTGTAGATTAGGATTTCTATTTCATGCATCTCCTTCTCACCCTTGTCCCTTGGAAAGTTAGAGTAGATATAGATAGTTGTATTTTAATTCCTAGGAGCAGTTTGAAATTAGGAGTAAGTAAAGGAAGTTGGCCTTCTTCGGAGGTCTATCTCAGTTTGAGTCCCACAACTTGGAGACAGTCCCATGTTGCCTCAAACCCTAGATTCTAGTAATCAGGGATGGGTGAAAATTTGATCTCCAACATCTATATATATTGTTATAAACAATATATTTATATAGTTTAGTTGTTATACCCGCAAATTATTTAAACGGGTAAGTTGTTGTATTGAATTCCTATTTTATAGGAAGTTGTTTTGTATCTTTCATGGCTATATAATAGCCTTCATATTGCTTTGTAAAATTGAGCAAAAATTTATTATTGAAGATCTTAGTTATTGTAATTCATATTTCGAAGAGGTTGTAATTGTTTTAGAGTGTCTCATCCCTAAACTATGCATCTATTATTTTGAGACATTCTAAGAACTAGGTGGTTGTGGCCACATTTGATACAAAATATTCTTACCATTTTGATTTGTTTGATCAACATTATGACATGCTTAAAAACATTTATCATCATAATTTGATCAATCGAGAAATGATTATAGGATGTAGATTACACATGTTACTTACTATATATATATATATATATATATATATATATATATATAATATATATATACTATATATATATATATATGTTTTTTTATGGTTTATTTCGATTATTTGATTATATCAAGCATATAATGCACTAGGTATTGTTGTTTACATTTGTGCATGTGTCCTTAGATTGTAAGTGAGGGTATTATTGGGGAGAGAAATTAATGCGTGTAGTAATGGGTACAGAAAGAGAGAATAATTATGTGTAATTCATTACATAAACAATGGTGTTAAATCATACGTAGGGGTCACAATTTTCCCCTTTATACTTTTTTCACGTTTGTTTGTTTATGTGTCACTTTGTGCAATAGGATTTATAAATGCATTGTGATAATGAAAAATTATGTGCAATCTTGTCGCGGAAAGAAGTGTACTGTTGTAATGTGTGTTAGAAAAGTGGCACATTTTCACTTTACGACAATGGCTTGCTAGCACTACGATGATTATTTTGCTAAGAAAGTGCAATAATGTTGTTTGCATCGATTAAAGTTAAAGAGTTATTAATAGTGTTATTAATAATTAAAATAAATTATTACATTAATGATGTTTGAAGAAAAAGGGTATTTTTCGCAAAGGGTCATTTGGCTTATGGTTCCTAGTTGTCCTTGTGCAACTATGTTTTCACTTCCAATTTCTATGTTCTATTTATTTATATAGCTCAGGTGAATCCATTGATATGCTCTATGCTTGTATCACCTCCCAAATTGGGCCAACCTTGGGTAGGCATAGCCATATCCAAATTGGTTGACAAGCTAATGAACCAATAAGGAGCTTTATGAGTTGCTCGTGATCGAGCCGAGTTTGCATCACACCGCCAATATAAGTCACATTGCAAAATACTTCCAAGATCATGTGCATAGCTCACTTATGCTAAAACACAACTTGCTCCAATAAGGATAACAAACCACCTAGGAAAAACCACCTAAATGAATAATTTTATAAGGCCATTATAGTTAAAAAAGTATCAAACTAATGCTAGTAGTAATGTGGGACTAAGTCCCAAGTAGTTTTACCTACTATTCTTCTTGCCCCTCCCACACCATAGTCTATCACTATATGTGCACCTATACCTCAAAATTTTTGTTGACCATGTCAATTAGAGTCGGCTTCATGTCACACACGTGGTAGGGGTGCATGAAGCAAAAACAAAATCTTGTAAAGCTAAAATTAGCCACGAGAGGATTTTTAGACAATGAAGGAAATAAATAGCAATCATATCCAATTTGTGCCATGTGGATGTCATAAGAGAGGTGATAAAGATGTAGGATTCAGAGCATTGGATGGAAAACATTATTGGGAGACAAGGGGAGATGAATAAAGTGATAGCGGAGAAAGAATTTAGATGCATGCATGTTTTATAGAACATATAGTATTTAGGATTCGGGGAAGGAGTGCCTAACCTCAATCTTTGGAATTTATTTTATATGATATTTAGGATGGTGGGGATGATAATTATTTGGTTTAGGAGTTTGATGAGGATGAAATTGCATCTAAATTTAGAGGTAATATTTTAGCATTACGCAGGCATGAAAGAAATAAACAAGAATGATAACATTATTAACAAGGTTCGTAACTTTGTGAAGATATGTCATGTTGGAAAAGACAGTGCCTCTAAGATGATTTTTTTTGTTGCAACTTGAGTGTCCAACATTAATCACTGTACACTTGTAGGAATATGCCTATGAATTAGGAATCACTAATTATTGTTTGAGTGGCACATGAAATCTCAAAAACCAATTTGAGGCCTCAAAGAGATGTACAGATGATGTAGAAGGGGAAAAATTGCATATGTTCAACTAGTAAATAGGAAATAATAAATGAGATGAAGTGGACTCATTGAAAGGTCCAGTGATCTGATTGGTATACAATCATATAAATGATTGAATCTATAGAAGTTATTACCTACCCTCCTTTTCCTGTCAATTCCTCTGACATCTCTAGTTAGGATTCTAGATTTATCAGCACCACTGTGCCTATTGTTATGGGTGTCATAATTGGATGGATCCACTTAATTTTTTGATTTGGTGTCACACATAATGTGCACATGAGTGTAATTTCAATGCTTGTTTCCAAAAACAATATGCAAAAAATAGGTTGGCGAAGGAAACCTTTAAAGTTGAGTGGTAGGTGGATTTTGTAGATGTTGTGGCATGTGGTCGCGATGGAAAGATCCTAGGTGCATGCCTTTTCTTATGCACAGAGCATAAGATTACGAAGGAGTAGGAAAAGGCATCACCAATCTTCCACTCACCATAACTTGTCCATTAGTTTCAATACGTTGACAATTGGCCCTTACATAACTGGGAGAAACATAAAGGTTTGAGAAAATATTGGAAAAAAGGGATTCACTTTTTAAATTTTTTTTATTATGAAGTTAAGGTTTTTGATTGGATTTTTAACTATAGAATGGGCCTTTGGATAGATAGGAACCAAAAATTCAACTATATGGAGGCCACAACAATAGCACCTTGGTGGTAGAGAACTATCTTGTCACGTGTGTGTTTGAGATAATTATTTTTATAATAATAAATCGTAATTTCAAAATACTAATAATAATAATTAAATTTACAAATAATAATATTAAATGATTATAATAAATAAATAAAGTAAAATGGAAATAATCAAATAATAAGAATAAATAAAATGTACGGACTGATGACATGCATATGGGTTGTCTTCCTGAAGGCCCATGTGAAGCATGTGGAAGTGTAATGGAACATGTTGTATGTCTTCCAAAATACCAAATTCCAAAATATTTGTTTGCATTCTCCCATCCACGCCATATAGGCATGTTTTATGAAAATGCTAAGGGCATGGAATTCCTTTTTTGTGTATGGAGAACAATAAAAAGAGGTTGTCATTTTCCAACTCATTCTTTGTAAACTATTTACACAAATCGTTATACAAAGGAATCTCCTTTTTCTAGCTTTGTACGTGTCCTCACATTCTCTTAATGTTCTTGGGGCAATCATGCATTCTCAAACTAACTGGATTTAACCATATATAATAAAAAATCAAGTATTTTACATGACATTAAAAAATACTAACAAGGGTTGCGTTACAGCAGTAGTACCTGCCATAAAAGCATAAAAGAAAATTGTTTATATGCAAAGCAAGAAATTGGTAAGGAACTCAAAACTGAAATAGATTTCATGAATTTCTACTTTTTTATTTTTTGGATTCTTCTTGTGTTATATTCATCCAAAAGTCGTAATTCAACCAAGAAATATAATTTCAATATTGATTTTTTGTGAGATTCCTCTTGGTTTGTCTGTCCTCATTTGTTAATAATAAATGCAGTCATGGTGCATTGCATCTCCTAGTAACAAGAATTATTGTAGTGTTTTTCATGTTGGAAAATGCATTTTGTGTTTGTTATGAACCTCTATTAAAAAGTATAGTAATACTGAAATTCAATAGCCAGGCCTGAAATTTTGGTTTTTTCTATTTTCAGCAAAAAATAGAGTATACCAAAGAGTATTCAAGTCTTTGACTATCAAACTATTATCATATTTTCTGAAGTCTAGAACTTCTATGTTGGTATTACTGGCATGGGAAAAATACGTAGGTCCATTTTATGCCATCACCATATATACAATATATATCACAAAAACAAAGACAATAGAAACTGACACCTCAATCCACCGTGATGACATTGTCCTAGGAGGCATCCGTAGCTTCTTCATCGTCATCTGAAAGCAGGCACACATAGGTGGGTCAAAGATAACATCCTCAATAAGGCTAGAGCTCAACCTTTTCATAACCTGTAGAAGGCCTTTGCTGAGGGAACACATTCCTTCCAGCTGAAGGTAATGGTGGTGAGTAATTTTTGCATTGGCAGAGATGAAGGTGCATTCTAGGTCTCTATGATCTTCATGGAGAGAAAAAGTCATCACAACATTTGACAACATATTTACACAACTCAGAGATTGTGGAACATGAAATATGTTTGTGCGCTGATGGACTGCTTTAGGCCCAACATAAGCTTCTTCATCATTTTACTGATATCCTTTCCCTCTACATCCTCCATCTCTTTACAACTTTGAACATTTTTCTGATCGAGATCCACATATATGAGTTGCGAATCTCCCCGCCGACACCCAAAATTTCTGGTATTAGAGAGAGAAAAAATTACCTCACGTGGGAAGCATCTTGGACTAAAGGCGGAAATGTTTAAAATTCTAAAAATATGAAGAAAACATTAATTCTATACCAATTTCAAAGGTATGATTTCAATAAAGGAAATGATATTTATTTAATTTACTACCTATTTTGAAGCCAATATAGTTGGAAATGCTTACACGTTCAGATCTCATCATTAATCCACATGCATTAAGTGATTTCTTCGGAAGGAAAATTTCTATGGTAAAAAGAACTTTAGGACCTAAAAGCAACTACAATATCAGGAATGTAATTATGTAAACATGACTAGAATTTAGAAAGGATAAACAAGATCAATTCAAAACCATATAGCTAAAATGGAGATATTCCAGCAAGTTATAAAAAATAATTAGCATGCTACTCCTGGAATGTGATATTAAGTACGGCAATCAAAAGCAAGAATGTTAGAGCAACATCTTTATTCTAATAAGCTCAACACCTTCTTTGTTGTTCCAAACTTCAACTACAAATAAAAATGTCTTTAACACACGTATAAGGTTTGATCCAATGCTCTCAATACAAATCTAACACATTGCATTCCCAGTAATCACATCTTTAGCTTGCATACAAAGATGTTAAAAACATTTTTCTATTCAAAAAGTAAAAAGAAAACAAATAGATTTCAAAATAAGTTGCCATATGTTAGTGGGGAAAAAACTAAATTTACTTTAATTATTTTTGTAGCATGGAGAATGTGAGAAGACATGGAGGAGATGAAGAGCAACATGGAATTTGAAGGGTCACATCTGCATATAAATACACAAGGAAAGAGGGAAGGAAAGAATGAGTTGTTTAACAATGAGCTGATATTAGTTTTGTAATCCATTGCCATTGGTTGGAAATTAAGAGATGAAAATCAATTGCCATGGCAGTAGAGAGATGAAATCTATTGCCATTGGTTGGCAATAGAGAGTAAACATTGAATGGGATACCGAAGTGCCAAATGATTTTAGTTAGCTATATAAGTTTCCACCTTTTCTTCAGTCAAAGTTATGGCTCATCTTGGCCAATAAGGAAAGCTTTCACCAATCGTCACTTATTGCTGACGTAGAAGCATCAGTACAGTTGTCCAAATAGAGTATGGGTACCCTGAACAAATTGGTGAGTAACTGATTTAATAGTTGGGTCAACGCTAAATGATCAGTTAAGTGCACAATAGCTAGTTTATGGGTCAAGGTTGAATGATCTGCAAAGTGCACATTGTTAACTAATTGACTGCCTCCTGGTAAGTAAATTCCTTTATTTTGCATCACTCTCTATATGTTTCATACAATTCAGGACTAATTAAAGATGCTATTATATTTTCGTCCTCAATTTGAAAGATTAATTTAATTTGAACTTTGGAACGGATAAATCATGATACAACTGTCACCGGAAAAGATAAAATGGGATAATCTTCAAGGTACTTTCCTAACTACAAGAAGTTCAGATAGCATAAGGGGAAAGAAACCAAGGATAAAATTGAGGGAATTGTTACAGAGAAATTCTTTATGAATATTTTTGCTAAGTTAAATTTTATAGAAATAACTATAAAATGTAGGCAGAAGGATATCTCTATTTGTAATTCAAAAATTGGAAGCCATAATTTTATATTATAATTTTGTCTGTCGAATATAATGTTGTCCAAATTTTGAAATAAATTTAATTTAAACAATTGAAGTGGACAATATCTATGAATTTCTTGTAAAGAAAAAAATAGAGAAGAAAAAACAAATCCACAGGAGAAGCTACAAGACCGAATGAAATTCATTGGTCACAAGGTACAAATCAATCCCTCAATCAAAAAGGTGAAAATTACTTCTTTTATTATTGAAGCTAAAGTATAACTTGTACAGAGATTTCAGAATAGAGGAAAATCTAAGGAGAGGGGAAAATAGAAGAAGTATGGCGCTTTTAGTCTTTTCCAGGTACAAAGCACTCTGGTCTTTTTGAAATCAATAGCCCACCCCTTGGAATGGCTCTGAGGTGCCATTATACCCTTTGCCAAAATGGCTACAACTTTACAAATCATTTACACCTCTTCAAATTCCTCCGTTACGAAGAAAAATCTCATGATGAGTTAAAAACCAGATCTTGCAACGCAAACATTACATTTGATTAGCCAGTTTGAATACTGAGCATTTGATTTTCTCTTATAACTTTGAAATCAGGCCATCCACGTGGTAGGAAGAGATTGGAGTGGGTATGGGGGAAAGCCCTTTGCATTTTTTGATTTTTTTAGAGATTTTGTAAATTTGGAACAAATTGTCCTGCACCCACGCTTTTACTTTTCAACTTAGGCACGTGGCACGTTTTCATTGGAAATGGGGTCATGGTATTTTTCTCAACATTTTAACCTTTTTTGGAAAAAAGATCAAAAACACAAATTCCTCCGCCGATCTGATGCTCCGATTGAACTCTTGACATGTGGCATCCTTTGATTGGAAATGGGGTTGTGGCCTTTTTCTCAACATTTTAACCTTTTTTGGAAAAAGGCTCAAAAACACAAATTCCTCCACTGACCCACTCTTTCGCTTTGACGTTTCAACGGTGGGCCCGAGACCTTAGTGGAACCGCGGAGCATTCTAGAACTTTTACTTTGCTTTTGGAAATTTGGTTAAATTTCCAAAAGTTCCCCGATGACCCGCTCGTCCACTTTGACTTTTTAACGACGGGCTTCACCTTTGAATTTTTCCTTGCGGGCTCAAGCTTTGACTTTTTCCCTGATAGCCTGATCGGGGGTGTGGGTTACTTTTTAATTTGTTGCCTTTTTTACAAAGAGGCTCAAAATCTCAAATCCCCCCGATGGCTTGCTCGTCTGCTTTGAATTTTCAACAGTGGGCTTTGTTTCTCTAATGACTCCGACCATGCGGTGATCTAGCGCTGATTTGGTAATTGGCCCTTTCTACCCCACCTTCAAAATTACACCGTTGCAACACATGGAGACATCCGCTGAGCCTTCCATACTTAGCTGATTTTACCTTTTTTTTGTACTTGGGACACGTGGAAAGCCTGCGCTTAATTGAAGGTTGTCCCTTGGACCTTATCCCTGGAGTTGCGTCATTGCGAAATGTGGCTACTTGTGTTGGATTTTGAAGTATAACCGAACCGCATTCAATCAGAGAGACCCACATATCACTTGGGGATGCCGAGGAAAAATTTGACGGGGAAAGAAACACCCATCACTCCCGACTATGGGAAAAATACATAGTGGAAGAGAAATTTGTCATTTTGAGTCTAATTTTTGAATTTCCTTCACGAACCAGAGGCATGAAGGTAAAACAATGATTTGACGACCCAGGCCATTGAACAAGTGAAATTTTTTTATCAACAATGGAGGTTGCAAAGAGGATATTACGTGCACAGATTGGGAAATGGAGGATTTCTAAAAATAAGCAAAACATAGGTTTAAACAGTTCTAGGGCACAACTTTTGTTAATTTCTTGAATCTCTAACTTGGCTTAAACACCAATGAAGGGCATGAGCTCAAAAATTTGGAATATTGCTATGAACACATAGAGTAGTTTTCGGAACATGAGGATCTAGAATCTCAAGTTTCAAAACATATTACGTTGACCAGTGCCTTATCCATTGGGCCTTGCAAAGTCATGTACAATTTTGAGAAAGAATGGAAGAAGGAGGAAACACACAAACCAAAGCACACACAACAAAAAACCAAATAAAACTAAGCCAAAACCACACAACATAAAAGGGAAAAACACACCTACGAAATCATCTATGGTACAAGGCAGGGGACAACCCACTTTCACTGATGATATAGTTTCAAGTATTTCCCACTTCGAGGCAATCCTAATGGCGTTCCATCCAAGTATGAGAGGAGAAAAACATTCTCACCACAAGCTCCATGAATTTGGAATGGGCCCAGCCACAATGAATCAAACTTTCCATGACTGCCCTTTAGTTCTCTTCTCTTGTCCCATAGCAGGACAAAATCTCCAGCTTTGAAATTCCTTGCTTTGGTCTTCTTGTCAAAAATTTTCTTCACTTTCAACTGATGCTCTTTAATTCTATCCACCACTTGGCATCTAATTTCTTCCATATTTTCTAGGAAGAGGATCCTCTTGTTAATGGAGTCTTTGTATTAACCATCTTCTATTTCTTGCAGCAACTTGAGAGATGTCATCTCAATTATGAGGGGAATATCTGCCTTAACTCCGTACAACATTTGGGAAGGTGACATACCTATTTCCTTCTTAGGAGTGATCCTATCAGCCCACAATGCATAATATAAATTCTTGTGCTAGTTCCTTTGATTCTCATCTACCAGCTTGCGAACAATGGTCACAATGTTCTTGTTGCTTGAATCAGCTTGCCCATTTCCCTGTGGGTAGTAGTTAGAAGAGTGGGATAGGGAGATTACAAAGCCATAACAAAAATATGTGAGCTCCTTGGAAGAGAAATAGGTGGTATTGTCTACAATAATTTTTTGTGGTATTCCAAAATGAACAATGATATTCTCCTTGATGAAGTTACAGAATGTTTCAGAGCTGGCTTGCTTGGTTGGGATGGCTTCCACCCATTTAGTGAAGTAATTAGTTTCATTGAGTACATAAGTATGCCATGTACTAGAATGAGGATTCAGAACACCAATAAAATCTAGCCCCCATTGTTGAAATGGTTCTTCAATCACCACAGGCCTGAGTGGCAATGCAGCTAGTTATGGCTTTCCAAAAAATTGTTGGCATGATTTGCATTTGGAAACCCAATCCTGAGTGTCTGCAAATATGGAGGGCTAATAATATATCCCTCTGAGTATCTTATGTGGGGTGACCATTGCTGAGAAATTTCCACCACAATCTTGATCATGATATGGCCTGAGAAACTTTTCTTGCTGCTCCTATCTACACATCTAAGGAAACAACCATCTAGGCCTCTCTTGTAAAGTGCATGATTCCAGATCACAAACTTGGCTACCTTTAGCTTGAGTGTATTTCTTTGTTTGTAATCAAGATGAGGAGGGAATTCTCCATAAGTGAGATAGTAAGAAATGTCAGCATACCACTCATCAGTAGTGGTGACAAAGAGCACTTGTGGATTGTCTCCTGAACGGGTTGAGCAAACACCATCTTTTTCTCCCTGTTGAGCTTTGAGAGCTTCATCTTCAGAAATCAGCTTGCACAAACTAGTTCCTCTCATTAGAGTAGACTGTCTAATCTCTAAGTCATACTCTTGGGTTTTTGCAATCCAACTTCCTCTCTTAGCCCCAGGATCTTGTTGAGTCAAAATGGACTTGATTGCACTTCCAGGGACTATCACCACTATATGGGAATTGAGAATGTAGAATCTGAAAATTTTAACAGCTTTGACCACTGTGTAAGCATGTTTCTCTAATTGGTTGTACTTTAGCTCATGATTTTTCAAAGGACAGCTCATGAAAGCAATGGGTTCTTCCAAACCTTCATCATTTTTCTGAACAAGGACAATAGAGAGTCTATGTTCTGATGCATAGCAATACATGATAAAATCCTTGTTAAAATCTAGAGATACAAGAGTTGGGGCTTTAGCAATGGCTTTCTTGATCTCCTCAAATGTTTTTTTTCCTTCCTTATTAAACTTGAAACATTCTTGAGGCTTCATCATGGAAGTTATATGTTTAGTTAGTTCAGAAAACGCAGGCACAAAATGACGAAGGAAGTTTACCTTTCCAAAGAATGAATGAAATCTCTTCTTGCTGGTTGGTAAGGCTAGTGCTTGGATAAATCTAACCCTCTCAAGATTAATGTGTGCTCCATGTTCGTTCATAATGTGTCCCAACAACTTACCTTTTGTGACTCCAAAAATACACTTCTTTGGATTTAGAGAAATGCCATGTTTCCTACACCTTACAAGGACTTGCTCCAAATGATAGATATGATCTCCCCTCTTCTTTGAAAAAACCATGAAGTCATCAAGGTAAATGACAATGCAATGTTTCAAATCTTTGAAGGCCAATTCCATTGCTCTCTGGAAAGTGGCTCCATCATTGATCAAGCTAAAAGGCATTCTGCTATACACAAAAGTGCCCCAAGGTGTTGTGAAGGTTGTTTTGTTACAATCCTCTTTTGCCACCTTGATTTGGTTGTACCCTGAGAATCCATCAAGTAAAGAGAGCATTTCAGATCCAATGACTGCTTGTAAAATATGATCCATGATTGGATGAGGGTAGTTGTCCTTGAGAGATGCTTGATTTAGATTTCAGAAGTCTACACAAATCCTTATTTCCCCATTCTTCTTCCTTACTGACACAGTGTTAGCCACCCATGTTGAATGTTGGATGGTGAAGATGATTCTAGCATTGAGAATATTTTTCACCTCTTCTTTGATAACATTGGAAATCTTTGGATTGTAGGGCCTTTGTTTTTTCCGAAAGGGCTTAGCTCCTTGCCTCAAAGGAATGGAGTGATGCATTTCCTTTGGCTAAAAAGATTTGAGTTCATCATATGAATAGGCCAAGACATCTGAGTACTTTTTTTAGCAGAGTAACAAACTTTCTCTTCTCTTCTGGTGAGCAACATTTACCAATGTTAACCATCCTTGGATTCTCTGAAGTGCCAATGTTTTCTTGATTAAAATTAGATGGACACTGAGAAGACTATTTTTCTTTCTCCTTGATGAACCTGTCATGCTTGTCAAAGAGGTATTCTAAAGAAACTAGGCCTTTGGGGATTTTGTTTCCTTTCAGTTTGATTACTCCCTCTTCATCAATTCCCTTAATTCCTTCCTTCTCTTCTTTGGGGACTAATTCACGATGTGGGTTTTCACTTCCTTCAAAGAAAAGATTATTGAAGTTATCCCTTTGTTTTAAGAAGGCTAGGATCTGATTGTCATCATTGAAGACCTGTCAGTGATCTGCATTGTCTGGTACGCTGGGTCTGAACACCATCTCAATGGTCACTTTATCCTTGCCAAAAGAAGGATGAGGTGTCACTAAGGAAGCTGAAACTGCTAGAGAATCAACCTTTTCATTCTGCTTCCTAGGGATAGCTTCAATGGAGAATACATGAAAGGATTCAATGCAGTCCCACACTCTATTTCTGTAATGCCCGAGCCTTGGATTTTTCACCTGATATTGTTGGCAAACCTACTTCACCACAATCTCTGCATCACATTTGCATCTCAGCTTCTTGATTCCCAAGTCCTTTGTTGCATTCATGCCTAAGAGAAATAATTCATACTCTGCAGTGTTGTTTGTATTATCAAATTGTAGCTTGTAAGCAAAAGGGTATACCTCATTGGAGGGAGATTATAATACTACACCAGCTCCTGAACCTGCTCTGGAAAAACTACCATCAAATTCCATTTTCCAAATTTGATCTTCTTCTTTCTCCATGAGAAGCGGAAATTTCTCCTCTTTTTCTAATGTGAGGAAGTAGTTTCTTGGCCCACAATCTTGAAAAAGGATATCAGCTCTTGGATCATCATTCTTCCTTACTGTGAACTTCATTTTTCTGACTGGCAGCAACTTCTTCATTTCTCCTCTCACTGGGATAGTTACAGACGACCAATCCATTTTTATTTCTCCACCTAGATCTCTGCAAAAAATTCTACTCAATAGCATACCAAAATATGTTGGGATGTCTGCCACAAAAATGGTGAGGAGTATCTTCTTGTTAGGGTAATCCGCTAGTGCAACCTGAGCATCCTTAATCCTTCCTACCTATGGAAATTGTTTGGATTCCATTCAATAGCATGCGCCATTTACCCAGGTCAAAGTGAGGCCAAGATCATTTGTAACTTTTACTGGCATCACATTATCTGAGGCTCCAAAATCTATAATATAATTGTTCAGCTGGAAACCTTTGATGAGAAGTGACAGGTAAAAAGGCTCAACTCTATTGGTGGTGGAGGCACTGAGAGCTAGCATGTTTTGAGAAGATGGTGTGGATGGTGTGGGAAGTAAGCCTTTAGAATTAGAATTAGAGATTGGGGATGTAGAGTTACCACCCCAGACTGCCTTGATGAATCTGTCAAATTGGGTAGGATGTGTTTGTAGGTATTCAATTTCAGAGAGCCGGACTTTGGTCTTGCTAGCATGCTCTATATATTCAAATGAAGTTATGGTAGATGGGAACTTAAGTGGAAAATGCGTCATTACTTTTGGTGTTGGGTTATCCTTTTAAAATGTAGAAATTGGCTTGGAAGAAGATGGGGGTGTAGTCTTTGATTGAAATCTAGATGTTCTTGCAGAACCAACATTTAGAAGAGAATTGCTCTTAACAACTTTTGAGTTGGGAGAAGAATCAGATAACTTACTTGGCACAACAATGTGATCCTTGACGATTGGTGAATCTGATTTCTCTTTGGCTGATTCCATGGAAGATGGTAATGGTGATCCTCTGCTAATGATCTTGTTTAGTGGAGGCTTTGGAGAGTTATCTTCTTTGTTCTTCCTACTCTCAGTTGTAACTGTTGAGGCTGAAACACCATTCTTGGATTGTGCATGAGTGAAAACAACACATGAAAAACTTGGAGCTTCTTCATCACCTTCCTCCTCATCATCAACGTATTCAATCAAGCCATTGTGCATGCCAACCTCAATGTCTGTTCCTTCTTCTGGTTCCCTAGTGTCACAGATGGCATTGAATGGTGGTGCGTCAAGAGCAAGCCTACGAGGAGGTGGAAAAATTATTGGTCTATCAGGAGGATTTGGTCTCCTTGGAGCATTCCTCATCATGATTTGTGACATCTGTTTCTTCAAAGCAACTAGGTCATTTGGCATTGTTTGGAACATTGGATCAGTGGTGACTGAATTTGAACTTTGACCTTTTTGCTTCCCATTTGGTCCTTTCACTTTTCTGAAAAGAATTAGATCACCATCAATCTCAATTACAAAGTCTTGAGCTTCCCTCAATGTTCTTGGTTGAGATATTTTGAGAAAGAAACCAACTTCTGATGGAAAATCACTGATGAAGAACCTTTTCAAGTTATTTTCAGAGGGTACCACATCTTCTGGGATCCTTCTTGTTAACCTAACATACCTTGCTACAAAATGTCTCATTGATTCAGAGGTCTCCTTATTCATCTAAACCAATTGGACTAGCAGATCCTAACAATATTCTATGCTCTTCAACCTATGTTCAAATGCCTTATATCTTCCCAGCATGTGATAGATCTTGGGGGCAACATGTAGAACCATTCAGCAACTCTTTCTTGGAGTGACTCCACAAAGATCCTAACTAAAACATCTTCATCTTTAACTCCCAACAGTCCATAAGTAGTGATGAATGCTGCTACATGTTTTTCGAGGAGCTGAGAACCATCCCCTTTAAATTTTGGGAAGTTCTTTCTTGAGCGTCTTGGGAGGTCATGAAATGGTTGTGGAAGAGGAAGAGGACCAGTATTACTTCCCCATGGTATGTTAGGCCTGCGTACCTCATGCTCATGATCACACATTATATTCCTGTTTCTATTCTCCAGTCTTGCTAAGGCTACTTCTACGGCTGCTCTTTCTTCTACTTCAATTTGTAGTCTTTCTATTTCTTCAAATTGATCCCTTATCTCCTCTTCAGCAACTACCTCTCTTTCAAGCTCTTCAAATGTGGGATCAATTTGTCCTCCTTGCCTTAGTTGTCGGGTGTATCGTCTATCAGCCAGCTTGAAAGTTTATGCTCTTCTCTGGGGTGCTGGAATTTGTCTCTGCCTTTCCAATTTGACAGCACGTTCCTCTTCCAGGTATAGAATCCTTCTGGCAATGAAGTATTGATTGACACTTTGTCTATTATGCAAAATAGCTTCTCTCATATCAGAAGCGATGTCTTCTTTGATATGAAAGAGTAAATCAGGTCTCTCAACAGGAGGATTTCCCAGAATAGCCATGATTTGCATCCATTTAGTTTGTGTGATTATTCAATCTCCAGAAACGTTTCTTCTAGAATATTTTTTTTGTATTTTATGACCATGAGGTCGTTTTTAGGTGCAGCTACTGCAAAATCTGCCCCACGGTGGGTGCCAAAAACTGTTGGCGAGAAAATTTGTCTTGTGGAAAAATTGATGGGTTTCAAGCCAACACTAGAGGAATCTAAGTCCCTCTACTTGAACGGTGTAGCTTCCATATGTGCATGCATGAAAAGTGGATTTCATTGGTGGCCTTTCGACCAGAGATCCAATAGGGGCACTCCACTAACCCTATGGCAAAGCTAGCACTTTCTCACTAGAGAAGAAATTTGTCTGAGAAGGGGAAATGGAGTGAGAATGGAGGTAGGAGAAAATAATGTTGTGAGTAGAATATCAGATGCCCACACACATTAATTAGAAATTTCATTCACATGCATTTATAGTTAGAAAAAAAATTAAATCTGCATGAGAAGCTACAAGACCGAATGAAATTCATTGGTCACAAGGTACCAATCAATCCCTCAATTAAAAAGGTGAAAATTACTTCTTTTATTATTGAAGCTAAAGCAAAACTTGTACAAAGATTTCAGAATAGAGGAAAATCTAAGGAGAGGGGAAAATACAAAAAGTATGGCGTTTTCTATCTTTTCCAGGTACAGAGCACTCTGGTCTTTTTGAAATCAATCGCCTGCCCCTTGGAACAGCTGCGAGGGGCCATTATATCCTTTGCCAAAATGGTTACAACTTTACAAATCATTTACGCCTCTTCAAATTCCTCCATTGCTAATAAAACGCTTATGGTGGGTTAAAAACTAGATCTTGCAACGCGAACGTTACATTTGATTTTCTAGTTTGAATACAGACCATTCGATTTTCTCTTATAACTATGAAATCGGGCCATCCACGTGGTAAGAAGAGATTGGAGTGGGTACTGGGGAAAGCCCTTTGCGTTTTGTGATTTTTTTAGTGATTTGGCAATTTGGAACAAACTAGCCCGCACCCTTGCTTTGACTTTTCAACTCAGGCACGTGGCACGTTTTTATTGGAAATGGAGTCGTGGCCTTTTTCTCAACATTTTAACCTTTTTTGGAAAAAAGCTCAAAAACAGAAATTCCTTCGCTGACTAGCTGCTCTGATTGAACTCTTGACACGTGGTATCCTTTGATTGGAAATGGGGTCGTGGCCTTTTTCTCAATATTTTAACCTTTTTTGGAATAAGGCTCAAAAACAAAAATTCCTCTGCTAACCTGCTCTTTTGCTTTGACTTTTCAATGGCGGGCCAGAGACCTTCGTGAAGCCACTGAGCATTCTATAACTTTTACTTTGCTTTTAGAAGTTTGGTTAAATTTCTAAAAGTGCCCCGATGGCCCACTCGTCTGCTTTGACTTTTCAACGGCGGGCTTCACCTTTGACTTTTTCCCTACGGGCTCAAGCTTTGTCTTTTTCCCTGATAGCATGATCAGGGCTGTGGGTTACTTTTTAATTTTTCACCTTTTTTACAAAGAGGCTCAAAATCTCAAATCTCCCCGATGGCCTGCTCGTCTGCTTTGACTTTTCAACGGCAGGCTTTTTCTCTCCAATCACTCTGACCATGTGGTGTCATCACCAATTCGACACTATGATAATTCTTCACTGGGAACTCCTCGTGCTATGATTATTTACTAATGCAAAGCCTTTAGTTTGGTGGATGTAATCTGGAAACAAAACAACAACATAACACAAGAATACCATCGACTATGATAAGACGGAATGATGACAAATCTGAAATATCAAAGTAAATTATAATATTAACATGAAACTATTACAATCTCACCCATGAGGTACTTCAAGTGTTATTGACTTCACTTGCCTTTCACCAAGACTATGGGAGAAACTTTACAATTACACCTCTTAATGGCTTCTTCAACACACCTTTAAACTGATGGCTTCCTTCGCACACTTCCTACAATATTTCTCACTACTTCCTTCTATGCTAAATGAGGGGGGTGGCCTCTCTATTTATAGAAATTCCAGGCTTATCCATCTTATCTCTAAGATAGGATAAGAAATCCACTCTGACGAATCATATTCCATACCTTAACTCTTATCTGTACATGTAAGCTTATCTTTTAAGATAAGATAAACCTTATCATTTTACATGGGTTCCACATTTTTAGACTTTTTACAAATAAAATACACAAAATATTTATGACCTCACTCCTTGTCCTTATTACCAATATAATATTTCTAATTCCTAATCATGTAGACCCTACTTCTCTAATTACCCAAACTTTGATATTTTAACATTACCGGACCACTTACGACAAATATTTACTTTTTACAACATTCCTATTGTACTTTGACTGTTACCGTACTCCACATTATTGGCGGCACCGTACTGACGGTGCCATTATCTTTTATCAGACGCTACTACTAATTATACTTAACAACAACATATTCCTAATACATACATTAATGAAATAGAAATTACGGAGGAAAATTTTAGTGTCGACAGTGGCAATCTGACACTGATTTGGTAAATGGCCCTTTTTACCCCATCTTCAAAATTGCGCCATAGTGACACATGGAGCCATCCGTTGAGCCTTCCATACTTAGTCAATTTTACCTTTATTTTGTACCTGTGACGTGTGGAAAGCCTGTGCTTAATTGAAGGTTTTCCCTTGGACCCTGCCCCTGGAGTTGCATCGTTGCAACACGTGACTACTTTCACTGGATTTTAAAGTATGACCAAACCACATCAAATCAGAGAGACCCATGTATCACTCATGAATGCTTAGGTAAATTTTGACGGGGAAAGAAACGCCCATCGCTCTCGACTGTGGTAAAAATATATGGTGGAAGAGAACTTCATCATTTTGAGTCCAATTTTTGAATTTCCTTCATGAACAAGAGGCATGGACACAAAAAAATGATTTGACGACCCAAGCCATAGAACAAGTGAACAATTTTGATAAAAAATGGAGGTTGCAAAGAGGATATTACGTGCACAGACCAGGAAATTGGAGGATTTCTAAAACTGAGAAAAATAAAGGTTTAAACAGCTCTAGGGCACAACTTTTTCTAATTTCTTGAATCTCTAACTTGGCTTAAACACCAACGAAGGGCATGGGCTAAAAAAATTGGAATTTGGCTATGAAAATGTAGAGCATTTTTTGAGAGACAATAGGGTGTTAGAGGTCGGGAGCTAATTCTTAAGAGAAAAAGTTTGACAAAGCTCATCTTTTCTGAGAGACTATCTGAGGAAATTTTTTATTTCTTTTGCATTAAATTTGATCATGTAAAGGTGGTTACGACTGTATAACCATTGAAAAGCTCTGAGATTGTTCTAGAAACATTCCCCTGCTGATAAATTTAATCAAATTTGAGTAAATCTATGTTTGATTTTGAGAAAAATTGTGTCTGCTTCATTTCTAAATGTCTGCAAACAGTTTCTTGTTCCCATTGCAATCTTCAACTGAAATATCTATGAATCACACAAGATCTTAGCTTTGTGATAGTTTGGTGGCACTTGCAATTTCATTTATCAAAAGAGCTTTCATTTGATAGTGAAATAAACAAGTTTAAAATCATTTTACTCCTAGCATGAAGATTAAGATTGTTTGTTAGCCTTTGAAGGTATCTTAGGCGTGAAAAAATAGAGGTTGATAGTGTTTAATTAAATCTTTCAATTTGAGCCTTCATTTTGGATCCTTAAAGTTTGTGTGAAAACGTGTGGATCTGGGCCTCCAATGAAGCACACCTTCTAGTTAAAGGAACATTCTAGTTGTTCTGAAGCATTTTGTTGGTCAATCCTTCCATTTTTTGTAAAAGCTCTGAAATATCTGGTGAGTCAAAATCCACTCTGCCTCACCTCCCATCAAAATTCATTTAAAAACAACTAATCATACCCATACTACCCCTGTTTGTCCTGTGTGTGCACAAATGCATAATTTTTGTTACCAAAACATGCAGAAGCAATTAGGATTTCATTGTCTTTAGTAGTTTGCTCAGAGTTGCTGAGAAAATATGATCATCCCAAATGAATTTAATTTCCATATTTTATTATTTGGTATTTTTATATTATATTGCAGTTCTTATCACTGGTATCAGATCAGCTTCTTATCCATATAATGGAGAAATAACAGTGAGCTCGCAGCAGATGAATATCAGACACGTCCCCAACATAGCCACACGTTGAAGGAGGGGGAAATAAGCATCCATTCAATTCTGTAGTTTTTTATTTGGACATAGCACATGCCATCCTCTTCAGATCTATTCTGTTATCATGACCAAATCTGTAAATATTGATTTTACATTATCTTGTTCGTGATTGGTGGAGAGTGTATTGGCTGCAGAGTACCTATGTTTGCATTCACAATTCTTGGTCAATTCAATTGTTAGATGATTGTAGTTTTTATATGATTTGATAGCTCTACGAATTCAGATTTCCATGCAAATACTTCTAATTTATCAAAATTATTTTTATGTGGAACTTTTCATCGACTATATTCATGTTCCAACTGAAATCACTTCCTACAACTCAGCGATCTTCTACCCGACTAGTGAAAATGATAGTTATCTGCCAATCGTGAAATTGTGAGTTACAAATCTTCTTTTCCGTTTTTTTTCCATTTTTGGATTTAGTAAAAAAAACACAGGAATAGAATAAAAAATTCCATTTTTGGAAAGGCATCCATAAAGATGTTGGATTTAAAATTTGTAGTTTCCATAAATTTCAGCTGGTAAGTCAGATTGAGATGATGATTTTTTAAATATGTGTTTTTTTGAGCTCTTTACATTGATCATATCAAAAAATTTAAAAATAAAATAAAAATTACTTTACGGACACATTTTCGGTGGAATCTGATGTCCAATTTTGTAAATCGACATGGATAAGTTAAATCGAATTGAAAAATTCGAAGGAAAATATTTCCATACATGGCAGGTTAGAACTCAATTTTTGTTGATTAACAAAGATCTATGGGAGATTGTGGAATGAAAAATAAATAAACCACATGACATAGATGAAGCAACAAAATGGGAAAGCAAGGATAAAAAAGAAACGACGATTATTGGCCTAGGTTTATTTGATGCCTACTTGCATCACATAGATCTAACAAAGACATCACATTTGATCTAGACGACATTGAGTAAACTATTTGGGCCACAAGTAGAGAGCACAACAGTGGCACTCAAGCAAAAGTTGTTTGGACTCAAAATGGAGGAAGGAGAAAGTATGGTGGAACATATCAGTAAGTTTTGTTCTATTTCAAATCAATTAGTTGGAATCAAAGTTGATGTGCTTGATGATGATGCAAAAGCGGTATTACTTAATTGCATGCCTCCTAGCTATTCTAATATGGTCTTCACTTTGAGAAAAATATATCTGAGTCTAGAGGATTTAATTTCTTCTCTGATAGAAGAAAAAAATAGAGCCAAGAAGATTGATCTAGAAGAAACTACAATGTATGGTAGAAACAAATCATATGTTAAAGGAAAATTCAAGCCTTCTTTTAAAAAAAATCAACCTCCCAACGTCCACAAAAATTTCGTTGTCACTATTGTAGTGTTCTAGGACATGGTATTATGTATTGTAAGAAAAGAGCTCAAGATTTAATTGATAGTAAATTGAAGGATAAAGCCTTCATTTCTAAAAACAGAGAGAAAGAAAGTGATTGGGATATAAAGTCTCCTCACTCTGATAATGAGGAAACAAATGCTCAGCAAAGTGATGAAGACTTCTTGTATTAAGTAAATAGTGCATTTACATTGGAGGAGAGAGGCAATGGAGGATGGAGGTCAATCAATGAACCCTCATCAGTCACCAACGATGGGGTCACATGAAGCTGTGGTGGCAATGTGTGTATGTGTGTTTTCTTTTATTTCATTTTGCAGTACGATTTCAGAGTTCCTTTTTGAATAACTGAAATGTTCACATTGAGGGGGGGAACTAGAACATGGTCTCAATGTTCAATTTTCCCTCTATTCAGTTTGTATTTAGTAAGCAATGCTTCCTACATGATTCCCTGAAGGAAAGACATAGTTGACAAATGAAAGCACAAAGGAAAAGCAACAACATGATATTTGGGTTGTTGGTTATCCTGTAAAACCATCCTTTGTTTTAGGTTGTTGGTTGTCTTGTAAAACCATCCTTTGTAATCAGGTTGTTGGTTGTCCTATAAAATCATACTTTGTTTTAGGTTATTGGTTGTCCTGTAAAACCATCCTTTGTTTTAGGTTGTTGGTTGACCTACTAAACCATCCAGATCATGAGCACGTATGGGCAGCAAGCTGTAGAAGGAAGTGTGATTTTTGTTTCTATAATGTCAACATTAGGGGAGTGTATATTGGGAATTAATAATGTTAACAATAAGGGAGTGAATGTTACCAAAATATTGTGTAACATTATTAAATAAATTGTAATGTTATTAATAATGAGTTTATAGAACTCATATTAATAATATAGTTGTAATAGTTTAATTAACTGAGTGAGTTTTGATAACAATTCACGTAGCAATTTTATAGTGTGAGTGATCCTAGGGATGTTTGAGAGATATTAGGAGATAAGTTTGAGAGATTCATGGACAAAGATATGAGGGATTGAAGATGAGTGTTGACTCCACCATTGCAGGAGATCAAACACTATATATGTAACCTCTATCAATATCAATGATCATCTCGAATGAATTTAATTTTCATATTTTATTATTTGGTGTTTTTATATTATATTGTAGTTCTTATTAGATCCACCATGAAGACTTAAATTACGCCATCTACAAAATGTTAGAGAATTCCAGTTTGATTGAACTGACATTAAAAGTTATTTTTCCCTCTTAACAGTTTATGCCATTTAATATTTGAATAAATGAAATGCTGCAGTAATTAAATCATAACTACAATAAAATATTACTGAAAATAAAATACATAAAATAATATGGATTACTAGTTTTCATTAAAGAACTACTCACTGTAATAAGTTTTGAATACCTTATTGCCAGAATTTACAAATTAGATCACATAATCGTAATTGATACAACATGTATACCTTTCAATACATTATCTACTACCGAAAAAGATTATAAATCCATAAAAGATCTCAGTTTATGCAAGCCATGTTATGTCATCAAAGTTTGACTATTGCCTTTGTATAGTTCCCAAACTATCCCAAATTCAACAATCATCAACTAACTTTCCAAACATAAGTCCCTCAATTTTTTGTATGCAAGTCAAGAGTAAAATAGAAAAACATATAGTATGACCACATGGTTTTCTAAACATATACATGTGAGCCTATCCACTCTGGTAGTCAAACACCAAGAACAAAAATAGAAGTTTCCATCAAGTATATATATCATTTATCTCATAAGTCATTATAATGTTATTGTCAAAAGTAGGACAAAAGGTATGTTTCAAAGTATTCGAGTGCTTATTAGCCTTGTAATTACTTTACCCAACAACATTGTTTGTTTTAAATAATCAAATAAAATGGATAATCATACAAGTATGATTAATAGTGGATATTCGATGACCTTAAGGTAAATTTCCTATTCCTTAAACTTTATGAAAGTCCATAATTAAACCATCGATAACCCATGATAAAAGAACATACAGTGAGCACAAAATCATCAAACCCCAACTCACTCAGTTCGACAACATTAAGGTAAAATCTATTTTACCTTAATCAATTAGAAAGCTTATGAATACCTATAATCACTCTTATTAAATTAAGTCTATTAACTACAAAAAATGATATCGATTTGATATCATAAGGTGGGTTCCCAATGAAACATGTAATAGTTCATAATTTTTAAAGGTAATTTACTTACCTTAATCAATTCAAACTCATAATACCTACATTCCACCTTTATAAATCAAAACCCATAACTACAAAGGTCGACATCCATCGACACCTCAAGGGTAGGATATATCATAGGTCTGAATGAATTCCTAGTGATCATTCTTCGAAATGACAACTCAAAAAATCTTCCAGAATTAAATTAATAACAAATACACATATAGGGTATTTAGTTTCCAACTCAAAACAACTCGATGACTTGACTGGAACGAAATAACCAAAATAACATAAAACCATAATGGGTTTTTGAGATAAGATAAATAAGGATCCAGATACTTCATGTCAACCTCAGTAGGTCGCGTAAAAAAATTTAGTTAAATCATTTAACAAAGGAAAGGACCAGGGAATACCATCCCTCCTTTATAAGGCCAAAAAGCGCATACCATTAAATGGTATAGAAAAGGAAGTATAATACCCAACAATGTAACGAAATCCATTTCGAACCAGAATTTTCCCCATAACATAGAAGCCCAAAGTTACTGGGTTTTATATATAACACGAGCCATGGAATACCCATAATAAATAATAAGTTACATTGCTTATCAGTATTCGATACAGTCACAGAAATAACAGTAACACAAGATTCTTGGTACGTCCCATTTTAATAAAATGTTCATCATAAAATTAATAATGGATAACCAGAAGAAGGGTTACAGTAAACCCAAGGAATAACAAAAATCAAATGCTCACAAAAACATCATCATACCAGATTCGAACTAGAAGTTCTTTCCATTAAATAACATAGATACCCAATCTATAAAATGGATAATAAAAATAATAGTGACCACAGAAACCATAAGAGAGGTTTAGTTTATTTATCCATTAAATAGTAGAGCACAACTTTTCCAACCTTTCAAGAAACCCTCGAATGCATGTTCACACCGTTAAAAACTTCACAGAACATGTAACTCCCTTTGAAAACTCCCACTTGAGACCCAAGAACAACCTAGGTTTAGTTAGAAGAATTATGGAATAATTTTTTTTTTAAAGTGTTCACAACAAAATTCCTAGAGTCCATTACAACAATTATCAAATCACCTTACAAAAGACTAAGAGAGTGAAAGTTATCCCGAGCACATTTAGATTATCTTCTTATGGGGAGCAGGAAGAAATTTCTCCCGGGCGCAGAAAGAAACTTTTTCCCAGGTATGGAAGGCAGGGGCGGGAAAAATTTTATTTCCGGGCATGGAAAAGGGGTGTGGGAAGAAACTTTTTCTCCTGGGCGCAGAAGAGGGGTGCGGGAAGAATTTTTTTTTCTTTTTCGAACTTAGATTATTTTTGAAGCCAAATGAAGTAAAAACTTCCGGAGGCCATAACTTTTGATAGGAAACTCTTTTTTTGGAAAATGAGGACTTTATTGAAAGATCTTGACGGCATCTTTGCACATCAACCTTAAAAATTTAATTTGCATGAAATTTTAAGGGTCAATTTTGATAAAAAAAAATATTTCACTAAACAGGTGAACTGGTATTTTTTAACTTACACAATTTTGTTCAAATTTGCTATTAATTCTTCTCAACATGCCAAAAATACATGGAGGATTTCATTTGGAAGAATTTAGGATGGATTGCAAGGGTTAAGCTATTTGGCTGATTATCATTTCAAAATTCCCAATTTTGACAGCAAATCGACTGAGATTTTGGCTATGCCCTATTTGCAAAGTTTTATAAAAATTCCTTAAGAGTTACAATCTATTTGGGATCAATTTATCCATACTATGTCCAATTTAATATAACATTTCATTTTCCAAGGTTGTAGGGTCGTTCTGTACATTTTTGATAAAAAAATTGTAGAGTTTAAAGTCAAACAAAATAGAATCTATACTTGAACACAAACAGATCTATTTCTATTTATCAAACTTAAATATATGCATTCATTTCCAACTCAAATCTAAAATGTTAAGTTTTTTTCAATTCAAGTTGTGTAAAAAGCTAGAATGCAGTTCTAATTTCCAAATCATACATTCCAAAGGAAAAGAGTAATATATTCTCTTCATACGCATTCCCTTTTCAATTTTCCAAACAAAGATTTCATACTGTATTTCAAACACAGATTCCCAATGAAAACAATATCATTTTTACTAAAAAAAACAATTCCATTTACTTGGATGATTCCTTTACAACTTTCATTCCCATTTCATTTCAAAGGACAGAATACAAGTCTTTATTTTCCTTCCACAGAACAAAATTAAAGAGTATTTCCTTCCACATTCAAATGGGATTTCACTTCCAAAACATAGTAAATCTTCAGCACAAAACATATTACATTTTCATCCACTTGAAGTGGGAAATGGTTTAACAATAAGAAATAAACTCAGCAAGGACTGTCAAAATTATCTTCTTTCTCAGCTACAAAATAGTCGTATGAATTTCCATCATTCTCCCATTTGATCACAACAGAATATGGGAAAAGACAATGCTCTCCACCCAACCAAGACATCCAATGAAAAAGAGGATTCATCCTTCTTCATTGACCCCCGAGCCCCAACCACATTGCAATAAGAAATACGACTCAACTCATGGCAACAACAGGCTTCCACAACACAAAGGCAATCTTTCACATGTAATTTTCATATTTAAAACACAGTCCAAAACAAAACAACAGTTTTAGCAACCACAAGATAAAAAACACAAACAATACTCAGGTTTCATCAAGCAAGCCAAAGGAGCAAGAAACTATGGGGGATGTTGCTTATGCCTCCCAAAGGGGAAATGAGTATCACCACCTGAGAACAAACTACCAAAATATATCATTTCAAGTCCCTGACGTACCCTTATGCCTCCCCCAAGTACCCTTTATTTCTCACAATTTCTTATGCCTCCCCAACCTCTTATGACACCCCATAACGAGTAAAGAAATGCAAGCTATTTATTTTTACAAGGTGAAACCTAGATCCCAGCTCCCTCCACACTTATGCCTCCCACAAGAATACCCCACAGTCTTCTCCTACACCATTCCTAGGCCATCTACCCAACCAACCAACAAATAAAACAACACATTCAAACATTCAACCATTTACATATGCATAAAAATAAAGGAGAGCATTTCCAAGAGTTAAGATTTTACCTCTCCATGATGGAGTTTGTTCCAAGGTTGCAAAACAACAAGCCTTCCATTGCAAAACAGTCCAAGAGATCAACGATCTACAAGTATGCAAAAATCTCCAATCTTCTCCAAAAGTAAGATCTCTCCAAACAAAAATAAGCTGCCCTAAAATTGAGCAATGTAAGTTCAAGTAACCAAGCACAAGTATTCAAAAATAATCCCCCATTTCTTCTAAGAGAAAGGGCTTAAAATAGCAAAAGAAGTCACCCAAAATGATGCATCCACAAGTGAAGCAACCCAAAAAATAAGCTAAGTAATTAATATTTATAGAAGAGGGAAGAGAAGAGGATGAGGTGGATCCATGTAGGATGCCACTTCACACATCCTCAACTCCTCCTCATAAGTCAACTTCAATCTCCAAGGCACAATAAATAAGTAGGTGAATAATATGACAGTTTTCACCCCATAAGGAATGAAATTTAAAACATGAAGAAAGTGCAATTAAAACATACAACTTGACTTACAAAAATGCATAATGAAAGTCTAAATTTAACTCTCCAACCATAGGTAAGGTTGGTATATAAATTTAAGAGGTGTGGGGCAAGTTTAACTTATCCCACAAGCCTCCAAAATCAGCCTACTACAACATTTAATACAAGAGCCAACAACTTTAATAATTACTTTCGTATGACTCCAAGGAAAAATTCAAACTTCAAAGAAGGTGGAGTGTTTCATACTCCAAAATCAACTTACATATCTCTTACACATTACTTACACATTACTACAACATTTAATACAAGAGCCAACAACTTTAATAATTACTTTTGTATGACCCAAAAACCACCTCTTACTTTCCTCGAGATTCGTGGAGAGTGTTTAATGAAATTAATGCATGCAAGTACCGGTAAAATTCCCTCCAAAACTAATGCCCGTGATTTTCCCCTTTTAAATTTAGCAGATCCTAATTGACACACAAAACTGATCACCAAATTTTAGTAAATCAAAAGATAGGAAGCCTCTAAATAACTTATCTCCCCATTGGAATGGTTGGCGGTGGCTTCTTAAAGACCATTTAATATTGAGCCATTAGTACAAGATGCGTAGGGTGGTGTCAATACACCCATCAACTCAAGATTTAAAACATGATAGATTTGAATACCCATTTAACTTAGCTTTTCCTTAGTCATGCACTTAATACTCATGCCCCATAATTTATAAACATTAGACCCTGTAATATAGCTTACCACATAACTTAATCTCCCTTTCTAATAAGTATGATCATATTACCAATGCACTCATAGAAACAACTTTTATATGCTAATTATATTATAATCAAGACCCAAGACAACTAGAAATAAAATATCATGGTCCAAATACCTTAGTCTTTTAGTCTAGGCTTGAGAGTATTAGATAGAAAAAACATGGTCTAAAACTATTACAAGTATACTCCCAATATATACTTTAGCCTAGGATTCAATTATACTTAGCGGATCGAACCAATAAAGGGATCAATGTTGCTGCTATCTAGCTGAGAGTAGGGGTCTAGGACTTCAAAATTATCATTCATAGTATGATATGAAATCGACTATATATACATATTTTAAAATGAAAATTAAAATAATACCTTGATCATTTAATTTCACATGTACATTATAACTTCGGAGCTTTGACCTCCATACCGGCATAAAAAGGTTAGTATTAACTCAACAATGCCTATATAATAGGTATGATCATCTAGTAGAACAACAAGTTTATTCAAGCCAAAAGAATCTCATAGAACATCAAGCATTAAGATCACAAGTTAACGACTTATCCTTTGGCAAACACAAACTAAATTTGTAGCATGTGACATCGTTGACAGTCAATTGCTGCAATAGGGTCGTCTACTATATTTGTGCCATTGTTGCGGCCCCTCTCCTTTCATTAATCAACTTCCATACTTCACAGCGATGGACTCCTGCATACGTGATGGTCGTGGAATAAATCCCAGTTTATATTGGAATAAACCATAATGTATATTATATATATGACATCACATATATGTATATATAGTAGAAGAGAGAACAAAAATATTTAAAGAAGATACAACAAGGCATATACAGAGCAACAACTTGTGGAGATATATGAAGTGATTTTAAATATAAAATTTATTTATTTATTTTACATCGATGTATCTAAGATAAGAAAACTAATTATAATTCTCTACATGCGGAGGACTATTCTAGATGACATAAAAAATCATAGTGGTTATGAGGATGAGGATTTTCAAGCTTTTTAATAAAATAAAATGGAACATGATTTAGAAATCATATGTAGGATACATTTTATGAAAATTATAGCATTGAAATAGATACTTAGTACACTATAAGGACATTTTTTGAGTTGGCAAAGCCATGGGATGAAAATTGACCAAGGCATTGCAGTGTCATGAAATTCGCGATATCATAAAATAAAAAAATGACATAAATAACTTACAAAGGTAGATAAAGTAACGTGACATGAAAGAAAACATGTCTCAAATAGACTTACCCGCAGTAAGTGCTTCTACGATGTAAACTCCAACATAGTAGCAAATTGGATTTTGTAAGCAAATTGCAATATGCTAATTCGCTAAATCCTTTTATATTTCTTTGCAAATTCACAAATTGGAAAATCGGAAAAGATTTAAAAAACCTTCGAACTTTTCTCAATGATTAGTGATTCTAGAATCCACACACACACACACACACACACACACACACACACACACGATGAATTTAATCAAATTCCTAAAAAAAATTCCATACATGTCGGCTCCAATAAGGTTCCATAGATTTCTTGGCGATCCAAGAATGTTTTAAAATCCCGGCCCGTCGATCACGCAATGATTCAATATAAAAATATACATTAGGATTGGAGATTCATTGACTATTCGCATGAGACAGATTATTGTTTGTGGATTTTTGGGGCAAAACCTTGACACTGTTGTCGCCGTAAAAATCGCCAAAATCAAATTCCTGAAATCCTACTATTCACTAAACTACGAATACTCAGTGCTAAAATTATCCTCACTATATAAACGAAATATTTATTACATATACATGAGTTACCCTAATGATAAAGAACTTGTGCTCTTCAAAAAGAAGTCAATTTCCTAATATTTAAAGGAGTTGGGTGCTACCGAGGTGAGTGGGTTGAGTACCTCTTGAACGGTAGGTGCCTCGTAGGGGTGAGTACAGTCACTTAAGTACCGTCTAGTATAATTATTAGGGCAAGAAAATATCTCCGGGTAAAGTACCATATGGACAAAAAATTGCCACGTCTTAGTCTCAGAGATGCAGAAAGTTAGTAGAAAAAAATTCCGCATAATTTTACTCATATACTAGACAATGTTTGTGATTTCGGTGTGCGTTAGGATTCCTGTTGTAATATCACATGGCTTTAGATAAGTTTCCAGATGTGTATGGCCGGATCTGCCATCTCCAGAAGTATGCAGGAAGTACCGAATCAATTAATCTACCTATGATAGACGGAAAGAGGCTATCCCTCGATGCCCTTATCATTGCAAATGGGGAAGTTCTTCTGGGCCTTTGGTGGGCTAATGAGTGCCTTGCTAAATTAGGAGCATACAGTTTTGGAGACTGTAGTGAAGAGGCGATGCAGCAGAATTTGTTTCCTCTCTTCTTCAAGCTCAGCATTTATGCATTCCTCAGAGTCACCTTCACGGAATTTGGGGAGTTCCACCGATGGGACATGGGGTTAGGCACAATTGAATCGGAAACATACAAGCAAGCATTTAACTCGGTCTTCGCTGCTGCATCTTATTCTCTTCTCCATGCCAAAATTAATCAACCCAGCACCGATGTCGTCTTGCAATTGCAGAAGTTGGCCGAGCAAACAGCAAAAGAAACACTAGCAATCATTGGGCCACATGCGACAGATTGTTTGCTGAAATCTCTGGCGGCGGAGTTCACTAAAATTCGGCTACTAGACGGGCAGCCTGAGTGGATAAGTCCCTTTGAAGTGTCTTACAGTTCGAGGCTTGATGAATTATGGACCGTCAACGCCTATTGCCCACGCCTGTCAATGGAATTGTGGGTGCCGTCAAACGAGAGGAAGGACGCCGATCTGGAATATGCTCTGAGTCATCAGCTACTGCACTGCGAGATTCAGTTCCGCCATCAGAACAGAGTCAACACGGATCGGATAGATGTTGAGTTCAGCATCCGTAATCTCAGGTGCCAATCATTTCAATTGAATTCTATTAATCCAATTCGAAGCAATCTTGAAGACGAATGGTACTTTCCTGCAAAGATTACTTTGACAGTGTCGCCTGAGTATAGATCTCGTATGCATGCGGTTTCCTTGGCTTCGTCATCACCAAATCCTGAGGTAATTGTTACAATAGAGAGAAGCTATGAGGCCACCTTCAAAGCAGAAAAGACGCCTGCAGAGTTCAAGGTTGGGCGAAAAAAATCCCATGCACTCAGGCTCACCAACTGGGTTTTTGATCATTCTGCCGTCAACAATACAGAGGGAAGGTTTGAATGGACTCTGTATGACAATTCAAACGGAATTCCCGTGTTTAGCCATAAACCACCTCAATTTAAAACATGGAACCCAAACACATGGTCCAGAGGCAAAGCTTACAAGGCTTTTAGAGCTATCGCACAAGGAGGAAGAGAAGGGTCTGTAAGACCTTTCACATCAAAAGGAGGGGTGGTTTTTTCAAGAGATCTGTATGGAAAACCCATTACTTGGAAGTTCAAACGAGATTTAATGGAGGGACGTCGAACAATGAAGTGGAATGTGGAAGGAGAGATCTGGATGGCGTATTATCCCAACAAATACGCCACTAACACCACTAACCGATACATGGAGACCAGATATCATAAATTTTGTCAACAAGTTGAACTTCCCTTCGGATCTCAATAGAATCTTGTCTATGCAAGGTAAGCTTTAATGCGCCTCTCTGCTTACTGTTTTAATGGTATGTCCTTGTTTTTGCTGTTTTGATAACTACTATAGTTTAAGTTTTGCTTTTCTGATTTATGCTGTTTTCATAACTACTATAATTTTTGCAACATTTTCAACGAAAAGATTTGAAATGATGATATGTGGTGTGGTTTGGCTCTTCTTCATACTAAAATCTGTTATTTTAACTATTCCGTATTTTGAAGGTTCGTATATGTGGTGTCTTCTCTATTTGGGATTTCTCCTGTAGCCCCTTCCCTTCGCAATTGTTTTTTAATCACGGAATGCCCAGAAACATGGCACTGTGGAATTCTAACACAAATTCCGTTTTCCTTTTAAAATAAATTAATAATATTTAGATTGCAAAATTGATTGTAAAGTTTTACATTTAAGGTGCTTCTTAATTAAAAATATATTTTGTCTTATTAATTAGTTCTAGTTCTTTCACATATATGTTTGAATTATCAATAATGTCCGAATATTGTTAGAAAATATTTCAATTATTTGTTCACTACTTCCATTCCTTAACATAACTTTATTATATATGTAGGCAGCATCCAAGTGTGCCTATTTGTTTTCTTTAAGAAGTGTCCTTGACAAGTGAATTGAAGTTATCCAACTTTTACAAACATTATGCTAGTTTACATATTTGAAATGTATGTTTGCAATCTAATTAGCTTAGAGAGTATACTGGGCAGTGACAATTTTAGACAGTGACGGTCACCCCTGCCTGTCAAAAGGAAATTTCATGACGGTTTCGTGATATAGCTCCCTTTCAATTTACGTTTTTAGTAAAATTTTAAATTGTCAAAAAAACTTAATTGATATATATAATTTTAAGATAATTTTAGGATGATAAAATATATTTATAAATTAAATTTAGTAATTACATTATAAACTAATTAAATGAAAAATTAGATATTATAATTTTTTCGTATATTATTTTTACCATGCACATTTAATATATAAAATGTATAACTTTGTGTTTTAAATATTAAAACTATATTGATTCTTGTTACAAACAAAGTTAACATGTTTTTTAATGTATTATTAAGAAATTGAAAACAAAAAATATTGTAATAAAACATAAGATATAATTAAAACATATTCAAAATCAAAAGAAGGTTTTCAAGGGAAAGGAAATGTGATATTATCATTTATTAATATAAATATTATCCTTCAACCATGTGTTAAGTACATAGTAAATTTGGAATGTCAAAGGTCAAGAACTCTTCTTGACTTTGTATCTTTCCATATCTTATATATTTCATCCCAATTGACATCGGCTGCATGAGGTCCATTTAAAGATACTCTCATTAGTGAATCCAGTGTATCTATCCCTAGCTTTGATTTTCGAATATCCTTGATGATGTTTTGTTTTGAAAATCCCCTTTCACAATCCACTGTACTTGCAGGAATAGTGAGTACAGCTTGCCACACCTTCATCATATGAGGATAACTTTTGTGCCAATGTTCTGTATTACGAAAAACTCTCCATGCATCTTTCACCTTGAAACCTTCACAAGTCATATGCAATGAATCAACAAAAGAATGTAGCTCCCTTTTACAACCATTAACATTAAATAAAGATGCATAACCAACATCATTTGAAATGGTGTGTTGCAAATGCCTCATAAGCTTCTCAAACCACTGCTCTGATTTAGTTTCTCGAGTTTGACGATCTGATGGATAATAAGATGGGCTGAAGAGTTTTGTTGCATTAAAAAGAGGGAGGTCTGGAAATCTTTCATTCAAACAATCTATTAAAGACTGAATATAACCTTTTGTGAGTTCCTTACAACTCTCCTGTGTACCTGAAATAGAAGCTTTCATAGAACGATTTTGTACATCACCATACTCAATCCCCTCTGTTGGAATAGGAATATATTGTAAATAATGTGTATCAATTACAATACCTTCCTCTTTAACTTCAATGCATCCAAATTCAGAATCAGCCAAGAATTTTGAAAGATAAGTTGTACCCTCTGCAAATGTACCTTTTCTCAAAAACCATCTGTGTAAGTTTCCTATTGTTTCATCAAGAGCCAACCCAATAATTGTAATGTCCACATTTTCCTCCTGAAAAGTCTTGTTCAACTTATTTAGTTCACCCAATACATCAGCAAGCATATGCAGACAAAATTGAACAGAATAGATCTTTGCCTTCTCATACCATGATGAACATTTCTTATCCCTTTTCCACAAAGTTAAGATAGCTGGCATAAGTTTTACAAGCCTTATTATTACCTCTCCCCTAGATAACCATCTGACTGTGTGAATTTGTAAAACATCTAAAACATCAATCTGCATAACTTTAAGTAAATCATTAAGCTCATTATTTCTTTTTGGTGAATTGTGAACCCATGAATGAACTTTATTTGCCAATTTTTCGACAAGCAATAATTCAGGTATCCTTTTAGAAGCATCTGCTGCTGCCAATGACTCACGATGAGCCACACAATGCACTGTAACAAGATTTGGGTTGTTCTTTTTCAAAAATGAAATAAATCCATTTTCATTCCCAATCATTGCTGAAGCCCCGTCTGTTGAAGTAGCTATCAAATTATTATACAAAAGACCTCTATCATTGAACAATTGATTGATGGTATCATATATTGTTTTTCCCTTCCCATCTGATACATTTGTTACCTTCATAAACTGAGAAACAGGTGCTCCAAGACCCTTTGAAGTTAAATATGTTCCATACACAACAAGGTGCTTCTCTAAGGTTCGATCAGTACTTTCATCGACCATTATTGAAAAAAAAAGGACTTTTTATCATTTCTTCAATCTGAATCTGTTCAAGATGTTTTGATATGCAACAAAGAAAATCATTTGCAGCCTTCCGATTTGTGTAATCAGAGTAATCATGATATTTTGGCATATTAGGAGTTTTTGCATCCATGAGAAATTGACAAATTTTCTCATACTTGGCTAGAGATAAATCCTCCTGGCAAACAAAATAAGTTGTTTTCATTGTAGTAATCACTCTATCTTTATTAACATCTTCAATTTTTGAGATATGATCTGGAATAGACTTAATATTTTTAGAATCCAATGCATTTATCCACCTTGCTTGAGCTTCTTTATGCATCACAGACTTTTCATGAGTGATAAGAGCATCACGTTGTAGATTTTTGCAACCCTCACCAGTACCCCATGGACCAGACATCTTGTACTTCTCACAATAATTGCATTTCATTACTGTGTTACCATCACAATTAACATAGTTCAACCAAACAAACTTTTCTAACCATTCCATACGAAATTTTCTTTTTTGTTTTACTTTCTGTTTTTCATGACCTGCAGTAACCTCTTCCCTAACTTGATCTATTTCTTCATCTAGATCATCAGAAGAAGATCCAAAAATTTCATGGAATGTTTCTTTCCTGCGAATCTCATGATCTTGTTCATGTATTGTAGAGTCATTGTAGGCTTTTGAACATTGTTCTTGAGTCCCTCTAAACATTTCTGCAATTGTAACTTGTTTCTTCCTTTTTGTAGACATTGTTTTTTTAAAGTTTCCTACATTAAAAAAAATACACATTAGTTCAAAAAATTTAAATCTTATTAAACATAAAATAAATTATATTTCAAAAAATCAATAAACATGTCAATATTAAAAACTAGAACACAGTTTAATCCAAAAATTGCTGCAATTTTATCTCATGGACTGTGAAAGCATAAAATCTCCAATTTATATGTATATTTTCCTCGACTGGTGCACTATACCTCACATAGATTAACCGAATAAACAATCCCCAAATATATATAGTAAAAAACATCAAATTTAACAATTTTAAAAAAAATCATCGCAGTGATTATATTTGCACTTTTGATGTTTCTGTGGTTAAAGTGAACAACTAGTGTTGCAATTATATGCAGACTGCCATCAGACTTGAAGAATAGGATGCTTCATTACTATGTTCAGTTATTATGACAAGTACCAAATAGATTTGAGTGCCAAAGCCATTCATAGACTTAGTGCAGAGTGCAAAGAGAAAAAAGGATATCTCTTGAATAAATAGTACAGATTGTTACGATTTCTATGCGGAGATTAACGGATCTAAATTTGAAGATTTAAACACATACTTGTTAGAAAAGTGCATGCAAATACTGAAACGATTCCTGGAAGACTCCAATATGGGCAAGCTCCAGTACTGTCAATCCATTCCTGCACTTGGAAGTTGGGGCATTCATGGCTACAAAATTTTCATGAACTTGGGGCATTTAATGAACTTGGGGCATTCACAATTAATTAAAGAGTTGGTGGATTATTAACTCCCCATGTGACCCGTTATACATGCCTATTAGGGTCCTTCCACCGTGGTTTATATACGTAAATATTGTTACTCATCTTACTATAAATAGTGTAAAACTGAACTGAATGTAAACATGAAAATATGTATTTTAGTTACAAATTGAAATTTAAAGTATTTGGAAAATTCAATCATTGGGCGGTAGAGGAAACACACCAAAATCTGCAATGAAACCAAACAGAACTTAATTGCATTTTGGAAAACATTTTTCAGATAGTACATAAAATAAGGATACTTTCATGAGGACAAATTGATACAAACTCAAGCACAAAAGGAACTGCACTAGGAAAATAAAATTAGTTTCTTATAGACTACCCTCTATAACATATTCTCCAAACAAGCTCCTTTCAATATTTGATATTAGTGTGTGTTTAAATAGATTCCTATCCCTCCAAAATTAGGCAAAATAATAATAGGATAACTCTAATAATAGTGATAGACAAGCTAAGATCTTAGATAAGGAAGTACCATCAACCATGTTTGAAGATTTCTATAATAGTCTAGAACAGATAAGAAGTTAAGAATCCTAATTTAGATAAGTATACTATCGTTAGACGAGATCTTAAGAGAAATACTATTCCTAGTTCCTATTCTAATCATTTGATTACGATCTACAACCAGGTGATTGTCTGAACATGACATTATTCATGCATGGCTTTACATAGCACATAATCTTCATGTGTTGTATGAATTAAGCATAAAGGGGGCAGAAGCTTCTGATTTTCCAAATAACAGCTCACTGAACATGTCCTCTGTTTTGATTTTTGTATAGGAAAATCTGAAAAAAAAGAAACTAGATAATATGCACTGTGCTGCATGCATCTGGCTTCTACAGTTCTAAAAATCCTCCTTCATGGGATGCTCTAGCATCAGGCGTTAATAGTTATCATTTAGAAAGACAATGTTCTGCAGAATCCAGATCACTCTGCAATCTTCCAGAAATGGAAGTGGGCCGGCTCCTCACCAATACCATCATAAAATGTAGCATATCTAGTGCTGTTTATTTTCAACTAGGCCCTTCCTATACCTAATATAACACCACGGCCACCCAATAGGGAAGAGAATCTCTAAAGTTTCATAAACAGCGGTATTTTCTGAGTTCAATCTAAACCACTAACTAGTATCCAAAGATTTTTAAAAAGCATTTCCGGTGGACAACAGAAACATTCAAAATCTTAACGGAACAGTGTCATTTTAAAAAGCATTGTCAGAAAAAGAAATAAAACCCAAGCCATTTTTTACCACGACAAGCTTCGAAAGAAATAATCATGTACCTGTATAATGTATTGATGTCTGTATCTCAAGCTTCTTCTAGATGTCTGCAACAAGATTCCTTAAATTTTCCCACAACAATAAAAATTATTGGTAAATTGGTAATGACAAAATGAAAATAAATATAGTCACAATATCATTGAAATTAGAAACTTCTATGTTTTTAGAAAAAAGAGAAGACAACTGTGAACTCTGAGTTTAATAAATTCATTATTCACATAAACTTATTTTAGTTTCTAAATTTAAATTGGGAATTATTAAAAATCATTATCAAGATTCAATATGATATATAGAATATTTTTAAAATGAATAAAATCAAATCGTATTTCATATATATATATATATAGTAATAGACCTTATATATTATATTAGACTATTATAAAATTTTACGGTTTTTAAATAATATCAACTGGCTAAAATACAGTTTTATTAAAAAATTACTTGTCTAAATTGACAGGTTTGTTTTTTATGAAATTGTAATTTACGGTTAAAATACCAAAAAATGGTCTATCCTATTATGATCATACTACTTTTTCTTGCATTCATAAGTATAGTACCCATATTTCTTGCAATTGTGACACTGCACATGAGACTTATCACATGTCTCTGACCAAAAGAGTGATTATGACTATCATCACAACTCTGTCCTCTTCCACTTTGATTTGTTAGACTGTTGTTGTGTCCTCTAGATGAACATTTTCATCTGGCTCTACCTTATAATGCCCACATTTTACGCAGACAAATACAATACACATAATAACAGGATAATTTTTTTTTGACTTACATTGCTTGATACATAACATCACATAGGATCACTTAAGATAATGTATAACACATGAGACATTTGCATAAATATGAACCCACATATATAACATGAAACACATGATGCACATCAAAGCCACATTTCCAAAAATGACAAAGTAAAATAATGGCCCACTACAATATACACTTACTCACAAGCACTTCCCACAACACATCATTGTTCATGGTGAAATATTTATTACAATCCTATTTTTATTAGTTGACTATAATTGATTGAAGAACACATAACATGGGATCCATCGTTCCTCTTACAACTTGGATTCATGTTTTTGTTTAATGTTTCACCTATAGTGGTTCCTTTAGAATTTACTCGTTTCTCTTATAGAAATAACTTTATATAGCTTGATTGTGATTAGGAACGTATATACAGATGCGCACCTTCTAATATTTGACTTAAGGATTTGTTTGGAAGAGTCGTGTTTACTTGGTTTTAAAAAAAAAAATATTGTTAAAAGGAGGAAAATTCACAGGAAGAAAAGGGAAGGTTACTAGATCAATAGAAAACCTAACTTGAGTTCATTTCATAGCATTGTTTAACACTAACAATACATTTTTTTTACTCTTCAAGTTATTACAACCAACTATGAAGGTTAACTAATTAAGTTGTATTAGTCTTGATTCACAATCCATTGCTCCAATTAGGAATTCATATTTTCACAATCATATTGCGCATGAGAGGGTAAATGACACATGTGTTCTTGTTATAGAGATTTTTCTTTGAATTTAAGTGACAAATTTCATATTTCAAACTACTTTGGTTTCATCATCTTAAGGATTTACTCTCAATAGAAACGGGAGAATTACATGTTTCGACCATAAATTCTACTTCCTAATTGATCCTAGGTTTGATATGTTCATATCTATGCTAAGGGTTCTACTAGCTTTTGCAAGTCCAACTTGAGTGCAATTTCCTTAACTCACAAGACCTTGGCTACAGTTGAAGGTGCCCCATTCTCAAGGCTACACTTTATTATTTCATTAGCATCGCTGTTTAATCCACATTTATGTAAACAAAGCATGTGATCATGCATCATATTTGGTTTTTCGATTTACTAGGTTGTTGTATTAGTCGTGGACCTCTACTTTATTACAATCATTTTATAATCACATATGACATTTTAATTGGTTTTGAAATCGCTCAAAGGTGTACTATTTTTGTAGCGGGTATTCCATAGATTAATCTTATTTACCCTTTTTTCTAACTACATTTACATAGTTACTTTGATCCTGTATAACATCATTTTGGAAAAAAATTATTCCTATAACACTTACGTAACACTTAGTGATTTAAGACTACAAGGAGTACGACCTCAAACACGACAACTTGTTTCATTGCTCTTGGACATGCAAGTAATAAGTGTATATTGCAAGAGAGATATCCAAAATAATCTTAAGCATTACAAAAGCCTCCTAAGGACCTATTTCAAGTGTTGGGTAAATACACAAGTAATTAGACATGTGGTCTCCACTCACATAATTTAGATCTCACAAGAGATCAATCATAGGTATAACCACCAACTATCTGGCAAAGATCTGGCCACCCATTAGGGTGGCAAGGAAAATTACGCACAAAGGGGGCTAACTTATTCATGATATGGTCAGACCTACAAAACCTAGACATGATCACCTAACTGGTCCCAAAATGATATGTTTCACATCATATAATCACCACCTCTTAAAACATTAAGGAAAAAGGCCCTTAATAAGACATCTTAGGTGCGAAACAAGGAGATGATTAATGAGGTTAGAGTATTCTATTAACATGATCAATTTCTTATACCCTGGAAAAATACCCAAATGGGGGAAGCAAGTACAATAGGCATTATAAACCATTCTTTTCATTTCGATAGTTTTAATGAGATGAGATTCTACCTAGCATTGTGGGTATTAAGGAAATAAACCAATAGTTAATATACAACAATATTTGTTTAATATCTTGATAAATATAGGTGCAACATTGAGTACAACTTCACATCCAAATTCGACACTATAAAATATAAGCTCATATTGGTATTCGCTTTTCAAAATATACCAAGAATAATTCTTCAAACAACAATATATATAATTATTCTATGGTAATACATGTATTACAAAGATGAATATAAATTTAGAATGAAAACTCATTAATAACAACATATCACATCAAGAAAATTCCTCTTGTTCAGAGTACCTACAACCAACATTGCGTCAGTCCTAGGACTGAGTATGGAAATCCCCTACATTCAAACATAAATTCTACGCATCCATCATTTCAAAAAATTGGAACAGACATCTTGGATTCATTTTCTTTTCAAATCACCAACACAAGAACAACACACTGAAATTCAGGATCAGCTCATATTTTTTTTGACCCATTTGCTATTTTCAACACGACCCAATCAATATTTTCATAGGTTATCTACCAAGACTTGGAGACCATTTTTGTTACGGGGAAGACCACAAGAAAGCATGGAAAGTTCACCTTATCTATTCATCATATCCTATCCACATACATTATCAAATTTTCATTTCATTTGACCAGACAACATGAAATTTTATAACTCATTTACATTCACGGCTAGGGCAAGCCCAGTCAGAAATGGTCAGGGTTTACTTCTAGAAAGAGTAAACAGGGAAGAGAGAATGACATCGTAAGTTTTCAATAATAATTCAATATATAGTTTGCATCAATTCATCTCTATAAACTGTGTTAATTTCTTATAACAAGAGTACAAAACCCTAAGAAGTTCACTTAAAGTCTTCTCCTACTTACTAAATCTTGTTTATCTTCCAAACTTACCATTGTTGGTGCAAGCTAACCAATACATAAAAGGTTCCTAAAAACTGGATATTGAAAACACTAGTTTAAGCTAGGGATCATGAATTTATGAAATGTCCTACTTCACAAAGGATGTTTTCATTTTGATCACTCATAGAGAGTATCTTGATGTTCAAATAGATCACCTTTACAGGTTTATTAGGACGAGCAGATAAAGTCGCAAGTGAGACTCTAGGGCCAGCTTCTTGTAAGGGTTAACCGACTCAGCAACTCTTGTCACATAAACTAGTGGGCCCAGAAACCCACTTACAAAATTTAACTTCACAAATTTATTCTCAATGGAATTAAAGTGGCTTATGATTCTCATTCTTGGTAGTATAGAGGTTGGTGGCAGGGTTTTCCAATTTCTCTCAAGGATAATTTCAGCTTAACTACATAAGATGAAACCGATCATGTTTTATTAAACGAACACGTCAAACAATGAGTGTTAGGCAAGAGTGGTCTTCAACTCTCTTGACTTGCAAGTTACTCTAATTTACAACACATTGGACATTTTTACAAGGAACTTCCACGTTACTATGGTCATGTTAGGAGTTTTGGGTTTGTGGTATTTGTGGGTGTGGCACTCGCATAATCCATGACTGCACAAATATTAACTAAAGTCAGTTCGCAAGAACTGAGCATGTTAAGGCTACACAATCAATAGTAAGCTAACAATTAACAATATCAAGAAAGGAATTACGTTCTAAATTCAGAAATGGATTAAAACACAACTCACAACTCGAAATATTAATCTCATGAGAGAGAAAACTAAATCATCCAACAAGGAGAAAGTCCAAATACTAGTAAGAACAAAATTACATAAATCAAGGCAAGACCTTATGGGTTGGGAACAAGAAAGTCAAGAGTGTTGATATCTCCTTCATGTAATTCTATGGGTTACGTGATAGGAATCCAAAATTTACTCCATCCAACTAAAGGGTCCAAGAGAAGACAAAGCGTACTAAACTATGATCGTAGGCGCGAAGCATAATGACGTTATCCAATTCTTCCAGGGGGGCTTCAAAGTAATATGGGTTCGATGCCCTAAAAGAACACAACTATAGTTTTGGTCTTAACCAAGGAGTTTACCACTACCTCCTTATCGGATTTCTTAAACGTAGTACTAGTTAACCAAAACAAATCCACTTTTCCAAAAGCGTAAAAGAGACACAGAAAGGGTCATTATTCTACCAACAAACCCTATCCTAATCGTCAACTTCTCTACATAATATAAGGGAAGACTAAACCCAAAAGTCGTTAATAATTTTTATATAATTCAGACAATGTCTGTAAGAAAATTAAAATAAAAAATTGATTTCCCTAACAAGGCCACAAAATGGGACCTTTTAGTAACCAAGTTTGAATATAAGGTATTTGAGTTCGAAAACAAAGGGATTCGATACGCAGAGGGCAAAACACCAACGATGCCCCAGACTCAAAAGACCTTACCACGAGTACAAGCACAAACACAAGAACCAACGCACATCTATCAGGAAGGTTACGCATTTGCAGTCATGCTAGAAGTTCTATCAAGGAACTCCTTGCCAAAGGTACAAGAAGATGGAAAATTTTACCCGATCCATGTGGGCTTATCGAGGAAGAGTCTTAGCAAATATCAAGCCAGATAAATGTAACAGACCACCTATGATATTATCACTGAAATCAGCTGTCATCTAACAGGAAACGAGTTCACGAGTCCTAGTACCATGGATTCACCTACAACTTTTGTTTCAGTCCAGCTAGTAATAGCTTGCTTGCGACCCTTAATAAAAATTGTAGAGATTTCATTCAGTTAAACTTACAATGTTTCCCCTTCTCTTTAATTGTCACAAGAGTTTAATCAAGAATTATGGGTATTTAGTAATACTCTCAACACGTGGAGGCCAAAACTTAGATGTCTCAGGTTATTCATCCCCTAGCACTAGGTACAAAGTGGACCATGTACAGTTCTAAAGCAAAACCCAAATGCCATGTTTCTAATCAAACAAAAAGTAAGGAACCTCATAGGCTTAAACTATGGAAGTTTCAGAACACAACGTCACTATTAATGTACCTTTTAGCAAAACAGGAGAGCCCTAAACAGGAAATACGTATTTATTCAACCAAAAGAGGTATGTAGGCTTAACCTTCTATTTAGTAAGCCTTCAATTATCTTTTACCATCACAGAATTCTTTTTAAAAGAAAGTCATATAAGCAAACAAAACTCAATAATGTTTCCTTCCCTATCGAACTAGACTTGCATCACTCAATATTGCAGTAACCCATTTAGACAAATATGAAATAGAGTAAGCTATAAGAGAGGAAGGAACATTCCAAGCAAAATCAGCGAAATTGGAATAAGATTTAAAGGAACAACCACGAAAACATCTAGTCTAGGCGCCATTCAAGAGGAAAGAAAATTCATTTCAAGATACTGAAAGAAGGTAGAAAACCTATTACAAGGAGTAGATTTAACATGCCTGGTTTAGTCACGCCATCTCCATGCATATGATTGTTTCACTCTCGTTGCTTCCTTTAACCCAAAGTGCTTTGCGAAGCTCGTAGCAAAGCGTTTTTGATCATGTGTGTGAAAAACAGCTATTTCCAACCCCATGATTTGAAGCTCGGACAAATTTTCATTCCAAATGCTTAACATAACCTAGGTTGAAAACCACTTACGTAGTTTCTTTTCCAAGCTTTTAAATTCCTTCTATTCAGGCCATGTAATCACTGAGTTTGAATCTTGTGTACGAGATTTGTGAGCTCCGCTTACTTTAAATTTTTAAACCAACTCTAATGGTTGAAATGAGGAGATGTGGATCACTGGTTTTTCTATTTCTGAAATTTCATTTCCAGATTCATCCTATTAAGCTAACACTAGACTTTAAGATATTTCATTTTCACCATTTTGTTCATAGTTAGGAGTTTTATTTTGCAATGTCCATCTTCTCTGTAGTTCTGCAATTTCATGTTTTATTTGCATACCTACATAGATCATGAAGTACAATTAGCACTAGAGCCAGTTCTAGTGTAAAACTTTCATGAAACTTATACTTTTTAGAACTGGAATAAGTGACTTACACTTGATAGTTTCCTTTACCTTCCTTCTTATTTTCTCCTTCTTCATCAACTAAAGAATTCACCTTTTATAGTTGATCTTGTGCAACCTGTAATTTCATATTCTTTCACTTTGAACAAAAATTATGTAACTTGAGATGGTGTTCTTTACTCGAGGATAGATGAAGATGGATGTTTCACTTTACTTTTGCCAGTCTAAAATACTTGATTTCTAGCAATATAAATCTCTAAGTTTGATAAAATGGTTGAAACTTGGCAATTTACATTCTTTTGTATTTTTTGTTCACCTTAAGTAATGAGTGTATGTACCATGATGCCACAATACTTTGATTCTGATCATTTCTGTGACTTTTTAGTCCACTGTAATCTTGTCCAGCTTTTACTTAGATGCAGAGAAAGTAGTATTTCTGACATTTGCTGGAAAATTTGAAATGAAGAAACTGACTTTACCCTCTCAAAGCCCAATTTGCATTGCAGGAACTTCATGCAAAATTTTTTTTTCCAGAATTCTTTCTTCATTCTATTTCAGCTATAGTAGTTGTATTTTACTGGTTCACAAATAAAGAAAGTAACCTTTTCAGTTGAAGCTGACTTAGCAATAAAATTGAAACATCTTAACTATTTATCTTGATCAGAGGACATGCTTTTCTGTATCACTTCATCATATTTTATCTTTCAAATTAGGTTGTTTTATTATTCATGGAACTCTACTTTATCGCAACATTTTAAGATTACATTTGACATTTTAGTTAGTTTTTACATTGCTCAATAGTATACCATTTTTGTAGCAAAAATGTGCTTCATGAATATTCTGACCATGAACAACTGCCTTTATGTTGTTACTCTTCCATGAGTTATCATCAAACAAAGTAAGGTCCTATAGAGAACTTCTAGATTTAAGATTTCATCGGGTCTCCTGGTAAAGACACACTGTCACTTAATCGATTTTGATGGAATTATAAGTGTATATTGAAAGGATAAATCCCAAACAATCTTATGCATTCAAACCTCCTACAGACCTATTTCAGACATTGAGGTTCGGTAAATACAAAATTGCAATTCAAAATTTAGTATCCACTGACATAATTTAGATCTCAAAAGACCTTCCTTCATCATAGGTACGCAACCACCAAATATGGAGGCAAGGATTTGGCCATCGATGAGGTTACCAAAAACTACACGCAAGGGGGTTAAATTTCTCATTATATGTTTAGGACCTACAACACATAGACATGATCACCTTACTCATCTCAATATGATAGGTTTCACAATATAAAAACACCACGCATAAATTATTAAGGAAAAAGGTCTTTAAAAAGATGCTTTGGTTGTGAAAAGAGAAGATGATTATGACAGGTTCGAGTAATTAAACTATCATTTTTTTATACCCTAGGAAAAAAAGACCAAATTGGATAAGGAAGATTTACAATAGGCATTATACATCATTCTTTTAGTTTCATTAGTTTTGATGAGAGGATAACCTGCATTGTGAGTGTTAAGGAATGTAAACAATAATTAATATAGCAAAAGATTTGTTTAATATCTTGATAACATAGGTGCAACATTCCGACCAGTACAACTTTGCATCCAAGTTGAAACTATAAAAGGCACATTGGTATTCACTTTTCAAGTCCAATTAGCAATTCTTTAAACAACAGCCACGTGACCAGGTCTATGGTAATAGTTGTATTACAAAGGAATATAAATTTGAAAAGGATTAAGTTGAATTGAACATATCACACCCCAGAAAATTTCTCTTATTGTGGAGTACCACAACCAACATTATGTCATCCCTAAGACTGAGCAAAAATCCCCTACACTCAAGCAAAATTCCAACACAACCAATTCATTTCAAAACAACAAGGACATACACACTGACATGGCAGGAGAGAAGAATCTTATGATTCATTTTCTTTTCAAATCACCACAACATCTGCAAGTAGGTCCACTTTTCATTTCATTTCAACTCATATACATTTTGACCCAGTATTTTCAAAACCCAATCAATATTTTCATAATTTTCTTACGAGAGAGAAAGGGGAAGAGAGAGAAAGCATGGATTTCATTTTCCTTTCTATTCATCATATCCATATCCACATACATTATCAAATTTTCATTTCATTTCCAACCCATGAAATTTATAACTCATTTACATTTCTAGAACCAGTCAAAATATCAGAGTTACTTCTAGAAATTTTCAAAAGGGAATAGAGAGAAACATCATAATCCAAAAATTATTAATACAATATTTTGATCAATTCATACTCTATAAAGTGTGGAAAATATATGTACAAGTTTAATGTTCCACGATTAGTTAGGAGTTTATAGGGGAACCCTTAGAAGGTGTGTTTAACTAAAGTCACAATTTCGGTGCAAGTTGAACGGCAATACATCGAAAAATGCCTACAAAGGTCTTGAAAACACTCATTTTAAGTTTGATCATGAATTTTGATGATTCCTACTAACTAAACATATATAGAGAAATTTTTTGTGTTTGACGAAGGTTTATTCGACGAGCAGAGCTCAAGTTACAAGGGTAACTTCAAACGGGCCAGTTATTGTAGTTATGTCAACAATTCTTGTCACAAAAACAACGACCAATGGGCCTAAGGGAAACCCACTTGCAAATATTATTTTTTGAAGGTTTTTCAAGCAACTGAATGGTATGTTACAATACTCTTGTTGGCTAAGTATAGAGGTGAAGAAGGTAGGGGTTTTCAATTTCAACTCAATCCAAGTGAGCAACTTAAGATGAAACTGATCGTGTTTTATTAAAATGAACACGTCACACAAGTGATTGTTAAGCTAAGTGGCTTTGAAAATTCAGACTTAATAAGGATGTTCAATAAATTCAAACGACTTGGCTAAGTAACCCCATGGTGTCCCACATTACTAAGGGATCATACTAGGATTTTGGGTTTGCAGTATACATGTGTGTGGTGCTCCATGGATAACTTTCAAATCAAAGTTTTCTCTTTTTGTTTTGATGTTGATATTTTGATATGATGTCCAATCAAGGATCTAATCATTTTTTGAATTATGTTCCCTATCATTCAACATTTAATTTTAAAAAACTTGAAATGATGAAGAAAAATTTAATGCAAACAAAAGGGAGAAACCATACTTGTATATGATGTTTGCAAGAGGAAATACTTGAACCCATAATTATGGGGATTTTCATCTTAGATTTAGGATGGTGACTTTCATTTGCTCGCAAGTTCCCAATACCCTTTCTGTAAATCCATTTGTGCATATCCAGCCAGCATGGAATTTATGAAAGCATTTTGGTTTCTCCAATCATTACTTTTGGCTTCACACTTCAAAGCCCTTTCAATGAACCATCTTATGTATATACCGCACTTAATGCAGTCCATGAGACAACACCACTTTCAAACATTTGTCAAATATTACAAGGGATTGTCAATACTTCCACATTGTATTCAAACAAGGTGAAGTTGAAGCAATTGATGCATTTTATCTTTACACCACGGCCAAATGCATTAATTAGGAGTTCCTACCACATTTTGTTTTTACCTCCAAAGGGGGTGCGTTTTCTAAGCTATACAGACATAACTGATAGAGAAAAATAATTGAATCCATCTATACATAATAGCTTCCTGCGTTTCTTAGAAGGTGTCCACACCATGCCTTACGAGTTCCATGATGGTGCAGGTCGGGATATGGCATAAAAGTCCACCTGAATATGATTTTACACCGATCAAGTGTTTTCCCCGAAGTCTTCCACACATTTTATCAAATCCATTTGTCTAAGACTTGTTCCTAATGCATGTCCTTTTCTTTTTCTTTTTCAAAGTCATTCGAGGTATTTAAACCAACCATTCATGTGCCACGTCCCTTCTCATTTTCTACGTTGATGGTAGTCTATCCTCTATTCTACAATCCCCATCTCCACACAGCTAGGATTTTGACTTTCACTAAGGAAAAGGGTAACATCCATACAAATATCGTATATTACTTAAAGTAATCACAGAAAACAAATGGTGAAAATTCAAGATCCCATTTACGCTTAGTTTGGGAGGATGGTAGCAGTAAGCTATAAAGCTTGACGTGACAATATTCAAGGTGGTTTGCATAACAAAAGCCAAATTGTGAGCATCCTGCCATCATTATTGGCTTGATAAGCCTCATTAATTCCAAGCATTTTGGTCAAACATTGTATGTGTTTTTATCAAAAAGCCCCTCCATTGTATCAAACAGTCTATGTGTTATTTTCAATAGTCCATGTGTGAGCTCTAAATTTTGTTTTTCATCCTGTCAGAAGGGGGAGGCTAGGTTGCAGATGTTACAAATCTACACTTGATGTGGCCATCCAACTACTGTTAAATTTACAAAGTTAACCATGGGTCTAGCGTCCTCATTGTCTCATATCCCAAATAAAATTCCTAAATTATTGTGGAATGAAAGAGATGGGTCTGAAAAATTATTTAGGATGTGTCACTCTCCTTACTTTGACAAATAGTATGACCACCCCTGTAAATATGGCTGTCACGTAGCGCGCTACATACCTCTTCCACGAATAGATAAATTCTGAGATGAAAAAGTTGTTCTTGTACGGATCAGTTTAACCTTTGTTCATGATTTATTAAAAATGGATGCAACTCATGAATTGAAATATGACTCAAATCCTTAGTTTCCTCTTTGGATACAACCAAAGGATCAAATTTTGAAGGTACACCCCTAAGCATATTTTAAATAATTCTTCTATTATCCAATGTTTTTCCATGAGATTTAATCCAATTCACTAGTTCAAATGTATAAGTAAAGAACAACTCAGAGTTCATTTTAAGAGACCTCTTAGAAATCGGAGGTGGAAAATACCTGGAAAATATACTCGGAACCGGTTTCGCGGGAAGGAAATTTTTGTGTGGTTTGTATGAAAACCTTTCACTTGATTTTTAAGTGGTGTGACAGAAAAGCTGCAGACACGTGATGGGAGATTTGTTTTCGTGTGAGAAAAAACTTGTTGTTGAGCGACAAAAAACCTCCAGTCACACATCAGCAAGGTTGTTGTCACGTGACAACAAGTTTGTTTTCGCATGACAACAACCTTGCTGACGTGGGATAGGAGGTTTGCTGTTGCGTGACAACAAGTTTGTTATCGCATGACAACAAATCTTTTATCGTGCATCTGCAGCCTCATGCTCTCATGTCATGCGTTAACAAACTCTCTGTGTTGTGCGTCAACAAAATCTATGTCGCATGTCTACAACCTCCACACTCTTGTCGCGCATCAACAAACTCTCCATGTCACGCGTTTGCAACCTCCGCCCTCCTGTCACGCGTCAGCAAACACTCCTTGTCACATGTTAACAAACTCTCTGTCGCGCGTCTATAGCCTCCACACTTTTGTCACACGTTTATTGTACTTGATAATACATATGCCCTTAGGTGGTATGAGTGAGCTAGTAGTGTTCTTCTTGGAGAATAATCTAGGATTATATAGGGGATATTTTCAAGGTTAGGTGAATTTTACCCCTAAAAAATATTAAACTGTAATTTTTAAGAGAACAAGTCACTAACTCGCGCCAGAAAATTCACCTTTTCATATTTTTCAAAAATGGAATATTTTCAGTATTACGAATATTCACCACTAAAAAAAACCCTGGAACAACTCTACCAAGTATGAACCTTTCACAGACATTATCAATATTTTCACACACGAACAACACAGTAAAAGACAGGATATATTTTTTTTTTGACTTGCTTGACACATAACATGACGCAACATGTCGTCACCAAGGATACAACTAACTCTGGGAACCACTTGTTACGGGGATGACCACAAGGTCAGCACGGAAACGTTCACACCCAAAAGGATAATACACTTTTTCTTTTTGACATGACAACATAGAATTCCAACCACAAAACACACTTACAGTTAGGGCCAACCACAATGAGATATTCTTGAGAGTTATTTATTTTAAAAAGACATCTTGCAATTCTTAGCTTACGTTTTCAAGGAGGCTCAAGATATGATTCATACAATTCATCTTACCAAGCTAAGTTTATTCTTTTTACACTCAGTAATCATCTTTAAATCTTCTCTATTATGACATTTATTTGTCTTAATTCGTTTATTTAGAGAAAGGGGTAATTTAAACCCACAAGGCCATCTATTTACACTTACGCTACTAGAACTCGTTCATGCCCATATGACAACATGGGTTCGCGTTCAACTCACTTAAGAGAAGAAAGAAAAAGCACCTTGGAAAAAGGTTAGAGGGAGAAGGTTGAGTTGAAATCATCTTTAAGACCTCATTAGTTATTACCAAGATTTAATTGAAACTTGAGAATTTATCCAGAATTATTAAAGATTTTACTTAGGCTTTACTAAATGAGTTTTATGTAAATAAAACAATTTACCATCCAATGGCTAAGAGATAGATTGCGTGGTTTCTAAAGTGTTATCTCCTACTTATTAAATCTTATTATCTTCCAGAACTAACCATAGATTTCCCTTAACTTCGTTTAAGAATTTCACCATGAAAGGGATAGTGTCATAAGTGTAGCTAGGGATATCAAGTTATATAATTTTACTTAACAAAGGATAGTTTCATCTTTGATCACTTATGGAATTATTTGCTCTCAAGTAGGTCACCTCTACATTAATTTATTTGAATATAAATTTTAGTTTAACTTCTATAAGGGTTAACCAACCCATTTTATTTTACATATAACACATTATTATTAAGCCTTAGAAAGATTTAACTTAACACTTTATTCTCAAGATCAAGGTTTTACAATACTCATATCAATGTAAGGATTGAATACCATTTCTCACAAAGATAAGTTACCAGTTTACCTACAGAAGGGCAAGACAACATCATCACGCAATTTCTGAACAATCCAAGGCAAGAGGTCTTCTAAACTCCTTTGCAAGCACTATTACAAAATTTACCTCACATTGGACACTTTTACAAGGAACTTCATAAATTGTATAGATGAAACTTTTACACTCTTTTCCTCTAGTCTACTCGCATAATCCATCTGCACAAATATTAACTAGAATCAGTTCGCGAGAACTGAGCATGTTAAGACTACCCATTGCAACAGTGAGCTAACATTTTATAATATCATGAAAGGAAAAATTTTGAAATCAAGAATGAGTCAATGCACAAGCCACTAAAACAATATGCCTCACACGATAGAGAGAGTTTTATGACAGCCAACAAGGAGAAATCTCATTAATCAAGTAAGAAAGATATTCCAAAATAATCAAGGTAAGACCTTATTGGTGAAGACAACAAGGCTGAGAGTATTGAGATTTCAGTCATGTAATCCTATGGATTACATGATTGAAATCTAACACCCAAACATCATTCTATTATTATTAACCAAAAAGATAATGATCAGTCAAATTACTTAACATATTCAAATATCATTCTATTATTATCAACCGAAAAGATAAATAGAATGAACCCATAAAGCATGGGATTTTTTTTTTTAAAATCTCCATATTTCCCTTTACTTAATATTTATCTTTTTTTTTTTGAAAAAGAAACCCTTTAGGACAACCTGCACGAGAGACTATTAAGCATATGAGAATGCTAATATTGAGACATAATCAATAAATGATTTACCTAGAAACTTCTTGAACTTCAAAAGGATTAGCTAGCAGTTCGGTATATTTATCCAATTTTCTATAGAATATAGAAAATGTAACAGTCAAAGATGCATGCATATTACTCTCATTCAAAAATTGCTTGGTAACAAGACTGCATTCACACACATCCTTGTTTTAGGAAGAATAAAGACCCCAACCATATATGAACACAAATCAGTCAAAGATTAAAGTTAACTTCACTCAACTGGATAGATCAATATACATATAATATTCACAACACAATATCTGAATCTGAAGATTCAATATACCAAGTAATTCTCACCGAACCTAATTATTTTTCTTCAAGAAGTTAAATAAATTAGATTCTATCCAACTAAATTACATTCAACAACTATAGTTTGGATTATACAAGCAAGGATCAAGAAAAAGTCTTTTCACCAAAGGTTGTTATTATCTTACATCACATAAACAGTAATAAACCCGTAATCCACCACTCGTATGATCATTGTAAGAGTTAAGGACTTAGCTCACTAAAAATATATGACTGAGTCTATTCCTACCTTTTCCATTTTCATACAAGTCTAACCCAATTCGAAGAAAGGTAACCATTCTACTTTCATACATGCCTCAGTCAACATTTACTCAGAAAATCCCTACCTAAATTATTGAAGGTTTGCTAAGCTACATAATGGATTTAATAGAAACCCATTTCATTCGATACTTGAATTTAAACAAGCAAGGGCTAGTCTGTTGAAAATATAAGTGAATCGACACAAGATCCTCTACAGTGACCCAACTCAAGTCACCAATCACAAGGTTTACAGTCAGCAAAGGAGGGATACAAAGCAAAATACTCTTCCTACGAACTAAGCCTTCTCCTCCGTCTCTAATTCAACATATGAATAGCTTGGGCATACCCATCTATTTCACGACTGTCTACTCAACCTATTCTCATAGTCGCTCCAAAGAAAACATCTGCTACTATAGATTTCGATTGAACTCTTTTATCTTATGATACAGTGACTCACGTCACAGGATCTGTATTGAGCAGTCAATATTCCACTCACGTAGGCCTCTAAGAAAAAACATCATGCTCACTATGCGAGGTCTACACACAGATTCAGCCCAAGAAATGCTTTTACCAAGACAAAAACAAACATTTAGCCTAAATCTGGTCATGAGTCAATAAATCTACAAATATCCACTAATGTTATTCATGGCTCAAGTTTATATCTGCTACTATTGGTTTAAAAAAAATTGAACTCAACGGCCATTGTTCACTATTGTCTCTAAACGTCACCCGAATTTGAAGAATTAAGCAGGAAAACACCCAGGTTAAAGATCTAACACCCACAGTATAAAACTTCAACAATTATTTTGCTATCACATAGTAGTTACTCTTTTATTTCGAAATGAAAAAGTGAGGCAGAAAGGAATGTATACATGCTATCACAGTTGCTATCAGGGTATGAAAAACAAACAAATCCCAGTAGTCCTTCCTTTCCTTCAATCTGGGTCGATTCACAAGGAAAAAGCAGAAGCCCATTCTATATGCCATAACAGAAAAAAAAAAATAGAAGAACATTCATTTCATGACATAATAAAAGGGTAGCAGAAGGTTGCAAGAGTAGGTTTAACATGCCTGGTTTAAAATGCCATCCCAAGAGAGAATCTTTGTAATAAATTTCATCAGGTCCCCTGGTAACACTCTCACTGTCACATAGTCGATTTTGATAAAAATATCTTGAAGGAGAATCCCGAATTTGAGGATGCATTCGATACTGAACAGATAACAACATAGTTGGACAATTTGCTTGTTGGAGGCACTCACAAAGGCTTCGACTATACTACAACATGCTTGTTGCCTGGCTAAAACTATTGCAGGCTATTACTGTGGATCTCCGACAAGAACACACCTCGCAGCACCCAACGAAAGTGGAGGAAACATGCCTACTTCACTAGCTTGTAGCTTGTGCGCGGCCAGGAAAAGGAAGATAGCACTCCACATACCTCCAGCAATTTTCCATGCCCCTCCTTCAACAAGGAACAGTCTGCAAGAGCCATGATAAAAAAAATAGTCCATGCAACTACACAAAACAATATTTCCTTCACCACACAAACCTACGCGGCCAGGGCAGAATAAGATAGTAGGCAGACCACAAAAAAGGCATAAGATTTGCAAATCACATAAATAAATGAAGGTGGGGCGGCTGACAGAGGTAAGGCCAGTGGGAGATGGCCACGCACCAGGTCTAGATGGCAGAAGGGGTGAGGGTCGGTAGGGCCTTAGGCACAAGAACCTAAATTTTGATTTTAATTCAGTCTCCTCCAACCTGCGCCACACACCTACCCCCCCTTCTTTCCCACGCAACCACAACATTCCTTTATTTATTTATTTTTACTTATATTTTATTTTATTTCATCTTATTTTTATATCTATACATGTGTATATATATATTTAAAGAATAATAAACCCGTTAGTTTGGTTTAAAAAAATGCAAACCGAAAAGAATGCTAGCATCCTAGGAAAAACTATTAAAATATTAATAATGTCGACAGTCCAGATCGACACTAATAATAGACGACAATGATCGACTATTCATAACAATCCCCCTTTTTTTTTGAAAAAACAAATATAAGAACCTCTTTTTAAAAAGGGACATACCCTAAAATACTAACCTGGCATACAAGCCGTCTACCAGGCTTCGAACACACAAATTTCCATTAAATAGGGAAAAAGCAACGGTCGCCGCGGAGGCCAGCACAGGAAGCGTCAGCAACGACACGAATGGGGGGGGGGGGAAACAAATTAGAGGTTACACTCAAGATGAACACGGAGCAAAGACTACCATGGCGCCAAGACGGGCAACCCCTTCTTCAGCGTGGGACGGGGTTCGTCCTACAACACGATTAGACCAAACAACTAGAAGAAATGCTATAGAGATGCTTAATATAAAATATCGATGATGATCGAAATTAAGGTAAAATAATAATACTTATAAAATAAGGGCCGATCGATCATTAATTAAGATAACATCATTACCATTACATATTATAATTATATATATAATGTCTACCCACATTAATATTGACCAACGATTGAGCTTAACAATGCGACAACAAGATCCTCCTATAAATGGGATAACGCACAGGACATTACACCGTCCACAAACAGAGGTGTCGCTAACGACTCGAGAAAGCAAGAAGGAGAGGGGAGGTGCTAAAACATCGCTGAGACATGGTCTAAGACAACAAAATTACACATAGTCATTCGATGCCCAACAAGGGAAAGGTCACTACGCCAAGAACTTGGGTAACCACCAAACGGGGCATTACACATTTTTAATGATTTCCTAAACACCCTGCGATCTAAAAAAATCCTTCTTTGTTAGAGACCAATATTCATAATTCTTTCCTATTAATTGAGGAGTCTGCAGAATTGAAATAAATGCTCCATATTTAGAATCCATTGATGGCTATCAACTTAAAAACCTCGTTCTAATACCAATTGTTAGAATATATGCATATAAAACAAAAAATTTAAAATATAAAAGAATGCAATAAATAGAAATGAAACACAAAAAATCTTCTATAATTGTTATGTGTATCTATTCCTCTCAGCCTTTTGGATTTCTTCTTGCATCTTGCATACATCAATCACAATTGCCTCACATATATATAGAGGGTTTTTACATAAAAATACATCATCCCTGAAAATATATTGCTATCACTAAAATAGAGCATGCATAAAATAGAGCATGCAAACTTATTTTCTTTTCTGAAAATCAAGAATAAAATAAGGCATACAAATAACACAACTAAAAATATAAAATCATACATGAAAGCAAACTGTTGTGTTTTCTAAAATAGATAGGGATGAAATTAGCTACATTTTCTAACAAATATGTGCACACATATTCCTCTCCCTTACTAATTAAACACTGCAGATATTTATATGTATTCCCTTTCAATGGAGAAACTAAATCCATATAGAAATTATTGTTTTAGTAATGTCCTATCCTAACCAACTAAACATGATTGAATTTTGAGATAATGTAGTGTCCTAAACACACCACAATAATGCTAGAGATTTCCATGTATATAATAAATCTTGTTGTGACATGGCTTTAGAGAAATTTCCATATGTTTAAGATTACTAGACATGACACCTCCAATTTGTGTTGAAGAACTGAACTAATTCAGGTAACAATTATATATGTCAATATGGCCAAGTTCAATTGAGCTCAAGGCTAATATCTCAAGTGAAAAGTATTTCATATGAATTCTAATGAGCCAATTCCAAAAAAACTGAGAGGGGGATGGTACTTAAATAAACATGGCGCATGGTGTAGAACTCCTAACCTAATTATTTTGATTTTTCTTATTCTGATCATACTATTTTTTCCTGCATTCATACACATATTGACCACATTTCTTGCAATTGTGACACTACACATGAGACTTATCATGTCTCCGACAAAAAGAGTGATTATGATTGTGATCATGACTCTGTTCTCTTCCACTTTGATTTGTTGGATTGTTGTTGTGTCATCTAGATGAATGTATTCCTCTACCTCTATGGCTGGACCTTCCTCTATCTGTGTCACGAATTGTTGAAGTCTGAGATGAAAAAGCTTGTTCTAAAGTTGTATGGGATCATTTCAACCTTCTTTCATAATTTAAAAAAAATCATGTAACTCATCAATTGATATCTTCCTAAAATCCTTAGTTTCTTCTATGGCTACAACCAAAGGATCAATTTTGAAGGTAGAATCGTAGGAATATTTTCAATAATTCTTCTATCATCTAATGTTTCGCCATGAGATTTAATTTGATTTACTATTCGAACTATATAAGTAAATAAAAAATCTACAAAGTTTGAATCTTTTATAGACATATTCTCAAAATCTCTTCTAAGTAATTATAGTTTCACACTTTTTAACTTTTTCCTTACCTTGAAATGCAACCTAGAGAGTGTCACATGCTTCTTTTGCTTGATTGGTTTTTGCCACTATAGAAAGAATACTTTCATGCATAGCTTGATATATATAGAAGAGCTATTTCGAGATATATTTCTATTTCTATGAGAGTGCATTATATGTTGATGGATCTGCCAGTTTTGTGTATTTGTTTTCAATGATTTACAACCTTCCTAGGATCTGAACAAAGCTTTCATTGTTAGAGACCAATAATTATAATTTTTTCCTATGAATTGAGGAGTCTCTAGACTTGAAAGAGATTTTCCAAATGTAGAATTCATTGATGGCTATCAACTTAAAAACCTTGCTATGATACCAATTTTTAGAATATATGTAGATGGTACAACAAACATGGAAAATAAAAGAATGCAATAAACATAACTTAAACACAAAAAATCTTCCAGCACTGTTTTGCATATCTATTCCTCTCATCCATTTGGCTTTCTTCATGCATTTCGCATACATCAATCACAATTGCCACAGATATATAGAGGTATTTTACATAAACATATATCATCCCTAAAATTAGACTGATATCACTAAAACTGAGCATGCATAAAACAAAACATGCAAACTTATTTTATTTTCCTAAAATTAGGAATAAAACATGACAAATAAAAATAAAAAACAAAAAATCTAAACTCATGCATGAGAGCAAATTGTTGTTTGCCCAAAATAGATAGGGACTAAATTAGCTACTTTTTATAAAAAAAAATATGTCTACAAAGACTCCTCTCCCTTACCAATTAAACACTACAAATAATTTTTTTCATTCTCTTTCAATGGAGAAACTAAAGACATATATAAATTACTACTTTAGTAATGTCATATCCTACCCAACTAAACATGATTAAATTTTGAGATATTGCAGTGTCCTATTCACACCACAACAGAGCTTAAAATTTCCATGTGTATAGTAAATCTTGTTGTGACATGAATTTAGAGAAATTTCCATATGTTTATGAGTACTGGATATGCCAGCTCCAATTTGTGTTGAAGAAATGAACTAATTCAGCTAACTATTATATCTGTCAATGCGGCCAAGTTCACTTGAGTTGAAGGCTCATATCTTAGGTGCAAATTATTTTATCTCAATTTTAATAAGTCCATTCCAATAAAACTTGGAGAGGAAGGGTACTTAAATAAACATGGATCTTGGTGTAGATCTCCCAAACTTATTTTGATTTTTCCTATTCTAACCATACTATTTTTTCATGCATTCATAAGCATAGTGCCCATATTTATTGGAATAGTGACACTTCATTTGAGACTTATCGTGTCTCTGAGCAAAAGAGTGATTATGATTGTGATCATGACTCTTTCGTCTTTCACTTTTATTTGTTGGACCGTTGTTGCATCCTCTAGATGAACGTCCTCCTCTACCTTCGATGAACCTACCTCTACCTCTGGGCCATGACTTGCTGAAGTCAAAGATCAAATAGTTTTCTCTAAAAAAATGTGATCAGTCTAATATTTTCTCATGATTTATTAAAAATCATCAATTGAAATCTGACTCAAATCCTTAGTTTCTTCTATGGCTACAACCAAATGATCAAATTTTGAAGGTAGACTCTTTAACATATTTTTAATATATCTTTTATCATCTGATTTTTCTTCATGAGATTTAATCTGATTCACTAGTCAAACGATATGAGTAAAGAACAACTCTACAAAGTTTGAATCTTTCATAGAAATATTCTTACCATCTCTTCTAAGTAATTGTTGTTTCACAATTTTAACTTTCTCATTACCTTGAAATACAATTTGGAGAGTGTCACATGCTTCTTTTTCTTGATTGGCTGCTGTGACTATAGGAAGAATACTTTCATGCATAGCTTGATATATGTAGAAGAGGGTTTTTCGGTCTTTCTTTCTCTGATCCTTCAAGAGATATTTATATTTTTGTGAGAGTGTGTTATATGTTGATGGATCGTCCAGTTTTGTGTATTTGTTTTCAATGATTTACCAACATCTTGAGATCTAAATAAAGCCTTCAATGTTAGAGATCAATACTCATAATTATTTCCTGTGAATTGAGGATTTTGTAGACTTGAAAGAGATTCTCCAGATGTAGAAGTCATTGATGGCTATCGACTTAAAAAACTCACTCTAATACCAATTTGTATAATATGCACAAATAGAACAACAAACATAGAAATATAAAAGACTGCAATAAACAGAAATTAAACACTAAAAATCTGCCAGCAATGTTATGCATATCTATTCCTCTCAACCTTTTGGCTTTCTTATTGCATCTTCCATGTACATAAATCATAATTTTCTCACATATATAAAAAGATTTTACATAAAAATAGATCATCCCAAAAAACAAACTGCTATCACTAAAACAGAGCATGTAAACTTATTTGTTTTTCCTAAAATTAGAAATTAAACACGACAGATTAAAATAAAACTACTAAAAATTTAAAATCATACATAAGAATAAAATGTTGTTTGCATAGAATAGATGGGGAAGAAATTAGTTACTTTTTCTAACAAATATGGGCAAAGAGACTCGGCCTCTCCCTTACTAATTAAACACTACAAATATTTATCTTTATTCTCTTTCATTGGAGAAACTAAAGACATACAAACATTACTACTTCAGTAATGTCCTATCCTAACCAATCGAATGTGATTGAATTGTGAGATACTGCACTGTCCTAATTGAAGGATGCATGAATAAAACTACAGTTCCACGGCCAACACTATAGTTCCACCACCAATTCCACTGTCAAACTCCACTCATCTACTCTTTATCTTTCTTTAACTAGATTGTTTTGTCAGTTAATAAACTACAGACTGGGCAGTTTTCTTTCAGTCATAGGATTAGTTTTCCTCCTGTTTGCAACTTCGTTCGCTGCCTAATAAACTGTAGCTATGACTTCTTTTCTGTTATAAACTAATTCTTCTTCAGCATTGTAAAAGTAGCAGAATAATACAGTATAGTGAAGTCTTTTTCTTCATTTTTACAATTTGTTATTCGCTCAGTTACAAAGCAGATTTATTAAGTTTTTTTTTTTTGATTCAATATATTGTTAGAGCATTCAATCTAATCTTCAATTGGTATCAGAGCTGGTTGCAGTATTATTTTTTTTTGCAAAATTTGCAGGTTAACGTTTCTCTCCAATAATTATCAGATTGTCAAATGGTGGTAATTTTTCATTTCAGCTTCCATTGTTTACTGGAGACAACTATGATTACTGGAATTCAAGAGCCAACTATACTGAAGAGTCTTTTGAAGAAGCAAAACACTCTACATTATTCGCTTGCAATTTGGCAAAAGAACCTCAAAAGGATGTTTGGTTCTTGAATAGCGGTTGCTCAAATCATATGACAGGTAAATTTGATCTCTTTGTCAAATTAGATGAATTTGTAAGGAGTCAAGTAAAATTTGGCGATGGTAAAGAGGTTGATGTAATGGGAAAAGGTACCCTTGTAGTGAAAACTAAGCAAGGAGAAACTACATTTATTCATGTCACTTTGCATGTGCCCAAATTACAACATAATCTTTGAAGTATTGGGCAACTTTTAGCAAAAAATTAAAAGGTTGTGTTTGAATATAACTGCTACAAAATATTTGATAAATCAGCTAACCATCATCTTGTAGCAAAGACTTGTATGACAGAGAATAGATTATTTCCTCTCACTTTGGATTCCACTAAGATGCATGCCCTCAAGGCAACCACATATGATTCATGGTTATGGCACCAATGGTATGGTCATTTGCATTGTCAAGGATCAAGTTTTCTTCATAAGGAAGGCATGGTGAGAGGACTTCCTACAATTCAGGCAAAAGAAGAAGTTTGTTTAGGGTGAGCACTTGGTAAGCAACATCGAGACAATTTTCTGGTGAACAAATCATGGAGGGTAAAATATCCTCTAGAGCTTGTGCATCGGGACATTTGTGGTGACATGTAAGAGGAATCTTCGAGTAAGAATACATACTTTCTGACATTTATTGATGATTTCTCACACCACACGTGGTTTTATTTTCTTAATCATAACTATGAGGCATTTGATTGCTTCAAGCATTTCAAGGATATGGCAGAAAATCAAAGTGGGTATTCTCTGAAAATACTCAGAAAAGACAGAGGGGGATAATTCACTTCTAATGAGTTTTCTGATTTTTGTAATACTCATGGAATTAAGAAACAACTTACGACAACTTATACCCCACAACAGAATGACATTACAGAAAGAAAGAACCGTACCATTATGGAGATGGCACAAAGTATGTTGTAGTTCAAAAACCTTCCTAATTTATATTGGGGAGTTGCAGTAGCAACCACAAATTATATTTTGAATCGAATCCCAACAAAACTGCTTAAGAATATCACTCCCAAGGAAGCCTGGAGTGGACACAAGCCCTCAGTAGCTCACTTTCATGTATTTGGTTTCCCTACATATGTTCATGTTCCAGAAAATAAGCGGAAGAAGTTGGGTGCAAAATACCAAATTTGTATCTTTGTGGGATATTCAGATTTCACAAAAGGATACAAATTCTATAATCCTGAGACAAAGAAATGAATTATTAATCGAGATGTGGTTTTTCATGAAGGGGGAGTAGGAAAATGGAAAAAAGGATTTCAACAAACTACACCACTCATAATGGGTATAGAAGATGTTCAACAAGTTCCTCCTCTCCCCACAAGCTCAAGTGGAAGTTCAAGCCCTAGTTCACCAAGTTCACCAAGTTCCTCTTCAGGTGATATTTCTAGTCCACATCAAGTCCAAGTTCTTCGAGAAAGGTATGAAGTTTAAATGAAATTTATCAAAGGAGTTCTAATGTGAATCTAGTTTCCAATCTTGCTTTGTTTAGTACCATTCAAGTTGATCCTTCTGTGTATGAAGAGGCCATGAAAGAACAAGTATACATTGATGCTATGAATGAAGAGATGCATGCAATTGTTAAAAACAATACATGGAAATTAGTGCAACTTCCTAAAGATAAACAAGTGATTGGTGTCAAATGGATTTATAAGGTGAAATATCATTCTAATGGTTCTATAAATAAACACAAGGCAAGATTAGTTTCCAAGGGATTTGCACAAATGCCTGGAGTAGATTATTCAGAGACTTTCGCTTCGGTTGCAAGATTTGATACAGTCAATATTATATTGGCTACTGAGCTGCACAACACAATTGGCCAATATATTAGATGGATGTAAAATCAGCCTTCCTAAATGGTTTTATTGATGAGAAAGTCTATGTGAAGCAACCTCTTGGTTATGAAATTCCAGGAAAAGAACATTTTGTTTACAAGCTAACAAAGGCTCTCTATGGGTTGAAGCAAGCACCTCGTGCTTGGTATGCAAGGATTGACAATTATTTCTTGAATAAAAGATTCATTTGAAGTTCCTTAGAGACAACCCTCTATATCCAACATCTTGGTAATAATATTCTAATTGTTTTCATTTATGTTGATGATCTCATTTATATAGGTAATAGCCCATCTCTCATGGAAAAATTTCAAGGAGAAATGAAACAAGAATTTGAGATGTCAGATTTGGGACTCGTGCATTATTTTCTTAGAGTGGAGGTGTAACAACAATCTGAAGGTATATCCATTTCTCAAACCAAGTATGTGGTTGATCTATTGAAGTGTTTTAGAATGATGTCATGTACTACAGTTGCCACTCCTGTCGCCCTTGGTGAAAAATTAACCAAGAAAGATGCAAGTTCTAAAGTAGATGCTACTTTATACAGAAGTTTGGTTGGGAGCCTCATGTACCTCACTACCACGAGATCTGATATTAAGTATGTTGTGAGCCTAATCTCTCGGTTCATGCAGGATCCACATGAGTCTCATTGGCGTGCTGTAAAAAGAATTTGAAGGTATGTGAGTGGTACACACAATTTTGGCATTCATTATTCTTCCACACATAAGTTTGAGCTATGTGGTTACATGGATTCTGATTGGGCTGGTTCAGTGGATGATAGAAAATCAACATCTGGTTATATTTTTTCACTTGGTTCTGGAGTTGTCTCATGGAGTAGTAAAAGGCAAGCAACCATCGCCCTCTCTTCCGTAGAAGCAGAGTATATTGCAGTAGGAGCAGCTAGTTGTCAAGCCATATGGAATAGACGGATTTTGGAAGATTTGCAATTGGTTCAAGAACATCCCACCAATATTTACTATGATAACAGTAGTACCATTGCAATGACCAAAAATCCAGTGTTTCATGCTAGAGCGAAGCAAATTGAGCTTTGACATCACTTCATCAGAGACTTGGTTCAAGATGGGACAGTGGAATTACAGTTTTTCCCTACAGCTGAGCAAGTTGCTGATATTTTTTACCAAAGCTCTACCTACAACCAGTTTTGTTGCTTTGAGGAATCAGTTAGAACTCATCCCCATTACTCATGTAGGGGGAGTTTGAAGGATGCATGACTAAAACTGCAGTTCCACCCCCAATTCCACCGTCAAACGCCACTCATCTACTCTTTAGCTTTCTTTAAATAGATTGTTTTGTTAGTTAATAAATTGCAGACTGGGCAGTTTTCTTTCAGTCATAGGATTAGTTTTCCTCCTGTTTGCAGCTTCATTTGCTGCCTAATAAACTGTAGCTATGACTTCTTTTCTGTTATAAAAGAATTCTTCTTCAGCATTGTAAAAGCAGCAGAATAATACATTATAGTGACATCTTTTTCTTCATTTTTGCAATTTGTTGCTCGCTCAGTTACAGAGCAGATTTATTAAGTTTGTTTTTGTTTGATCCAGTATGGTGTTAGAGAATTCAATCTAATCTTCACTAACCACACCACGACAGTTTCCTGAGATTTACATGTGTATAATAAATCCTGTTGTGACATGGCTTTATAGAAATTTCCGGATGTTTATATCAAGTTCAACTAACTATTATATTCGTCAAGCATTGAGCTCAAGGCTGATATTTCAGGTGCAAAGTATTTCAACTAAATTCTAATAAGTCAATTCCAATAAAACTTGAAGGGGAATGGTACTTAGATAATGGGGTCAATGCAATTTCTTAGAGCTGAACAACTGGCCTATTATTCTACTATATACCGCCCTACCCAGCGATATACGGAGACTAGATGATCATATCATAACTTTCGTTAACAAGTTGAACTTCCTCTATGCCAGGTAAGCTATGTTTGAGTTTCATTATCTTTATTTTTGTGTTATTTTAAAGGTGGATGCATCTTACAATGGAGAATCCCGTTACCATCTCAGTGCTTTAATTTGGACCGACTAGATGAAAAGAAGACAGTTAGGGTTTATAGCTATGTTGCAGAATAGCATAAACATGAAGATAAAAAGGAACATTTCTTAATTTCATATATAGAACTGGCAGCTATCCATATTTTGAAAATCTTGATTTGAAAAGTTATATGTTGGAGACAATCAGTGCTTTGTTTCATTGGTTTTACCTTATGAAGTTGGTGTCCTGTCTAATCTATTTTGAATCTGTGATAGTGTCTGGAGACTCCCGTTTGTTTTGAGATAGTAACTTTTGTAGATTCCTCGTAAGCTTTACGTCCTTTTAAATGGGTTGGGACTTGAATCATTTTCAGTCCTTTAAATCAGTGAATTGTCTGCCATTTTAAAAGGTGTTAATATTTTGTATCTGTACTTGCAGCAAAACTTCAATTTTGGTGTCTTGATCGAGCGGTCTTCTTGGGACTTGCCGAGTCGCCGTAATCTCAGCAATCACTTTTGTATATAACCATTTTATATTCATTGTTAAGACATTGATACGTTCCAATAAAAATCTCAATATTGAAATCTAACTATTGTTTATGAACTTCTATGTCCCTGTTTATAATTTATTGATTTTAGTGCACAATATATTTTGTCTACACTTGTATTACACTATTCATGACTTACTAATTTCAGTACATATTTCATTCCAAGAACAGGAACCTGTCTGATTTCTTTTGAGCCATATTAGTACATATTTCATTCCAAGAACAGGAACCTGTCTGATTTCTTTTGAGTCATATTATACAAGAATCAATTACAATTTCAAAAATAGGAGATACCCTATTCTAAGATTATCTGGAGGGGTGCATGCACAAGAAGGCAGAAACATACATTTTTAAAACTACAAGAACTGTAACAAAAAAGGAGATCCCCAATTCGAAGTTTATCTGGAGGGGCGAGCAATCGAGAGTTGTAATTACTGTGTTGTAGCTATTTTTATAAGTTGAAATAAACCCCTCTAGAATATTGTGTTATTTATTACAATCTATTTTGTCGTAAAGACGTGTTGGATTTGTTTTTGTTTTTTTTACAAGACATATGTCGAGGTCTATTTTTTCTTATATTTGATTTATGCAAAATAATTATAATAATTGCAATAAGCAAATGAAAGTAAGATCAACAACAAAAAGAGACTACTAAGTCAACAATAACTAAAGGAAGTATATAAAAATTGGTATAACCACAATACCTATATTGAATTATAAAGAATATTTCATGATTTCTTTCAATTTTTGAATGTTAGACAAGCGCAGTGACTTAGTCTTCATGAAATCCCCATATATGAAGTGTCTTCAATTTCTTACTCAAATTTTCATTGTTTCTAATTTTCCAAGCCCTAAAAAAGAGCAAAACAAGTGGATAGGGATTTCTAGGGAAAGAAAAACTAAATGCACAATTTAGTAATATCTTGATAATATCAAATCAAATGCCTTCGAATATTTTGTGTATATATCAAATTTGTACAAAAAAATTAGGAAGCAAAGACATATGGAGAACCTCTATATAGTCATAATTATGATTCTTCAACTCATTCCACATGGTTTTAATACTATTAATTTAGATCAATAAGAATAATTTAACATTATCATGAATATTGTGTGATCAAATGATCTTTAATATTATATTAACTTAAATAAATAACACATTATGAATTGCAATTATAAAAAAATACTAAATTTAAATAAATGATATAATATTAAGTGTAATAATTTTATTATATTAAAAAAGAATTTTTTTTATATAAATAATATAAACATATTTTTTGCATGAAAAAAATATAATAAATCAGTTAAATAGGTTTAAATATTTTATGAATAACTACAAAATACACATCACTCACAACAAAATCTTGGTTTTTATTCACAGGAGGTGCACCTGCTTAACATCCATATATCTCACCTAGAGTTAAAACACTAGAAAAACAATTCTAGATCATTTTCAAAAAGGGTAATTGTAAAGTTGATACCACTATAGATATCACCTCCACGTAGTTAAACGAGGTTCATACATAGTAGCCAATCTCTCACTTGTATATATACACATGTTTGGGGTATGTTGCAAATTTATTCATTGAGTTGAATAATGTTAGCTAAATTCTTACGTAAAATTATCATGTTTATGAAATTAATATGTACAGAAATCACAATGAAGGAAATGACTAACATTTATATTTAATCCTGATATCCAAAAATAATTTGGTTGAGATTTTTTTAACTTTAAAATTTGAAAGGATGAGAAAATAAAGCATTAACGTTGATTAGATAATGTAAAGATGTCTCCGACATTACGTAATTCATAATGATGTAACATTTAAATTTTATGCAGCTGGCCAAAAATGATCTTGAAAAGATAAGAAAAACGTTATCTCATCGTGCCTCTTCAAAACTGCGAAAACTAAGACTTCTTGTTGAGATTACTGTAGTTCATAATATTTTATCTTACAATATCCTCGATGAAGAAGTTGGATGCAACTTTGGCCACATGTTTTCATAAAAATGCATGCATATATCATTGTTTATGAACATAATTAAAGTAGGGTTAATTAATGTTGATAATATAATTAATCTATTTTACATGATGTACTTCAATTAATACTAACTATAGAAGGTCTTAAGAAGATAATACGATTAACTTGTCTATGTAAAATTTAGCTTGATCTAGGTGTGAAACTAAATGAATTGTTTAGATTTTTTTCATGTGTTGTCTCTCTAGAATTGGGTTTTATTCTACAGCTAAATAAGATCAATCTATAAAAACTACTCAGAGTTGTATTAACTTATCTAATAGATTTTTGTACTCATATTTAATGTTTTTCATTTTTGAATCTATTTGCTCTCACCTATTTTGTGTTCATCCCTTTGGATGGACATAAATGTACTTCTAATAGAAAACCCTAGTTCTCTTCCACATGAGTTATCAAATTAACATTAAATCGGGGCGTTCAGGGTGTGGGCGGTTGGGTTTGTGGGTAAAAGTGGGGCAAGGCAGACATGGGGGAGGGGTATATGCTTAAGGTATTTTTCTGTCGAATTGAACTTGCGGATCCACACTAATCAACCAAGCATTGTAGTAAATTATTATGTGTGTAATACAAACGCGAATTTGGATTTACAACACCTACTGGAAAAGTGATCATGATAATGCAATATCTATATGTCGTAGTGCAATAATAAATGAAATATAAACCATTCAATTGTGCTTCATAATTATCCTTGTAGAGTAAAATATATTGAGAAATTGAAACAATTAAACTAGTATAATGCACTTGTTGTATGGGGATACACAAACCAAAGAAGTACGTATCACGTGAGATCATATAGGGGTATTAAATATTAGTCAAAATGGACCCAATATATTACCCCATAGTAAGGGGTGTAAGGGGTTAAAGTATAAATAATTTTGAAAATATATTTGGGGTAGGGTATGTGGATTGGTAGGGAGGAGGGCGGAGGAGTTGTTTTGGGGAAAATGAAGAAACCTTGAATTTAAATAATTTTCATTGTTTCTTTTCAATTTCGTGGTGTGTTTTTTAAAGTAGCAAGTTGTATTTTCAAAGTAACAACTCAATAGTTAGGAAATCTTTCACTGTATCCTTATTAAGGTGTTCTTTCATTTGATTTGAATTTTTTGGGAGAATGGATTTCATGAAGATTGATAAATTTAACTGGAAAAAATGCAACCACACATGACCCTTCATATTACTATACAAATTTTTATTAGCGTGACAAATGTAGATAAAAAAGAAATTAAGAGAGACATCAAATTACAAATGTTGAGGGTTTGTTCTTTCCGAATCCAATATGAATTTCCTAATGGTTTTAAGTATAAATATACTTAAATTTTATGAAAATGTAAGATATTGAATCTAAGAGGTGGAAATAAAAGGGTTGTAAAAAATGTCAAAGGTAAAATAGGTATCCTATGAAACATTAGATAACCCTATGAAATATAACCCTATGACCTTTTGTCCAATGAATTGGCCTTGAAGCTCTTGCTTATTGATGGGTTTGACCTCTTTGGGGCTTTTTTATATAAAGGAGTCTCTTCCTTTGAAATTAAAACCTAGTGGCATATAAAAGTTGACCCATATACTACAAAAAAACACAAATAATAGTAACAAAAGGACCAAGACGCAAATAGTAGTGAAAACGTTTGTAGGACAAAACCATAAACTATGGGACATGAACGAAAGTCAATCTTACCCCTGTAGTGTTCGATCTTGTCTTAGGTTCAAGATTAATAAATAGCCATAAAAAATCATAGATCTATATGACTCAAGAAAAAAATATCAAAATTGAGTGAACCAATCATATTACACTCATGTAAGCAAGCCATATGACACAAAAATTACTATAGATTGTGTCACTAAGTATAATTTTATTGTTTGATATCTACATACACACAATTCACTAAAAGTGCCATGTGAAATTTAATTTGTCCCAATTTTAGGTGTCTCAAGTGAGAGAATGTAATCTGAATTGGTACTCAATTTATCCCAATCACATGCCAAGTTCAACTAGATGATCAGTTCATTTGATCAAGTGTGTCAATGAGGAAAATTGAGTTTTCTTGAATTAGGTGTGATAATTAATGTGAATCGATGTTTGATTTCCCCTATTATGTGTAAATTTGAATGATATATATTCTTCATTGGTTACATTAAGTTCATGATGATGGCCAATCAATCCCCATTGGATCAAGTACAAAAATGTTATAAAAATTAGTGGTTGATTGGCCCCAATAGAGCCCCAAGTTGAACTAGATGACTGATTTGTTTGATTGGGTATGCAAATGAGGTAAATTGAGTCCCATAAAATCAATAGAAATTTAATTCAATGAAAATTGGTGCTCAGGTTTGCCATCATGTTTCAATTTTAACCATCGCATGTGGAATTTGGGCCAATCATGTCACACGAATCAAGTGTTAAAATGCAATGTGAATCAGTTCCTTATAGGTCCTAATGGCATGATCATTTGAATGATATGTTATATTGGTTGGATCAGATGCAAGATTGTAGCCAATAATGCCTTATGAGATCAAATACAATAATTTAATGCGAATTTGCGTTCAAATGTCCCCTATTAATCCTTAATTTCAATAAATTATCAAAGAAAAAGAAAGCCCATAAGATCAATTTTGACAATATAATGTGAATTTTTGCTTGAATGGCCTCAATCACATCCCAATTTCACTAAGATGATTGATTGAATACATCAAGTTAGAGATTTTGGCCAATCAAACCCCATTAGATTAAGTGGGGTAATGTAATGTGAATCAGGGTTTGATTGGCCTGAATTGAGACTCGAGTTAAACCAAATGAGTGTGCAAAAAATTAAAATGGAGTCATATTAAATAAAGTGTGATAATATAGTGATAATTGGTACTACATTAGCACTAATGTCATCATAATTTTAATGAGCTATTGGATTGGCTACATCGAGTATGTTATTGTGGCCAATGGAGCCTTATCAGATCAATTGTGAAAAAATGATTTGAATCACTTCTTAATTATTCGTAATCGAACTTTAAGTTTAACCAGGTGATTGATTAGTATTATTGGGATTAAATGATTTTATTGGGTGTGCGAGTGAAGCAAATTCATCACCATCAAATCAAATGCAATAATACAATGCAAATCGTGCTCCATTTTCCTCAATTAAGTTCTAATTTGAACTAGATTCTTGAAATCCCCTTCGAATCAAATACAACAATAAAATGTGAATTAATCTTTAAATCGTCCCAATCATATGCAAAAGGGAAAAACTCAATAGGTTCAAGGTTCGAAGCTCGACAAAGTGCTTGCTTCTTATAGCACTTTGTTGACCCCCTTTTGAATTTTAAGACCGAGTAATTGTGATGCATAATAATTTATTTGGGTGATTATTGCATAACAATATGATCTAATGTACTTAATGTCAGAGTATCTCCTAAGCACTGAAACATGAAACACATTATGAGGTCCAATCCATCACATGAGAAAGATTAGTAATGTATCTCCTAAGCACTGAAACATGAAACACATTATGTACGCGAGACAAGCTAGCTGGCAACACTAGATGGTAGGCCAAAGGGCCGATACGCTCCAAGATCTCAAAAGGAGCAACGAATCTAGTAGGCTCTAACTTATAATGTTTTCCATGACAGATAGGGCTGTTATGTGGTTTGACACAAAGGAACACCTTCTTGCCCACATCAAAACTACAGTCAGTGTTGTGTTGATCTGTGTACTTCTTCTGCATGTCTTGTGCCTCTTGTAGTCTCTGTCTGATCAAAACCACTTGCTGCTCCATGTCCTGTAGTAAGGATGGTCCAAGGGATACACTATCCTCTAACATGTCCCAGTTAAGAGGTATCTTGTAATATCTTCCATACAAAGCTTGAAAAGGTGCCATGCCTATAGAATTCTAAAAATAGTTATTGTAGGAAAACTACACCAAGTACAGGTACTCCTCCCATCTTGACTGATGAGCCATAACATACATCCTGAGCATGTCCTTTAAAATTTGATTCACCCGCTCAATTTTTCCATCTGTCTCGGGCTGATATGTTGTGCTGAAATTGATCCTTGTCCTGAGGGTGTGTTGCATGGTATTCCAAAAATGGGAAGTATATAAAGAATCGCGGTCACAAATGATCTTCTGCGGAATCCCGTGCAACCTGACAATCTCATCCAAATAACTCTGTGCCATTGCACTAGCTGTATAAGTGGTCTTCACCGGAGAAAAGTGTGTCACTTTTGTGAATTTATCCACCATGACCATGATGGCATCATGGTGATATCTCGACATGGGTAGCCCAACAATGAAGTTCATGGAAATTGTGTCCCACTTCCACTCTGGTATAACATGATGAAAGATAAGGCCAACTTTTTGGCACTCTAAACAGCGTGACACAAACTGAGCCAAGTCTCTACAAATTCCTCTCCAGTGATACAACTGTCTCAAGGTAGCGTTCATCTTATTCACCCCAGGATGGGCTGAATAGGGTGCACGATGTGCCTCTGCCAAGATGTCCTGCCTCAAGCCTCCATCTCTGGGAACATAAATCTGACTTTTGTGCCTGAGAAGTCCATCTGCCTCTAATGAGAAACCATCAAACTTCCCCTCAAGGGGTCTCTAGGACTTGATCTCTGCTTTGGCTGCAATGTAGAAGCTGTCAAGAGGAAGCTACTGTAGAATAATGCTCCGTAAATCTATGCCCATTGAAGTGGCTATAACCACATGTTTCTGTGTGTTGAGAGCATCTGCAACCACATTCTCTTTCCTCTTCACATGCTCTATCTCCATATCATACTCGTAAAGCAACTCCATCCAATGCCACTTACGAGTGTTGAGATTGGGTTGCATGAAGAGGTGGCGAAGACTCAAGTGATCTATCCTGAGTGTGAATCTCCAACCAAGAAGAAAGTGTCTCCATCAAACCAAGGTGTGAACCACTACCGTAATCTCAAAATCATGAGTCAGATAATTGAGCTCATAATCTTTGAGTTTGCGAGACTCAAAGGCCACCACTCTACCCTCCTACATCAATACACCTCCAAGTTCTACTAAAGAAGCATCCGTGCATATGAAAAAATCACCTTGTGGATCAAGAACTAAAAGAATGGGTGCTGTCGTGAGGCACTCCTTCAGTTTCCTGAAGGCCTGCTCACATCTATCTGATCAAACAAAATTCTTCCCTTTTTGCTGAAGGGAAGTATTAGGGTGCACAATTTGAGAGAAGTCCTAAAAAAACCTCATGTAATAACTTGTTAACCCTATGAATTTGCGCACCTTTATTATAGTAGTGTGTGTTGGTCAATCCATAATGACTTTAATCTTAGAAGGATCGACTGTGATACCTTCCATAGAAATGATATGATCCTAATAATGTACCTCCGTCTGAAAGAATGCACACTTCTCCAAGTTCTCGTAAAGCTGCTGCTCACGAAGACACTAAAGAACCTTGCGAAGGTGCCCCTCGTGCTCTTTGCATGTACGTGAGTAAATCAAAATGTCATCTAGGAAGATGAGCACAAAGTGATCTAAGAAATTCCTGAATACCCCATTCATCAAACTCATAAAAACTGTGGGGGCATTCATCAAACTAAAAGGCACCACTGTGAACTCATAGTGCCCATATCTCGTACGAAAAGCGGTCTTACAAAAATCCACCTCCGTAATCCTTAGCTAATGGTAGCTTGACTTAAGATCAATCTTAGAGAAAAATGAGGCTCCCTTCATCTGATCAAAGAAATCATCTATGCGCAGAAGGGGATAACGATTCTTGATCGTTACCTTGTTCAATTGGCGGTAATCAATACACAACTGCAAAGATTCATCCTTCTTCTTGACAAAAATCATTGATTCACCCCAAGGGGATACATTAGGATGGATTAGGCCTTTCTCTAAAATGCTCTCAAGCTACGACTTGAGCTCACAGAGCTCTGGTGTGGTCATCTGATAAGGTGCTCGTGAGATAGGCTTTGCTCCCGGAACTAGGTCTATATGAAAATCTATCTCACGTGGGGGCAGTAACCCTGGTATCTCCCTTGGAAAAAAATATACAAACTCACTCAAGAGGGGATGATCATCTAGTGACGGTCCACTAGTCCCATCCTCAGATCTATCACTAATTGTAACAACATACATCTGATAACCCCGTTGCACACACCACTTAAGTCGCATAGCGGAGATGGTGCGAATGGAGACAGGTCTCCTAACCCTTGAAATCACTGAATCAACTCCCATATCATCTGCACAAGATATAGTCTTATGGTAATAATCCATCCTGGCCCTATGTAAAGACAACCAGTCCATACCCAAGATGAGTCCATACGAGCCCAAAGGAAGGATACGAAGATCTGAGGTAGTGGTAAAAGGTCCCAAATCCGCTACACACTCCTTAACTAAGGAGTCTACAGAGATGTTTTCTCCAGAATCCATCTCAACGTCCTAACTAAGAGCTTGCCTAACTACCACTAGCCTACATCGCTCTACTAAAGATGGTGCAATAAAACAATCTAAAGAACTAGAATCAAACAAAATGGAGGTAGGAATACCACCAATGCTACCTATGGTCTCAATAACTGTACTTTGATGCTCAGCCTGGTAGTTCTCACCTGTTGCATAGATCTGATGCCTGCACCCTATGTCACCAATGCTAGGCTATGATATCTATGTCTTACCCTTATTAATAGGGTTCTTAGGGCAGTCTCTTAAAAAATGTCTAGCAACGCCACAACCAAAACAACCACCTGATCCTCTCCCATGTGTAGCAGGTCTGGATGGTACTATGGAGGTCTATGGTGTGGATCCTAATGATCCAGCTATGGTCTACCGAGGTCTCTACTAGAAATATCCTCCTGACTGAGCCCTCTGAGCACCCTGTTTCCTAATGGGACCCCTAGGAGGAGGCCCCATACTCCGACCCTTCTGTGCATCGAATCTCTTTATCCACTGCCTTGCACTTTATCCACTGCTTCTTCTTACTGTTACGTGCCTGCAGTCTGGCTGAACACTGTGGCAGGGCTCTACTGTGGAACCCCGACAAGAACACACCTCACAGCGCCCCAGGAAGAGGAGGTAATACACTACTTCACCAGCTTATGGCTTCATCTATAACCACCATATGTAACCCATGGCTAGGCGCTGGAAAACTTCCGGTCAGTATTAGAAATAGTGGTGCACGAAATCTCAGCCTCACTTGCAAAACTTGCCTCAAGATTTGGTCGAGCTTCTTCCATGTTAAATTCACCACCTGGACAGAAGTGACTTTCCAAAATGAAAGGCAAGACAACTCAACCAAAACTTTATCTCGTTCTTCTATTACAGCTGTAAGATTTTGCAACAGCAGATCACGACTATGGTCGCGTGTAACCAGAAACAGCAGGATCAACGCCCATGGCTCCCTGGGCTCGCCCTGCAGTAGCTGTTGCACTTACTATCTCCAGAGGCCACTGATTTTCTGAGATAAGTTTACCTCTCGACCCTGTAGCTGCTGCATACGGCCAAATACTTCCTCACGACACTCCCAAGAGACATTCAGTTCTACGCTCCACTGATACTGCCTGTGTAGCATGATTTTGAGAACCCACGCGGCCAGCAGGGAGGAAGGAAGGCATCCAGGAGGAGCCAGGAAGGAAAACACCTTGGCAGGAAGGATTTCAAAGGCCTCTCGGCCCACGTAACAGGAAGAACATGTCTCTCAACCACTCCACGCGCAGACCAAGAAAACACGCCCAACACCCACCTGTACGCATTGAAGGAGAATCCAAAAAGAGATTATGGTGAAGAAAATGACTCCACCTACTCCTCACGCAAGGACAGACGTGACAGTCTAAAAAAATTTACAGGTTGGGTGGTTTGAAGGAGGCATGTAGAAAAAAGAATCCGATGCCCAGCTGGGCATTACAGTTATTGTCAAAACTAGGAAAAAAGGTATGTTTCAAAGTATTCGAGTGCTTATTAGCCTTGTAATTACTTTACCCAACAACATTGTTTGTTTTACATAATCGAATAAAATGGATAATCATACAAGTATGATTAATAGTGGATATTCGATGACCTTAAGGTAAATTTCTTATTCCTTAAACTTCATGAAAGTCCATAATTAAACCATCGATAACCCATGATAAAAAGAACATACAGTGAGCACAAAATCATCAAACCCCAACTCACTCAGTTCGACAACATTAAGGTAAAATCTATTTTACCTTAATCAATTAGAAAGCTTATGAATACCTATAATCACTCTTATTAAATTAAGTCTATTAACTACGAAAAATGATATCGATTTGATATCATAAGGTGGGTTCCCAACAAAACATGTAACCGTTCATAAATTTTAAAGGTAATTTACTTACCTTAATCAATTCAAACTCATAATACCTACATTCCACCTTTATAAATCGAAACCCATAACTACAAAGGTTGACATCCATCGACACCTCAAGGGTAGGATATATCATAGGTTTGAATGAATTCCTAGTGATCATTCTTCGAAATGACAACTCAACAAATCTTCCAGAATTAAATTAATAACAAATACACATATAGGGTATTTAGTTTCCAACTCAAAACAACTCAATGACTTGACTAGAACGAAATAACCAAAATAACATAAAACCATAATGGGTTTTTGAGATAAGATAAATAAGGATCCAGATACTTTGTGTCGACCTCAGTAGGTCACGTAAACAAAATTTAGTTAAATCATTTAACAAAGGAAAGGACCAGGGAATACCATCCCTCCTTTATAAGGCCAAAAAGTGCATACCATTAAATGGTATAGAAAAGGAAGTATAATACCCAACAATGTAACGAAATCCATTTCAAACCAGAATTTTCCCCATAACATAGAAGCCCAAAGTTACTGGGTTTTATATATAACACGAGCCATGGAATACCCATAATAAATAATAAGTTACATTGCTTATCAGTATTCGATACAGTCACAGAAATAACAGTAACACAAGATTCTTGGTACGTCCCATTTTAATAAAATGTTCATCATAAAATTAATAATGGATAACCAGAAGAAGGGTTACAGTAAACCCAAGGAATAACAAAAATCAAATGCTCACAAAAAAATCATCATACCAGATTCGAACTAGAAGTTCGTTCCATTAAATAACATAGATACCCAATCTATAAAATGGATAATAAAAATAATAGTGAACATAGAAACCATAAGAGAGGTTTAGTTTATTTATCCATTAAATAGTAGAGCACAACTTTTCCAACCTTTCAAGAAACCCTCGAATGCATGTTCACACCGTTAAAACTTCACAGAACATGTAACTCCCTCTGAAAACTCCCACTTGAGACCCAAGAACAACCTAGGTTTAGTTAGAAGAATTATGGAATAAGTTTCTTTTTTTTTTAAAGTGTTCACAACAAAATTCCCAGAGTCTATTACAAAAATTATCAAATCACCTTACAAAAGACTAAAAGAGTGAAAGTTATCCCGAGCACATTTAGATTATCTTCTTATGGGGAGCGGGAAGAAATTTCTCCTGGGCGCAGAAAGAAACTTTTTCCTAGGTATGGAAGGTGGGCGTGGGAAGAATTTTATTTCCGGGCATGGAAAAGGGGTGTGGGAAGAAACTTTTTCTCCTGGGCGCGGAAGAGGGGTGCGGGAAGAAACTTTTTTCCTTTTTCAAACTTAGATTATTTTCAAAGCCAAATGAAGTAAAAACTTCCGGAGGCCATAACTTTTGATAGGAAACTCATTTTTTGGAAAATGAGGACTTTATGGAAATATCTTGACGGCCTCTTTGCACAACAACCTTAAAAATTTAATTTGCATGAAATTTTAAGGGTCAATTTTGATAAAAAAAAATCTTTACTAAACAGGTGAACTGGTATTTTTTAACTTACACAATTTTGTTCAAATCTGCTATTAATTCTTCTCAACATGCCAAAAATACATGGAGGATTTCACTTGGAAGAATTTAAGATGGATTGCAAGGGTTAAGCTGTTTGATTGATTATCATTTCAAAATTCCCAATTTTGACAGCAAATCGACTGAGATTTTGGCTATGCCCTATTTGCAAAGTTTTATAAAAATTCCTTAAGAGTTACAATCTATTTGGGATCAATTTATCCATACTATGTCCAATTTAATATAACATTTCATTTTCTAAGGTTGTAGGGTCGTTCTGTACATTTTTGATAAAAAAGTTTACAGAGTTTACAGTGAAACAAAATAGAATCTATACTTGAACACAAACAGATCTATTTCTATTTATCAAACATATATATATGCATTCATTTCCAACTCAAATCTAAAATGTTAAGTTTTTTTCAATTCAAGTTGTGTAAAAAGCCAGAATGCAGTTCTAATTTCCAAATCATACATTCCAAAGGAAAAGAGTAATATATTCTCTTCATACGCATTCCCTTTTCAATTTTCCAAACAAAGATTTCATACTCTATTTCAAACACAGATTCCCAATGAAAACAATATCATTTTTACTAAAAAAAACAATTCCATTGACTTGGATGATTCCTTTACAAGTTTCATTCCCATTTCATTTCAAAGGACAGAATACAAGTCTTTCTTTTCCTTCCACAGAACAAAATTAAAGAGTATTTCCTTCACATTCAAATGGGATTTCACTTCCAAAACATAGTAAATATTCAGCACAAAACATATTACATTTTCATCCACTTGAAGTGGGAAATGGTTTAACAATAAGAAATAAACTCAGCAAGGACTGTCAAAATTATCTTCTTTCTCAGCTACAAAATAGTCGTATGAATTTCCATCATTCTCCAATTTGATCAAAACAGAATAGGGGAAAAGACAATGCTCTCCACCCAACCAAGACATCCAATGAAAAGGAGAATCCATCCTTCTTCATTGGCCCCCGAGCCCCAACCACATTGCAATAAGAAATGTTTTTTTTCAACTCATGGCAACAACAGGCTTCCACAACACAAAGGCAATCTTTCACATGAAATTTTCATATTTAAAACACAGTTCCAAAACAAAACAACAGTTTTAGCAACCACAAGATAAAAAACACAACAATACTCAGGCTTCATCAAGCAAGCGAAAGGAGCAAGAAACTATGGGGGATGTTGCTTATGCCTCCCAAAGGGGAAATGGGTATCACCACCTAAGAACAACCAAATATATATCATTTCAAAATCCCTGACATGCCCTTATGCCTCCCCCAAGTACCCTTTATTCCTCACATTTCCTTATGCCTCCCCAACCTCTTATGGCACCCCATAACGAGTAAAGAAATGCAAGCTATTTCTTTGTAAGGTGGAACCCAAATCCCAACTCCCTCCACACTTATACCTTCCCAAAACACTTATGCCTCCCAAAAAATGCCCCATAGTCTTCTCCTACACCATCTTTAGGCCATCTACCCAACAACCAACAAATAAAACAACACATTCAAACATTCAACCATTTACATATGCATACAAATAAAAGGAGAGCATTTCCAAGAGCTAAGATCTTACCTCTCCATGATGGAGTTTGTTCCAAGTTCCAAAACAACAAGCCTTCCAATGCAAAAAAGTCCAAGAGATCAACAATCAACAAGTATGCAAAAATCTCCAAACTTCTCCAAAAGCAAGAGCTCTCCAAACAAAAATAAGCTGCCCTAAAATTGAAGCAAAAGTTCAAGCAACCAAAACAAGTATTCAAAAATAATCCCCCAATTCTTATAGAAGAGGGCTTAAAATAGAGGATGAGAAGTGGATCCATGTGGGATGCCACATCACACATCCTCAACTCCAACTCAAGGAAGTCAACTTCAATATCCAAGGCACAATAAATAAGTCAGATGAATAAATGACAATTTTACTTACACACTCAAATCCTCAACTCCTCCCACACCTTCCATAAGGACTGAAATAATAACAGTTTTACTTATACATGTAAGAAAGTGCAATTAAAACATACAACTTAAAACATACTTGACTTACAAAAATGCATAATGAAAGGTCTAAATTTAACTCTCCAACCATAGGTAAGGTTGGTATATAAATTTAAGAGGTATGGGACAAGTTTAACTTGTCCCACAAGCCTCCAAAATCAGCCTCCAAGGACAAATTCGAATTTCCAAAGGAGGTGGAGTGTTTCATAATCCTAAATTATCTTACACATCTCTTACACATCCACTTACACATTACTTACAACATTTAATACAAGGCCAACAACTCTAATAATTACTTTCTTATGACCCAATTTGATTAATTAATTTTAACAATATGATTACTCACATTATTTACCACCATTTAATTAAATAATGAAAGGGGTAAACACATCACTTAATAAACACATACAAACAGTTAAACAAAGGAACCAAATAAAAGAAAATACATAAGGTCCCTTGGTCACATTTAAAGGTGATCCCCCCATGGGAATCCCTAACACAATCAACACACACACAAACAATACAAGTTTCCATGGTGACCTTGTTGAATTCATCTAGAATTCCAATGTGGTTGGTCTCCAATCCCCCGATGTTTGTTGTGATATTTTTAACCTGCAAAACACAAATACCTCCTTCGGCCTCGTGGCCATATCAGAACATCCAAAATGAATATAAATATAATTTCAAAATCATCATATATATATATGAATCACAACAACATCAAACAATCAACAATATCACTTACAATTTCATCAACAACTATATCATCATCAATTTTAAATTCAATTTTCTAGGTCTACTCAATATATCAAAATATCACATGTCCTAACAACATCAATATATATATATAACCATGTCCAACAACATGTCAACATCTATATAAAATGTCTCTAACAATCATCATGCATCATATATGAATTAGAGTCAACAATAATCCATGATCTAACATCTAACACCATACTAAATCAAAACTATAATAATGTCCATAATATAGTCAGCAGTATCATGATCAATATCAAAAGGTGTCGAAGGGAAGAGGGCACTACATGTGTGCTCGAAAATAAAATCAACCAAAGATCGGGCAATGAGGTATCTGAAAAATTGGCATGGTCCCTGTATATAAGGATGTTTAGGGTAGAGTTTGCAACCCATAATTCAAGGTGCAATATCTTTTAGGACTAAGAAAAAGTAAACAATTACCTAGGTTTTAAAACACAATATTTTATACTTTGAATTATTCAATTCTGTTAAAGTTATCTAAGGACTCTCAAATTTTCATAAATGGGAAATAATTGAAAATACACTATTTGTTCATTATCTTAAGAAATCACTAGTCTTTTTTTCATCTGCAATATTTTGTAATACAAGGATATTTCTACCATTAGTCCCACAAACCTCTAATGTAATAGTTTGGCAGGGAAAAATGAGTAATTCAGTGTCCTATTACTTAAAAAATTTGATTTTTCTCTAAATATTTGGGAAAATGCTATTTTTAAAGCATTAGATTTGTTTAGAGCCACTACATGCAACAACATAAATAAATCTATGCCACGTGGAGAAATAATATACAACATGAAGAGCTCTATTTTACATTTTAAGTGGTTTCATCAAATGCATCTTATAGATGGATCAACATTCCCATACAATGTTTGTGACTACTTTTTTCTCTAAGTAATCTTGGACAGTTTGCAAACATCATATTCAAGGATCTTGGAAAAATTAAATAACTAATGTTGTTATTCAAGATATTGAGATATGTGGATGAAAGAGTATGAATAAAAATATTTATGTTTGAACCTCTAAATGATTAGGCACATAACAACCCATAGATTTACTCATTAGGAATAGTTCTAAAATAAATTTAAGAATCTAAAATTTTAACAAGTTTGGTAGAAAAATTATGTATCACCATGAAATTAACAGATGAACTTTAAAGGATTGAATTATATTTTGATGAGTGTTCATGTCTATCTGATATCTCCAAGCAAACTGAAACTATCTAGTTCTTTAGTAGAAAACTATTAAATTTCAAATTTCAATCAACCTTGGTAGAGTTCCCATTTTCTAAATGAAATACAAGGGCAAGGGAAGATGATGCAAATAGAGGCTATAAAGATTATTAAAACTCATAGTTTGTTTAAAAAATCCAATTGACAAGTTTGGCATAAGCAATTTTGCTAATCTCGTGTAGAATGGCAACAACTATAATTTAAAATATTCCCCAGTCATATTTGTAAGGTACACTCTGAGAAATTTTCAAATGTTTTGACAGGTCATTGTGTATCAATAAGAAATCCATTATGTTAATAAGTGACATTAAACCAAAATGTATGATATTGAAAACTTACCCAATCAAAATGTTTAAAGGAACATTGAATAGGCATTGGCAAAGTTGACTAAAATATTAACCAATTGAAATCTTGCAATTTTCTCTTCGAGGGAATAAAAGCCCCCAAATCAATGGTTCTAATAGAGTAATAATTCTAAAACTAGAATGACGAACAGAATTCTAAAATATAACAGTCCATTATACAAGTTCTATGACACTCATAAATGATAACTAATAAATACCATTTAAAGTGTTAATAAAAGTTTAGTAACAATCTTCTGTTGTTTAACACAATATAATCCCATTGAGAAAAACAAGTAATAGCATATTGTTATTATGCATTGAGATTGAATATAAAATTTTGAACATCATAAACATAGTTCATAAGGAATAGATACCTCATTTTTGTTTTTAAGATACAATATGGAAAATAGATTATTAATAAAGTTAAATTAATTGTGAACTCATAACAATCACATGCTTCTATTTAGAACAAGGATTTAAGATACATCATTCCTGAAATTTCAAAAGGTAAAAGTAATATAGGAATAGAAATCCAAATTCTCATAATGATAACAAACTATACCATATTCATAGATGTTCATTTCCTCGTTGTCATCTAGGAATTTTTTTGTAAGGGGAAGCACTTATCCATGCAAAAATGACACTAATTTTGTTTACCAAGGTTAAAATTGAAGGTTTCAGAAACTCAATCAGGGAACAATGCACCATCAGGACCAAAACATTAATTAATAGTTATTACAAACAAACAAGGATTCCAATAAAATTCTATAGCCAGCTTTCCTGGAAAGTTCAACTAATTCAAGTTATGATTAATGAGTACAAAGTTTTACTATTTTATTGCTCTTAGAGATCCTTTAAGTGCTTGCTATATCATCCCACAGTCACATACATGCCAAAGGTTTAACTCGGAATACCTTACAAAGTCTTCCTTTTAGAATCTCCAGCTCAGCTGAGTCTCATAAAATATTTACTAGATAGGCTCCCATTAAAACATTTATTAAAGAAATTTCTTCTAAGGGGGCAATTATCCACCCATGACTGCAAAATTCACATCTATGGCCATTAGATGAAATTAGAAGTTCTCAAAAAAATCCCCTAGACTCTATGTTGCATAAGGATTATAACCTATCACTTTCCCCATATCATTCCTGATATTTAAAGTGGCTTATTTGGTTCATTTTCTGTTTGAACTAAAACAGTACCATTTTTTGATCAAATTGATGGATAACCACCACAATTCATGGGATAAATAAAAACTAGAAACCATGGAGGTATGTCAATTGAACCAAATTTAGGCATTTAGGTTTTAACTTACTTTATTCTTTTAATTTTGTAATTATATTTATCATTTGGGAAGTTTTTGTCCTATACAGTTTAAATTCTAAGATCAATATTGATATTGGGTTGAAATTTGGGGCAAGTATTCTCACCCTATTGAGAGGAGCATTATATGATGCCAACAAAGACATTCACGTTTCAATAAAGGTAGTTATTCCAGTGAAAAACTTGAGAGCATTTTGATTCCTAGTAGTAATGAGTATAACAAATTTGAAACCATCTTAGAAGAGTTGATTTAGTTAAACTAGGACTAATCCATGCGTATTTTCTTTTATTGAAACAGAAATTACTCATAATGCAAGCAGGATTTACCTTTCGCTTCTGCAACCAAATTCCATAAGTTCTTATTTATTATTCCTTCCTAATTATGTATTCATCAAAAAGGACAAGTATGTTTTGACATATGAAATGTCATAATATTTAGGATGATTAGATTCTAGGACAAATACTGAATTTAGACAATTAAATAATTCTTATTAGTAGGAGACACTAGGTACCATCAAACTCCAATATTACTTAAAAATACAAGGTACCAAATAATGGATTTTCACAAAAACTTCCTTTGTCATAAGGAAGAAAATTATAAGTTGTCTTTGGTCACTAACATTGAGAAGGGAGATTTAAGGTCTTATTTATCAAACATATTTTAGCAAGGATTCTAATCCATTTGCAACGTTTTGACTCATTAAAATATCCATTAATTTAACACTACAACTAGGCAGATCTATTGTTTATCAAATTCAACAAAACATTTTTTCCATGAAAGGAGAGGAAAATTGAGTATAAATCAAACACAAACATCTTTTTTCCAACACTCCCACACACACTCTTGGCACCTTGAATAATGCCATTATTCAAAAGTTCGTTTATTCTCAAATTTGCATTAATTCCTATCCCCTTATAGTTGTTAATTTCATATCCTCAATGTGAACATGTTACATGATCCGAAGAATCCACAATTCAAACACAAAAATTCATCCAACTTTATATAAAGAATGAAACTAATATGGTTAAAACTTTCAATGGATAAACATCCTTACAACAGACTTAACAACATTTGGTTTACAGATTATTAACAAGAAATTTCTGTGACTCATTGGCAACACTTCTTATTTCCATAAGATATGAATCTATTTTCCTTTACAGGATCCTACAAAATGTCCTTAATTACAAAGAAATGAATACATATTGAAGAACATTTCTGATCCACACAACATTACTTTTGGGTAAAATGAACTACTAACAAAAAATACACATATCAAGTAGACTAAGACAACATGGAATTCCAAAAAGATTCAACAAGGTATATTTCATGGAATTTAACTGTACACTAAAGAGCTTAGCTAGGCAATGCTCTCTCAATGCAAGAACATCCAAAACTATCACAAAACATAGTACTAGTCACATACATAGTATATATCAATAACTCAACTCAAAGCAACACTCAACAACTCCACATGACCTTAATTTTACATATGATATCACATTCATTTATGCCTACAAACATCACAACAATAACTCTATAGATATCCCATATAATCACAAAACAAATCACATACGGCTTCTCAACAAAAAACAAACATATGCCTCTTGAAGCATGGGAAGAAAACATCTTCCACATACCTCCCACTTGCTGGGATATCACAAAACTCAACATATCCTCCAAAGCGTCAACAGAATTTCCCAACTATCATCTTATGCCTCCCTCAAATCTCTTATGCCTTCCTAAGACTTTATGCCTCCCTAAATTTATCCCTCCCCCAATGAGGTCAGTCACCCTATGTTCCTTGGCACATAAGAGTGCATCACCTCCTAACCCAAGTGACATAATAACTCATGGTTCAACAATCCTCTAGTTATTTATAACTCCTTGGGGCGTACCCTTCATACAATGAAGTGGGTCCATAGGTCCAATCATTCCATGGTGCATCCCATGACCCTATTCCACACATTACGAAATTAGAACCAACATAACAATCCGTTTCAAATGCCAAATGGAAAAGTACAAGCCTTGGGCTAGGCTATAAAAATTTAATTTAAAAGAAGAAAATTTAAATACTCAAGAAAAAAAAATGGCCAAATAGCCATAGTTAGTGCATAAATCCGCATGTTAGTACCAATCCAAAAAGGGCCTAAAATGCCTAAAATACAGAAAAACATTGGCACCAATCAAGAAAAATGCTGGTCCTTGTAAAAATCAAATAAAAAGTTCAATTTACAAATAAAATAAACTTATATAAGAATAACACATTACGAATAACTATGTGGCCTTATATGGCCTCCAAGGGGGTACTCAATAGAGTTGCTAGCACTCGAAACATCGAGCCTCAACTCGTAAAATAACATATCAATATTAAAAAATTTATCATCTCTATCTGAATCATCGTGCCATCACTTAGACAAGGCTAAACATAGTCATAGATTCACTTAGGTTGAATCCATATACAACCATAAGGAGAGAGAGGAAAAGGAGCACAAGTTATCTATCTAAATTGATCCTAAGGTCGGATCGAGTTACTAGCCCATGGTACACCATTCCCTAACTCTAAACATACACTTTTACTTATTCCCACAAGTTCGGTTAGCGTAATATTTACAACATAACATGTAAGTACATCACTAAGTCACAATGGTTGTTACACACATTAACCATAGTTGTCTTATGCACAAGTACCGATACATGGTGATCACATAGATTACATTCACGGTTTATAACACATCACATTAACACATACTGCACCCAAAGTGTAACACTACAATAGGGATCATACTCTCACCCTATTTCCCTAAATCACAACATGAACCATCCCATATTTGCAATAATATACTTATGACGAGCACGATCGTTAATATACATAAATAACAATACAATCTACATGGTGCTATACAAATTTATTCACAACATGAGGTTTCAATGACATCACTGATACATTCAAGTTCACTTACATCAACCTTGTCATACTTCACATCAACACAACTATACATCACAAATGCCACAAGGATCCAACACTCTGTCATCAAAAATAAAATTCCTTTCAGAAACACAATAAAATGGTACATCACACTAATTCTTCAGTGAATTCATGAAAAGGAGAGAGAATACTCCACTAACATGTAACATCATATAAATAACTAAAGTATATCGCATATGAGTGAAATACGACGGTCATTGCATTCATAAAATCACAATTACGAAATAATCGATCAGGGAAGTGGGCACAATTATAACCATATTGACTCTACACTCAAGAAAGTATAAGATGCAAACTTCTAAAAGTTCAATAAGGTTTAGAGAATAATTCAAATTATCACCATATGTAAACATCCAAACATATCCGGCCCATAGGTTCGAGAGCATGACCTACGCTCTAATACCAAGTGTAACGACCTAAAAAATCCACACACACGAACTAATACAGTAAAATACAAGGATAACTTTATTGTTTTTTTTTGAGTGTTGTTTAAGACACATAACATGACTCCAACATGTAAGCCATGTCACCAAGGATCCAAAATAGTTAACATCTGTGAACATCATGATAAAAGGATGGCCATAAAGTTGTAGCACGGAAATTATTCTGTGATATTTCTATCAAGGACAATAAATTTTTAATTTTCTTTTGATAGAACAACATAGAAGTCCAATAATACAGAACACCTTAGGGGTATTGTAATGCCCTGTTGGGCATTGGGTTCTTAATTTTAAGTGTCCTGGTTGACGCAGCCTTGGGTCCTCCCAATTTACCCAGTTTTGCGTGTCATGTGTAATTCCATAATTTTACACTCCCTCATGTCTATGCCTACGGACTGAGTTGAGCATGTACGAGTCATTAATGTCAAAAATTTCTCCATAGATATATTTTGATGGATGCCCATAGGCTGTTCCAAAATGCCCAGCTGGGCATCGGATCGGGTTTCCCGCCTGCCTCCTTGCCACCGTTCTTTCTCTTCCAACTACCCACCTGCCGTCTGCGATGACCAATGTCTGTCCTTGGCGCCTTTGGAACGGGAGTGGGTGGGAGCTCCCATTGAAAATCGAAATAAATCTCTTCTGGGCCTGACGTTAGCAATGGCGGTGGGTGTGGGTCTCTTAAATCATGCTGTACATTCCCTGCTTCGCATGTTGATCTCCCTTGAACTGCCGTAATTCTCCTCGGAAAGTGCCATGAGGAAATTTTTTGGCAAATATGCAGCACCTACAGTGGTAGAGAAGTAAACCTATCTCAGAAAATCTAGTGGACCCAAAGAGAGCTGGTGAAGGACAGCTGCTACAGGGTGAGCCAAAGGAACCGTTGGTGTTGATCCTGATGTTCTGGTTGCACGCGACCAAAGTGGAGATCAGTTGTTGCAAAATCTTGCAGACTGTCCCTTCTCCTATACAAGCGAATCCAATCTCTCCTTCCTCGCGTGCCTTTTTCCTTCTGCTCTGCCCGTGGGTGAGGGCCTGTTAACACAAAATATGGACGTGGCTTTCTGTTGTCTCCTGATGCATTTTTGGGGGGGAAAAGGAGCGTGAGAAAGTGGTCTGGGTTGTCTTCTTTTGGATGCATCGTATGAACATTAGCTGTGATGTTTGGAAGGATTACTTATCCTTGAACTTGTATTATGGCCTGAAAAATTCGTTTTCTTCTCTTACTTCCGAGACGGGATGTGGGTGTTATTTGTTGGTTTGTTTCCTTCTTGAGTGGTCGAAGATGATTAAATTTAACCGGTTCATATGTTCAGAGCCTGTAGGGTTATACACCTGGACTATTTTCCTTTTTCTTTTGGTCATTTTATTATCGGAATACTTGGGTATCTGTAGTAGGAAAATATATAATGTTCCTTTGTTTTTCGTCCCTGTTTGCGTTGTTGGATATGTCGTTCTGCTTGTGCGCTCCAAGTTTTTTGTTAGTAAAAATGTTAATGGAGGAATTTTTTTTCATGGCAAATGAATCCACGCTCACATGACTCAGACGGGTATTATAAAAGACAGGCTTGTGGAAAATACGTTGATAAACATGTATGTCAAGTGCGGAAGCCTGGTAGATGCTCGGAAAGTGTTTGACAAAATGTCTGAACGAGATGTCTGCTCATGGACTCTGATGATTACAGGGTTTACACAGAATGGATATGTCAATGAAGCTTTGCAGCTGTTTAAGAAAATGCCTCAATCAAATGTTGTGTCTTGGAATGCGATGATAACAGGTTTCGTACAAAAGGGGTTTGTTGATAAAGCCCTCAAGCTTTTTCAGGAAACGCCTCAAAGAGAGGTGGTTTCATGGAATGCCATGCTTGCGGAATTTGTTCAGAATGGGTTTGTTGATGAAGCTCGTAAACTCTTCTAGGAAATACCTTGACCAAACTTGGTTTCATGAAATGCAATGATTGCAGGATTCACACAGAATGGGCACTTTGAGGAGGCACTGATGTTTTTTTCAAGAAATGGAATTGGCAGGAGTGAGGCCAAACTCAAAAACCTTTGCCTGTGTCTATGCAATTTACCGGAATGGTTATTGTTTCTTTTGCGTGGTATTTGGGACACCGTGTGGGTGAGAAGCGTGAGTTTGGTGGAGAAATAATTTTGGGACTGCTAGGAGAAGGGGTCTGCATGGGCATGGCCATGAGATATAGCGTTTAAAATAGGCATGATAAGCTCTAACCCTCTCTCTTAATGATTTATTTCTTTTAGCATTTAGATAAATCAATATCTGCAACTTTGTTCGAATGCTGTAGATGTGGGTTTCTTTTGGAATGTGGATGTGTTTTTGTTTTACTAAATAGATAGCGTTTGGACTCTGGATATCATATAACATGTATTTACACATATTGAATCCTTCTTGAAAGAGATGCTAAAAAAAGAGATGAGTTTTCCAAATGACTTTTAATCATAATTGCATGAACTGATCTCTCCTCCTTTACAATCTATCTTATTTACTATTTGAGTAGAAGAAATCTCAACATCAATTCTTGCCTGCTGATCTTATAATGTTGGGTTATCTTTTGCCTTGATTCTCCCTTTGAATGATGGTTTCTGTAGGAAATATTACGGAGCGTGAATGAGGTTTATAATTTTTCTTGTATTGTTTATATTATTTAGAACATGGCTTGAAAAAAGGAATTTCCGATATGACTGTATTTGGGTTTTACTACGGATTTATAAGAATATAAACTCCCATTGGGATTGGGGGGGATTCTATTTGGGAAGAGTCATACTAGTTTAATTAGTAGTTCTAGATAGCTCCATCTAAGTCATTCGATTATCATTTACCTTGGGGATTATGGGAAACCCCTCACCAGACCCTCTGCTATTATTAGTGCTATGAGCTTATTATTAGATTGGAACCCTCCTGAAGCATGTGTTAATGGGTTTTCTATGACCTTTACGTACATGTTATGCACGCAAGTCATAATCCTGTGAGGATAATACTTTGGATTAATTTTTTAGGCACTACTTGGACCTTTGGATCGGTTAAAGTAATATTGGATGCATCGAGGTTCTTCAAGTTTGATTGATTTGTGATGCCCTCATGCATATGAAATCAGGCAACGCTTGAAAAATAAAATTTTAAATTTATCTTATACTTTGACCTTGAAGCTTTTCGAAAGACGTTTGGTAGAAAAACAAATGAATAGGGAAGTTAAGATAACTACCCTAAAATGGATTCATGCACAACCTTAAGTAAAGGTAACAGCTACCATAATGGGACTGTGCATACCATGTATGCCAGTAAGGATATAAGTCCACCTGAAATTATTTAACTTCATTTTTTTATATAACAATAATTAATACCCATAAATTGGTGTATGCAAGTGGAGGTTGAATTATATAACAGGATTTATTATGTTATCAGGTAACCAGTAAGGATAAATATGTTATTTCAATACTTGGTTAACGAGTGGAATATTTTCTGGTATTTACGATGATTATTATGTTAGCTAAAATTTGATATTTGCATCTCAACTGGGAGTTGAGATAATGTTGGTACTTGTATTTATAGTGGCCTGGACTGTGCTTACTTTTCTTAGTTAGTCAAATGTATCTTTGACATATTAGCAAAACATGACAATTTTGTTGATCGTAGCTCATTCCAATGAGTTGGACCCTTGTACTAAAGAAATATATAGAGACATGGAATAAGCAACCAAAAGGATACCTAAATATTATACGAACTTGTGGATTGGTGGAATCTTTGTTAACATAAGTATATCCTTAAAATTGTGAAATAAATATCCAAATTATACTTCATATCACTGAGTTTCTATGAAGGTTTGATACTTGGGTAATATCGATGAATAATATAAAATTGGTACTTGTATTTATTATATAAGCTTAATGTCGTTGGTGCTTTTATTTAATTGAAATATAATATTGTTGGGTACTTAAATATGCGAAGTAGGTCGAGGGTATTAGGTGAGCGTCATTATTATTACTGTAATTTGAGTATGATTGATTGCATGGTTAAGATTGTATATCTAGTCACTTGGAATTGTGTCTTAGGTAAGCAGATCTTAAGGAAGTGAACATTAATGAGTAGGAAATGTATTATCATGAGATGTGCGGTTAAGTTTTAAATGTATGTTAGAAATTTATTTGATAAGGAGTATTGCAAACTTTCATTTATTTAAATACTAGATGGCATAAATTATTAGGTGAGGTTTATATCTTATCATGCTCAGTTCTAGCGAACTGACTTTAGTAAATATTTGTGCAGATGGATTATGCGAGTAGATTAAAGAAAAGAGTGTAGAAGTTTCATCAGTTCAAAATTATGAAGTTCTTGTAGAAAGTTCAATGCGTTGTAAATTTTGTAACTTTGCTTGCAAGGAGTTTAGAACATCTCTTGCCATTGTATGTTTGGAAAAACTACGTGGTGAAGTGTTCTTTCCCTTTTTTGTTATTAGACTAGTTACTTACCTTGGTGAGATATGATATTCAATCATTACATTGGCATAAGTGTTGTAAAACCTTGTTTTTGAGAATAAAGTGTTAAGTCAAAACTCTCTGACACCTTATAATGATGTGATATAAGTAAAATTAAATGGAATGGTTAACCCTTATAGAAGTTAACCAAAATATGTGTATTCAGGTAAATTAATATAGAGATGACTTACTTGAGAACAAGAGATTCTTGAAGTACTCAAAGGTGAAACTATCCTTGTAAAGTAAATTATTAAAAATTGATATCCCTAGCTAAACTAGTGAACACTACTCTTTTTGGTGAATGCCTAAAACAAGCTAAAGGAAAACAATAGTTAGTTTCTAATAAGATTTAACAAGTAAGAGAAGGAAATTTAGAAACCACACAAATTATCTTTCAGCCTATTTGAAAGTAAGTAGTTTCCTTTGGATAAACTCTTTCAGTTAAGCCTAAGTAAAAATGTTAATAATTACGTATAAAACCCCAAGCTCCAATTAAACCTTAGTAATAACTAATGATGTCTTAAAGAGGAATTTAACTCGACCTAATCTCCTTATCTCTTTCCCAGGGTACTTTGTAAGTTCCTCTTGATTTTGTTGAACACGAATTCTTGTTGTAGCAAGGTAATGAACAAGTTCTAGTAGCGTAAGAATGGACAGATAGCCTTGTGGAATTTAATTATTCCCTTTATTAAATTAATGGAAATAAACAATTCTATTGTCGTAAAGTGAAGATTTTAAGTGAACTTCTCTACAGTGTATAAGAAATTAGCTCAGTTGGTAAGATGAATTTGTGCGAATCATTTATTGAATCCTTCTGAAAACTTAAGTCATGAGCTAAAGGGTGTCTTGTCAAAATAAATAACCTCCAATCATTTCTTACTGTGGTTTGCCCTAGCTGTAAGTGTGTCATGTGGTTGGACTTCCATGTTGTCTTGTCAAAAGAAGAGTAAATTGTCCTTGATAGGTGTGATCGTTTCCGTGCTGCCTTTATGGCCATCCTTCTCTTAAATTGTTCATAGTGTTAGTTGCATCCTTGGTGACGACATGTTGCATCATGTTATGTGTCAAGTAAGTCAAGAAAAAAGTTATCCTGTATTTCTTTGTGTTGTATGTGTTGGTATCTTGTCGGATGTTACACAGTTAGGGCCAACCACAATGAGATATTCTTGAGGGTTATTTATTTTAAAAGGACATCTTGCAATTCTTAGCTTACGTTTTCAAGGAGGCTCAAGATATGATTCATATAATTCAACTTGCCAAGCCAAGTTTATTCCTTTGACACTGAGTAATTATCTTTAAATCTTCTCTATTATGACATTTATTTGCTTAATTCGTTTATCAAGAAAAAGGAGTATTTAAATTCCACAAGGCCATCTGCTCACCACTAACGCTACTAAGATTCGTTCTTGCCCACAAGACAACATGGTTTTAAGTTCAACACACTTAAGAGAAGAGATACAAGGTGCCTTGAAAAAGGGTTAGAGGGAGAAGGTCGAGATGAAACATCTTTAGGACCTCATTAGTTATTGCCAGTATTTAATTGAAGCTAGGGCTCTTAACCAGAATTATCAACAACTTTACTTAGGCTTCGCTAAAAGTATTAACAAGGAGTAAAAATTTACTTTCCAAATGGCGGTGAGAAAGATGGTGAGGTCTCCAATTTGTTTTCTCTGGCTTATTAAATCTTATTATCTTCAAACAACTAACAGTTCATTTCACCTTAGGGTCATTTTACAAATTTTACCATAAAAGGCATAATGTTCACTAGAGGAGCTAGGGTTATCATGTTATAAAAATTACTTGCAATGATAGTCTTAACCTTGTTTACTTAAAGAATTTCTTGCTCTCAAGTTGGTGACCCCTACGTTACTTTATTTGAATACAACTTTAAATTTAACTTCCAGAAGTATTAAACAATCCCATGTTAGTTTACTTATGACACTTTATTACTAAGTCATATCAAGGTTTAACTCAAAATTTATTCTCAAGGCAAGGTTGTAGCAACACTCATTTACAAGAACAAAACAAGATTACATCAATTCTTAAAATACTGATACTCCAACAAAGTCACTCAACAACAATAACCAAATTTTCTTATAATTTCAATGATGGTCAAACAATACAAGGTTTCCAAAGTTCAGATGACAAAGTCCACAATACTTTATACTAAGACATTAATCCTCTTTTAAACTTTCCACTGGACGTTAACAATAGTTGAACAACATAAAAAGGTTTTGAGCAAAGGAACTTCTCAACTGAGGTTGATGACAAAAGTCTACAAATCTATCCCTCATCTACACGCAAAATCCATCTGCAGCAAATTTTCTACAAGAGTCAGTTCACGAGAACTGAGCAAGATAAGGCTACACAAAACCACCATAACTATTATCTAACAATATCATGAAAAGAAGCACTTTATTACAAGAATTTGGGTCAAACCTCTAAACACTATCAACACATCAAGTTATAATAAAGTCTTCCAACATGCCAATCAAAGAAGGAGAAGACCTTGTACTTCAGTTAGGAGTAAAAGCAACGAAAGTATACAATCGTATGAGAATGGCCCTTGGCCCTATAAGGAGAAAACAAACAATCTAGCAAAAACAGAATTCCCATCAAGTAAGTAATTAAACAATAATTACAAGATTGAGATTTGATATATATACCAACCATCTAGAAATTTATCAAAGGTACCAAACGCATAGGCTAAAATAATATATTTCTAAAAGAACAAGAGTTGATCGGCCCAAGAAAGGGGAAACACGGGTTTCAAAATTAACACAAAAAGTCATGTATAATTGAGTTTCAAACCGGAAATCAAATAAAGTATACACACAACATAAGTTTCGAAGCGAAGGCAAAGTATATTAGTTTTGACCATTAACTACAAGATTTTCCAATCATCCAAGAAGGGTCAAAGTCTTACATGCTAGTATCAAACACGCGAGAGAAGAAGGGAGTTCCGTCAAACAAGAGTATACAATAATGTCATTAACAATTTTATAACACTAAAGATTTGCAAACCTCCACTACAATACTAATGTTTGGTTAATTTAAAATAAATTATCCATATCCCAAAACAACCATATTTTAAGGCAACCCTTGGTAACACAGTCAACCGTCGCACAAAGATACAAACATAACTTCTAAGTGACATTATCAAAACAAAACCTTCCGCTATGAATCCATAAGACTATCAAATGAAAGCTGAGTTTTTCCCAAAGGTTAATCACATTTAAGGAAATTTCCATCACAAACTATTACGGTAATTACGTGCATAAAAACCGACCAATATTAATTAATAGCGTTAACATTACAAGGGAGAAAATAATGCAAGTTAGGAAAAATAGAAGAGCGCCATCAGCAATAATTCTGAGAGGGGGATTAGACCAAACTATTCTAGTGTCAACGAGGTACTGGATTCGCACAATGAAACCTCCAGCTTAGTTGATCCGAAAAGCTAGTTATGGTTCAAGTTGATAGGGATGGTCAAGGTACTTCTTGAGGATGGCCTTAAAAGCCTAGAAACAAGATGAAAGATAGTATAAGAGTCTAAACACGTGAGACGGAAAAACACATTGCACACAAACCTTTTCATTCTACCAGTTTTAATACCAAAACTCTAAGCTGGCTAGCCCACGCATTGCTCACACAATCCTACAACCTTTCTTTCTCGATGCCAAAAGGTTATCAAAGGGACTTGCGAAGGGGCTAACAAAAAACGTCAAAGACAAACTTGGGTGCTAGGGAGGGGCTTCATAGTTATCGTAAACTTACTTCCATGATATCGAAAATACTAGCTTGATCAACATAATAACTTGCAACTCAATCGCAGAGAAGAATTAATACATAAAAAAATAGACGAAGTCTATCACTCGAGCAAGAGAAACATAACATTCAGAGGAGAGGGCACACGCATCCTTTTGACCAACATACTGTCAACGATAAAAGCTAAAACAAGAAGAAACAAGCAGAAAGGGGAAATCTCCCATCATGACATCCAACTGACAAATCAATGCAAGGAAAAAGTGGTTCGATTTCACAATAATTTTAAATAAAATAACAGTAGAAAAGTGTAGAAATATCTTGCCTTTTTCTCCAGATTCAACAGGTCGTACAGACTCCGCCGGGTCAGCATAAGAACCATAGGTCAGGTTGAAATCTCCCTGCATCTATTCTAAGCATTGCTTCACTTGAAAGCTCGGTGACCATTTCCTTGAAGAGGATTTCAAGTTCAAACACTGAGCATAGTTTAATGAAAGTCTCCAAGTCAATTTTGTAGCATAAATACGAAACTTTGGAAATTACGGAATGCACCTTTTTACAACGTGTCAACGGAAAATGAAGCAGCTTGGTACTAAAGTCATTAACCTCCAGGCATCTCATTACATAGGTCATTCCCAGATAGATAACAATCAAATCACAAAGGTGTAGAATTCCAATAGATCAATAGAAAATTACAAAACTTGTGTAGCAGCTGAATACACTTCAGTACTAATGCTAACCATCATCTAAGAGAAATAGATGTCAGAAACTTATAACATATGAACCGCTTCAGATTGCAAATTCATGCTCGAGTGCACTTGAAATGTATCAATAAGTTCATTAAATGCTATCAATCAATTAAGATGCCTGTTTATCTCAATCCGATGGCTCCATGAGATATTAACAAAATTGGAAAGATTACTTACAACCACCATTACGGAAAGTGCAAGACTGGTAATGATAAATTGCAAGCTCCCCATCTATCTGCAACACTGCCAACTGGTTATAAGCATTGCCAGGAGCCTGCATATTCCAGAGCGCTGTAGCTTGCATGGAATACATTAGCAGTAATAGTCCAAACAGATTACTTGCATTTTGCACTGCAAATAGGAACCAGTATCCACCAGATCCATCCCAACTATAGAGCAGCCTGACATGAAACAACAATGATCGAACGCTTGGTGTTTCAAAAATCAACATAAGCTTGGGCCGTAAATGAGGGAGGAAGACCATAATGATTACATCGCTCCTGGCTCTGAAAGGAATCTACCGTTTATATCCCAGATGAGAGTCATATAATCACGACATATATATATAAACCTTTTCCTTCATTAGATATGGAGACGACATCAAACTCTCGGTGCAAAATGATTTGAGCCAGTTGTAGCTCCTGTAAGGTGTACATAATTCCAACAGAAACTTTATGCATGCCAACTTAGCGCACCGTACGCTGAAGAGCTCTATAATAGCAAAGCAAATCATGCTTCATGAATAGACTGAAATGAAATAGATCACCTCTATGAGATCCTCTTCCATGGGTTACATCGTAAAACAAGGAGAAAGGTTTCAATAGAGAATCTTTGCCATAAAATTTCAGGTCTCCTGGTAACACTCTTACTGTCACTTAATCGATTTTGATAAAAAATTACCTTGAAGGTAATCGTGAACTGAGGATGCATTCACTGAACAGAAAGCAACATAGTTGGAAATCCTGCTTATTGGAGGCGTCAAAAAGGCTTCTACCTTACTGTAAGTTGCCTGCTGCCTGGCTTGTAGCTTCTTCTAACCACCATATCAACCCATTACTATGCCCAAACTCCATTTTTTTTCCAGAGTGCCTAACCTCCATTTTCCTAGCACATTTTGGAACCAGGGAAGGAGCAGCAGCAAGGAAGGGGAAATGCATCCATTAAGCAAGGGATTTAGAACCCACCATGTATCTTCAGCAGTTTTCCACACCCCTCCTCAACACGGAACCATTCTGTAAGAGCTCTGATTAAAAAAAATGAGACCAAGCGGCCACACCAAGCAAAAATCCCTTCACACCACACATTTTCACGCAGGCTAGGGCAAAAGACAAGATTAAGTCAAATATGAAATTTTTAAATGGGGCATGTGCGGCCACCAACCAGGAGTTGAACAGCCAAGAAAGGTGCAGGGGGTTTTTAATGCAATGGTTAGTGGCCATTAAAGCCACCCACCTCCAGCCAACCAAGGAAACAAAGTAAAAAAAAACATTAACCTTTCCTTCCCGCATGCCAAACGTGGTACACAAGGAGATCAAAAGGGAGAGACAAGGTAGGTTGGGGACATAAAAATCCATATTTAAAATTAGTAATTTAAAACAATTCTAAGATTGCGGGATCGCATCGACCCAGGAGGAGAACGGGGTTGAGTATTTAAATGAAATATTTACGCGAACGCCACTCCCAAAGTGGCACCACCACAAAACATACTCTTCCTCATTTGCGCAACGAGGCTCGATCAAGGCGGGAGCGACAAACAAATCAAAAGGATAGTTTAACGATAACAGAGGATGATATCGATAACAATCGATATAAAGAAGGTAATAATAAAATACAATCATTGATCGATAATACAATCATAATGTCATTATTATTATTATTATCATTATTATCATTTTACAGCTTGTAAAATAATTATCAATTATAGTCATAATGGTCAGCAATCGAGGTCGACGAAGGCACAAAGACACTCCATGCTTAGCACTCGATCGCCGCAGGATGAACAGGTATAACGTAGAACAGGGCATTACAGAAACTAATTATAGAAGGTGGTGACACCCTTCAACAAATTGCTAATCCATAGGAAAATTCTCCTCAAACTTCAATTACTACTCCATTCATGCTGAAGCAATTCATTCCTACAAACACCTCATTTTTTATAACCGAGCTAAGTTTTCCCAAAAATTAGAAAGAGATAAAAGAAACAAGAAGAAAATGCTATAGGTTACAATAACTTTAGATCCTACCACGATGAGGGCATTGCCTACATATAACCCAAACAATGATACCATGTAATACATGTATGATGTGCCCAAAGTTATAAAACCATAGAATCAAATGGTTTCCAATGACTACAATGTAACCTCCCTTCAAATGGATTTTTACCAGAATGAAACCTTTTGACAAAATAAATGTATCCAGAATGAAAAATGATGTGGTATACACAACATTTATAGAGGTAGACAGAGAGAAAAATAAGTTGAATAGTAAAATTCAAAAGTTAGAGGCAAACCTGGAAAATGAGAAAGCAAAAAGAAAAGCGGCACTTAATAAGACTGATGAGTTGGAGAGGAGGATAAAATCATCTTAATGACTACAGTCGCTGCAAATGAACATGAACAAGTGGAACTAGAATAAGTGAAGAAAACATTACAGGAAATGACACATGTAAGGTAATAGATTAGAAAAACCAATAGGAGAATTGTAAGAGGTTATGAACGAAAAGAAAGAAAAGGCCAAAAAATGGGGAAAATGCCTATAGGAAGAGAGAAAACAAAATGAAATATTGCAATAGGAGATTTTGAAAGCACAAAAGGAAATACAATCTTCCAACATTAAACTATCCAAATTTTATAAAAAGGCATTGATTAATATGATGGATAATGTTTGCGGCGAAATAAACAAAAAAATTGATGATTTGATTAGATTGTTTGAATTCATGGATAATCTGATGGGAATCTTTGATAATATTTGCAAATATGTAACTGGTAGTAGAAAAGTGATGGCTTTAAGATAGGATACAACAAGGAAATATTTTTAAGCTATCTACAAATTCAGTGACACGAAACTGGTAGGGATAATTTTAGTGGTGAATATTTTTAATATGGTGAATATTCCATTTTTGAAAAATTTGAAAAGGTGAATTTTCTGGCATGGGTCAATGATCTGTTCACCTAAAAATTATAGTTTAATTTTTTTTAGGGTTCGGCTTCACCTACCCTTGAAAATATCCCCTATATAATCCTAGATTATTCACCAAGTAGAACACTATTAACTCACTCATACCACATGGGGGCATATGTATTATCAAGTACAATAAACATGTGACAGGGAGAGTTTGTTGACGCGTGATAGGGAGAGTTTGTTGAAACACAACATTAGTGCGGAGGAAGAAGACACGTGACAGAGAGTTTGTTGATGCGTGACATGGAGCTTTTGTTGTCGAGCGACCAGAGGGCGAAGGCTACAGACACGTGACATAGAGTTTATTGACACATGACAGGAGTGCAGAGGAAGAAGACGTGTGATAGAGAGTTTGTTGACGTGGGACACAGAGATTTTGTTGTCGCGTGACAAGAGGACAGAGTCTGCAGATGTGTGATAAAAGATTTGTTGTCGCGCGTCAATAAGGTTGTTGTCACGTGAAAAACAACCTCTTGTCACACGTCAACAAGGTTGTTGACGTGTGATAACAAATATCATGTTGTGAATCTACAACCTTTTGTCACACCACTTAAAAATCAGGTGAAAATTTTGCATATAACCCCCAAAAAATTCACCTTCCCACGAAACCGGTTATAGGGATATTAGCCAGGTATTTTCCACCTTCGATTTCCAAGAGGTCTCTTAAAATGAACCCTATGAATTGGCATCCAAAGGAACTCAAAACTAGTTTGATGCCTCAATAAAAGTATCATCTACCATTTGGAAGTGTGTGATGTTAGTAAAAACACATGAATTGTTGAATAAGTGTTAAGGAATGTTGCATGAGCTCCATGGAAAGTTACATGATTTCACAAATCTTGGTTTGCCAATGCCTTTTGGTAAAACATACCAATTCATTAAGAATGATGCATTTCAGAAGAACATGAAATAAAAAATGATGCAATAGAAGAACCAAATTCATGAGAATGTAGATGAGACAAACTTTTTTTGGCTTCATTAAACCATTGATAACCTTATCAGTAAGTTTGCATACAAAATAATGCAAATCTTCACCCTCAGTTATGAATTGCTAACAAAGTTATATGTTAGTCACTCTAATTTACAACAAATTGTAATTCCAATAGATGAAGAGTAGAGCATGTTACAGAAGATGATATAATTAAGAGTAATTTAATTTTGAAAATTGTTCCATTTTTTGCAATCTTCAATTTTTTCATATAAGGCTTGTCTCAAGGAAGTTGAATGAGGAATAATGTTATTTTAAGATTTTCATTTCAATACAGTGTGGTTCAAAAAAATGACAAACTTTTTATGTTAATGCTTTGTAATTGTAGGTGTATGAGAAACATAATATTTTTTTAATATATTATATGAACATATATATCATGTGATATCCATCTGATAATTTTCTTTTAAACAATGCATTTCTATTCTTAAGACAAAAAATCAATGTAATGTATTTCAAGTTTCATTCTAAAGACCAAAAATTGACACAGTGTTTTTTTAAAATACAAATAAGGAAAAAGATATTGTCAGAACAATGTACTGAATATTTGAATATAGTAATTATTATATGAACATCTATATCATGTGATATAAACTAATGAAAGCTTCAAATTTGATGGTGGATCATCTCTATCATTTTCTTGACCAGATCTTTGACTCTCACTTCGTTTGTAACAATCAATTTTAAACACTTCAATTCTGGGGAATTTGTGTTATTATATATCATGTTTCCTTGTTCTAAATTCACATAATTTAGAACTAGCATTAATCTAAATCAATCCATCCTATAAAAATTAAACATGTGTAACTGTATGAGTCAGTTGAACATCTATCCCTAATAGATTACTTGTTAGAGTAAGTATACCCAGTATACTAGTGGTTTATTTTTTTATTCAAGGACAATTAAGTGTTAAAATCTAAGTGTCTACTTTGGTATCCTTCATGGAATCCCATCCAACATCCTACAACTTATATCTTGATGAAATCATGACAGTGTAATCAACAGTTTACACTACTCTGACCATATTTTCAAGACATGTTTGTCATGCTTGGTTCCACGATGGTAAATTCATTAATTGGAACTTTTCTTTCATCTTATTACTTAATTACTATTATCTAGATTAAGATCAGACAATGGAATTATGATTAGTTAAAAGTTGCGTACAAGGTACTAATGAAAGAACATCAATGGAAACACACAATAAGGTCATATAAGACCATTAGAGCATGTATCCTAAGAGTGTTAAGGTCAATTCTATTATAAAAGTGTGAATATGTGCTTGTAAAAAGGTGAATGAGTTCTTTAAGAAAGTTGTAAGAGTGAACTTGACTTTGTAAAAGAGGATAATAGGAAAAATAAAGCCATGTCATCATGTGATAGTTCTCATGTATAAACTAGATGAGTGTATTAAGTGATATTTATCCTATTTCCATGTAAAGGAGGTTGTTGAGCCTTCATAGGAAGAAGTTAAGTCCGTTTAGGAGTTGTCTAGACTCTAAACATAGCTACTATACACCTATTTATAGGTGTTTTCGAGTGCATGGGTGTAAGATAGAGGTTCTTGATATTGAATAATAAATCATGAATTACGTTTGGGAGAAATAATTTTTCTCCATTTCAATGAAATTATAGGTTTCTAAAGGGATTGTGTTGAGAACCCTTCTTGGACAGTGGGTATAAAACCATGCATACCTTTTAAATGGTGAAAATCTCTTGACTACTAAGATAGAGAGAGTTTGCAGGTAATGTGGATTACAAGTATGAATTTTATAAGGTTTGAAAATTCTTAATATAAAGGTTATTGCAAATTGAAGGCTCTCGGGCTAGTTTTAGGGCCTTGATGATCTTATGACTACATGGATGAATCGAGCTAAGCTTATTTCTTTGGAATATATTTTTGGCACTTTATATTATACATGTTATTTATTCCTTTGGTTTTATATATAACATTTCTTCTTTACACACATGCATTGAAATTGTATATTGATCATGATGCAAGAAATTCATAACATTTTTCATGATGATAGGTTTTGGTATCCCCTTGGCCCAAATTTCTAACCTCTTGGGGCATCTACTTTTACATACTATATCTAGGTGCTATATTTTCATTATAGATCCTTTATCTCCTCTTTACACTTTGTTAGAGCTAGTAATAATTTTAAGCATTGCACAAGACTCATGTGTTAGTCCTTTTAGTCCAAAAGATAGAAATTACATTATCTATATATATATATATATATATATATATATATATATATATATATATATATATATGTTATGTAATTTCTATCTTTTGGACTAAAAAGACTAACACACGAGTCTTGTGAAATGCTTACAATTATTACTAGCTCTTTTTTTATCATACACTCATCGCTTTTCATTACATTTCGATACACTTAGTTTTCAGATGTGCTTGCTAGTTATGTGTGGTTTTCTACTCCGATTGTGGACTAAGGGCCTTGTTTTTATTATGAAATTGTGAGTGTCCTATGTTTTTGGTATTGTGCCTTGTGTGTGGTTGTGAACCTCTTATTTTATGGCATATGGGCCATGTTTTGTGTTTTCAAGTGTGTCGAAAGGTCCAAGCGTTGAACCCACGGCTCTGATACCAAGTGTAATGCCCACAAATTTACCCGTACGAAACCCAAGACAAACATAGGTCATACTAGAAAAATTATGGAATAATTGTATTTTTGTAAAATCCACTCGCAACATTAGGTTAAATTCACGGTCAACACTTTCTCATTTAAAAACTACATTTAATTAATATTATTATTTTGAAAATGTGGTCCACAATCCCCTTAGCTTCCTTCTTAAATAAATTAAGAAAATTTCTCAATACCATTTAGTAATTTAATTAGTTTATAGCAAGGCTTAGACTCCCCCCCCTTTTGTTTTAATATAATTAAATTCAATCTTATTTATATTCAATCAAATTAATTTCAAAAGTATTGTGGTCTAGTTATTTAAATAATAAAGTTTTACTCCACTAACAAAGGGATCAAGGCTTGCATTAAATAAAAAGTCTCCAATAAAAAATTTGGGTTAGAAAAGTAATAACACCCCTTACACTACTTGAGTGGTCCCAAATAAGTCTACCCATGCATTTTAATTTTAAAATAACCTCACCCACTTCTCACCTACTTTTTGTAGGGATGAATCTCATCCATTAGATGGATTCATTTGGAGCCCTTGGATTTAAGGCTCCAACTAACCCTACACTTGGTTATGAAAGACTCTTTTTCATTTCATTTGACTTATTATTTCATTTTCTAAAAATATTTTGAGGAGAAAGGAGGTGGAATCCATGAGAGGCAAGCTCAAGCTCATAGAGGGACAACATTCCTTTTTTTTTTTAAATTCCATTTATACCCTCTTTTAGGGTTTGTAAGTATTTTTTATTATTTGTTAAAATATTCTTTAGTTACATTTGCCCCATTGGGCATATGAAATTTTACCACATTTTAAGGAAATAGTTGGAATAATATATCTAAGCATTGATTCAAAAGAGTTTCGTAAGAAAGCACCCCAAAAATGGAAGACCAAAAATAAAACAAGTAACCCTCAAAATCTCACAAAACTTGAAATAAATAGAAAAGAGGGAGAGTGAGATGATGTGGCTCCATGTAGGATGCCACATCATTTCTTCTCCATCCCACATCACCAAGGTAAAACCCAAACCCTAAGCATAATAAATTGGTGGTTGGGGAAATGATCACCCCCTTACACACTAAACCCAAACACACACCCCCTAAGGACAAAATTAAATACCCATGTAATAAAATTGCAATTAATTGATCTTTTCCTTCATTAAAACATAAAATAGAACCTAAAATAAGTCCCTCACATCATAGGCTAAGTGGGTGGGTGACTTTAAGAGGTGTGGGACAAGCTTAGCTTGTCCTACAAATCTACAAAATAGCCTAGATGGTCAAAATCCGAATTTCACAAGGATGATTGAGTACACACTACCCCAAAACAAATTGAAATCATTCCAAACCAACACACATTAAGGCTAAAAACTCACATTAATTCCCCCCTTTTTGTCACATCCTAATAAGCACTAGTTACACACTTTTAAATTAACTTAAGAGGGGTGTTGAACAAAATTAATAAAAGTGACTCCACATACTAATAATATCCAATAACTCACAATTAAATAAATTCAACAAGACAAGTCACAAACTTACCCAAGGTCACATTTGAGGTCACCCTCAATTGGGACCTCTAAACAAACAACAACAACATACAACAAACAATACACATGTTTCCATGGTGACCTGTTGCCAATACTCCATATTCTTTCACTGTTGGTCTCCTATCCCCCTTTGGTTTATTGTGTTGTGAACTCCTGCAAGATTCAAGACAATACCTTTGTGGCCTCATGGCCATATTAATGACATCGAAATAGTAAAAACACATGTATATACATATTATCAATTATCACAACTAACCATCTCTAACAAGTAATTCACCATTGTTCATGATTTCAATTATTTCAATTTTATCAATTATCAACTTACAATAAGATCACAAAATCAACTAAATCATTTAGCAACATATAACTATCTAATTAAATGTAGCAGTCTAGTATAAACTCAAGATCATCAAATTTTGATATATACAAATCATGCATATAATCCATCCTGTAAATCATGTCATAAGTCTAACATCCATATTATCTATCAATTAAGTAATCAAATATAACAATGTTCATATCTGTCAATAACTAAAATGTGATAGAAGTGTCCATAACTCTAATCTCTAACAAGCATAATCATAACAATATAGATGTTGAAGAGGAGTGGGCATTACAAAATATTTCTTTGTTATAAGATTTTTCTAACTTGTACTGAAGCACACATTGCACTTAAGAATTTTATAATTTGTATTAAGATTAGATGTTTTCAAACCTTTGGGAAATATTGGCACATTTTGGATCTCTTCCTCCCCTAAACACAAAACACTAACTTGTTTATTTGAAATTTAAACTTGAGTGTTTGTGTTGTGTATGCAACGGAAAAGATTCTACGCAATTCCTTTAGATTGACTGTGGGCACTTAAAATTGAAAACGACATCGAGAAAGTGTTAGCAGGAATAAATTGGGTATGAGCTAACATTTTTCTTATCGTTTCAAACTTTACAGCTACAAAAATCTCAACTAGATCATTTTTGGAAGGAAAATGATAGCAGCTGCGTAGTGAGAGCGTGAATGACCCACTGAGAGGTCAATCCATCAAATATTTTTTTTGTTAATGGCCATCCACTGGAAATTGTGGAAAACTATTGCAAACTTTCCCACGTGCGTGGAAATTGATGGTTTATGGACCCAAGACATATTTTAACTGCATTTTTCTTTGAGTACGTAAGCATTCAACCTCAGTTCAAATCTCATCCAGAGTTTAAAAAACCCACGGGGAAACCAGTCCCACTGCTTTGTGTTTTAACTCTGACATTAAGTACATTAGATCATATTGTTATGCAATAATCGCCCAAATAAATTATTATGCATCACAATTACTCAGTCTTAAAATTCAAAAGGGGGTCAACAAAGTGCTATAAGAAGCAAGCACTTTGTCGAGCTTCGAACCTCGAACCTATTGAGTTTTTCCCTTTTGCATATGATTGGGACGATTCAAACATTAATTCACATTTTATTGTTGTATTTGATTTGAAGGGGATTTCAAGAATCTAGTTCAAATTAGAACTTAATTGAGGAAAATGGAGCATGATTGGCATTGTAATATTGCATTTGATTTGATGGTGATGAATTTACTTCACTCACACACCCAATAAAATCATTTAATCCCAATAATACTAATCAATCACCTGGTTAAACTTAGAGTTCGATTGGGAATAATTAACAAGTGATTCAAATCATTTTGTCACAATTGATCTGATAAGGCTCCATTGGCCACAATAACATACTCGATGTAGCCAATCCAATAGCTCATTAAAATTATGATGACATTAGTGCTAATGTAGTACCAATTATCACTATATTATCACACTTTATTTAATATGATTCCATTTTAATTTTTTGCACACTCATTTGGTTTAACTCGAGTCTCAATTGAGGCCGATCAAACCCTTATTCACATTACATTACCCCACTTAATCTAATGGGGTTTAATTGGCCAAAATCTCTAACTTGATGTAGTCAATCAATCATCTTAGTGAAATTGGGATGTGATTGAGGCCATTCAAGCAAAAATTCACACTATATTGTCAAAATTGATCTTATGGGCTTTCTTTTTCTTTGATAATTTATTGAAATTAAGGATTACTTGGGGACATTTGAACGGAAATTCACATTAAATTATTGTATTTGATCTCATAAGGCATTATTGGCTACAATCTTGCATCTGATACAACCAATATAACATATCATTCAAATGATCATGCCATTAGGACCTATAAGGAACTGATTCACATTGCATTTTAACACTTGATTCGTGTGACATGATTGGCCCAAATTCTACATGCGATGGTTAAAATTGAAACATGATGGCAAACCTAAGCACCAATTTTCATTGAATTAAATTTCTATTGATTTGATGGGACTCAATTTACCTCATTTGCATACCCAATCAAACAAATCAGTCATCTAGTTCAACTTGGGGCTCTATTGGGGCCAATCAACCCCTAATTTGTATAACATTTTTGTACTTGATCCAATGGGGATTGATTGGCCATCATCATGAACTTAATGTAACCAATGAAGAATATATATCATTCAAATTTACACATAATAGGGGAAATCAAACATCGATTCACATTATTTATCACACCTAACTTGAGAAAACTCAATTGTCCTCGCTGACACACTTGATCAAATGAACTGATCATCTAGTTGAACTTGGCATGTGATTGGGATAAATTGAGTACCAATTCAGATTACATTCTCTCACTTGAGACACCTAAAATTGGCACAAATTAAAATTCACATGGCACTTTTAGTGAATTGTGTGTATGTAGATATCAAACAATAAAATTATACTTAGTGACACAATCTATAGTCATTTTTGTGTCATATGGCTTGTTTACATGAGTGTAATATGATTGGTTCATTCATTTTTGATATTTTTTTCTTGAGTCACATAGATCTATGATTTTTTATGGTTATTTATTAATCTTGAACCTAAGACAAGATCGAACACTACAGGGGTAAGATTGACTTTCGTTCATGTCCCATAGTTTATGGTTTTGTCCTACAAACGTTTTCACTACTATTTGTGTCTTGGTCCTTTTGTTACTATTATTTGTGATTTTTTGTAGTATATGGGTCAACTTTTATATGCCACTAGGTTTTAATTTCAAAGGAAGAGACTCCTATATATAAAAAATCCCCAAAGAGGTCAAACCCATCAATAAGCAAGAGCTTCAAGGCCAATTCATTGGACAACAAGTCATAGGGTTATATATTAAGATTTATGGTCTATCAAATGTTTCATAGGATACTTAATAATACCTTTATTTTCAAATATATATTGCAATCTTCAATTAATAACACCCCCTCCTGATAAAAAAATTCAATTATACAATACCCCTTATTTTACCATAAATCCAAACTACCTATTTTACCTTTGACATTTTTTACAACCCTTTTATTTCCACCTCTTAGATTCAATATCTTACATTTTCATAAAATTTAAGTATAGTTATACTTAAAACCATTAGGAAATTCATATTGGATTCGGAAAGAACAAACTCTCAACATTTGTAATTTGATGTCTCTCTTAATTTCTTTTTTATCGACATTTGTCACGCTAATAAAAATTTGTATAGTAATATGAAGGGTCATGTGTGGTTGCATTTTTTCCAGTTACATTTATCAATCTTCATGAAATCCATTCTCCCAAAAAATTCAAATCAAATGAAAGAAAACCTTAATAAGGATACAGTGAAAGATTTCCTAACTATTGAGTTGTTACTTTGAAAATACAACTTGCTACTTTAACAAACACACCACTAATTTGAAAAGAAACAATGAAAATTATTTAAATTCAAG